>CM035439.1:123989465-124449465 GCA_020310875.1 Ceratopteris richardii | reverse complement strand
TTTACTTTTCAATCTTATAGGTGAAAACTTACATTTGAAAGTTAGAAACACATGAATTTAAGTTTTAGAGTTACAGCGGCTCAAACCTAAGTTCCAATTCCCATTTAACGTTAGATTTAGAGTAGAACTTAAGTTTGAGACTCTAGTATTCAAATTTGAGTAATATAAGTTCAAATTTATAGTGGAACCTCTATTCAGCTTCAAGTGAGTGAAGCTAAAACTTAAGTTGGGATGTCAATTCAAGTTGGAGTTTAATATTAAATCTCAGTTGAACTTAGAGTTGAACAGACTTGAACTTAAGTTTGAGCGTTTATTCAATGTGCAATTTGAAAGGCTCAAACTTAAGTTTGAGCCTCTATTCAAGTTGGAATCTAAGAAGCTCGAACTTAACTTTGAGCCTTTAATCAGGTTCAAATTTGAGAAAGTTTAAGAGTGAGAGAGGATTGAACTTGAGTTTGAGTTTCAATTCAACTTGGAGATAGAGAGAATTTGAGCGCGTTTTCAATTTGAAGTCGAACTTAAGTTTGATCCTCTATTCAACTTTGAGTAACATAAGTTCAAACTTAAAATGGAACCTCTATTCAAATTGAAGTCAGTAAAGCTATAACTTTTGTGTGTACTATATAGACAAAAATACTTACACACAAAGATATATGTAGCAACATTTATCTATGTGTACGATAATATATGCTGTTTGAGCCAGAGAGGGTCAAATTTTACTTTAAGCCGCTATTTAACTTTGAGTTTTTGCCTTTATTTAATTTGGAGTCAAACTTAAGTTTGATATTCTATTCAAATTTGAGTAAGTTCAAATTTATAGTGGAATCTCTATTCAACTTCAAGTCAGTGAAGCTGGAACTTAAGTTTGGATGTTGATTCAAGTTGGATTTTAACATTCAATCTCAGTTGAACTTAAGTTTGAGCCTCTATTCAATGTGCAATCTGAAAGGCTCAAATTTAAGTTTGAACCTCTATTCGATTCGGAGTTAGAGAGGCTTGAACTTAAGTTCTAGTCTTTATTCAACTTAGACTGAGAGAGGCTAAAAGTGTAGTTGGATCCTATTAAGTTCAACACTCTCTTGCATCCAAAAGAACTAAGAGGCTCGAACTCAAGTTCGAGCCTATGAATCATATCAAGTTTCGATTCTTGGGTCACATGATATGAGGCTCGAACTTAAGTTCGAGCCTCTCAGGTTCTTGAGCAAAAAGACTAGTAATTTTAACTCAAATCTTCTTGCATCTACAAGAGCTAAGCCTCTAAATCATATCAAGTTGAGTTTGTTGGGGCACATGATATGAAGCTCAAACTTTTTCAGATTTTCCAAAAGATGCTTGAACTTAAGTTCGAGCCTCCTAAATTATGCATCCAAAAGAGCTAAGAGTCTCGAACTTAATTTTGAGCATTTGAATTATATAAGATGATCAAACGATGAATAAAAGTTCGAGCCTCTAAAAGATACACAAAAGATGCTTGACCTTAAGTTCAAGGCTCTTAACTCTTGCAAGACATATCTGGCTCGAACTTAAGTTTGAGATTTTGAATCATACCAACTCTCATTGTGTTGAGTTACATGATATGAGGCTCGAACGTAAGTTTGAGCCTCTTTAATTTTCCAGCAAAAAGAAGAGTATTTTTAACTCAAATCTATTTTGAAATTTGAACGAAAGATGCTCGAACTTAAGTTTGAGCCTGTTAAGTTGAATACTGTTACATCCAAAAGAACTAAGTTATTAAACTTAAGTTTGGATGTCCATTCAAGTTGGACTTTAAGATTCAATCCCTATTGAACTTGGATTCAAAGAGATTATAACTTAAGCTTGAGCCTCTATTCAATGTGCAATTTGAATGGCTTGAATTTAAGTTTGAGCCTCTATTCAATTTGGAGTTAGAGAGGCTTGAACTTAAGTTCCAGTCTTTATTCAACTTAGAGTGAGAGAGGCCAAAACTTAAATTCGAGTATGTAATATTCAATTTGGAATCAAAGAGGCTACAAATTCAGTTTGAGCTTGCATTTACTTTCGAATATTATAGGCGAAAAGTTACGTTTGAGGGTAAGACATGCATGAATTTAAGTTTGGGAGTTAGAGCGGCTCAAGCATAAGTTTTAGTTCCCATGTAAAGTAGATTTAGACTGGAACTTAAGTTTGAGCCTCTATTCAACGTTGAGTAAGTTCAAATTTATAGTGGAACCTCTATTCAACTTCAAGTCAGTGAAGTTGAAACATAAGTTGGATGTCGACTCAAGTTATAGTTTAAGATTGAATCTGAGTGAGCTTAGAGTCAAAGAGGCTCCAACTTAAGCTTGAGTCTCTATTCAATGTGTAGTTTGGAAGGCTTGAATTTAAGTTTAAGCCTCTATTCAAATTTTAATCTAAGAAGATCGAACTTAAGTTTGAGCCTCTGATCAAGTTCAAATTCGAGAAGCCGAAACTTAATTTTAAGGGTCAGAGAGGATTGAACTTGAGTTTGAGTTTCAATTTAACTTGGAGATAGAGAGACTTGGAGCCTATATTCAATTTGGAGTCAAACTTAAGTTTGAGCCTCTATTCAACTTTGAGTAACATAAGTTCAAATTTAAAGTGCAACCTCTATTCAACTTCAAGTCAATGAAGCTATAACGTTTCTGTGTACTATACACACAAAAATACACACACACAAAGATATACATAGCAACATTTATGTATGTATACTATATATGTTGTTTGAGCCATAGAGGGTCAAATTTTAGTTCCAACCTCTATTTAACTTGGATTTTGAACCTTTATTCAATTTGGAGTTGCACTTAAGTTTGCGACTCTATTCAACTTTGAGTAGCATAAGTTCAAATTTATAGTGGAACCTCTATTCAACTTCAAATCAGTGAAGGTGGAACTCAAGTTTGGATGTCGCTTCAAGTTGGAGTTTAAGACTCAATTTCTATTGAACTTGGAGTCAGAGAGGCTCGAACTTAAGTTTGATACTCTATTCAATGTGCAATTTGAAAGGCTCAAATTTACATTTGAGCCTCTATTCAATTCCGATTTAGAAAGGATTGAACTTAAGTTTCAGTCTTTATTCAGCTTAGAGTGAGAGAGGCTAAAACTTAAGTTCAAGCCTGTTAAGTTCAACACTCTCTTGCATCCAAAAGAACTAAGAGGCTTGAACTCAAGTTCGAGCCTCTGAATCATATCAAGTTTGGGATTGTTGGGTCACATGATATGAGGCTCGAACTTAAGTTCGAGCCTTTGAGGTTCTCCAGCAAATAGACTAATATTTTTAACTCAAACATTCTTGCATCTACAAGAGCTGCCTCTGAATCATATCAAGTTGAGTCTATTGGGGCACATGATATGAAGGTCAAACTTTTTCAGCTTTTCCAAAGTTGCTAGAACTTAAGCTTGAGCCTCTTAACTGCATCCAAAAGAGCTAAGAGGCTCGAACTTAAGTTCGAGCCTTTGAATCATATCAAGATGATGAAAGGGTGAACAAAAGTTCACGCCTCTCAAACATGAACAAAGGATGCTTGATCTTAAGTTAGAGAT
This sequence comes from Ceratopteris richardii, assembly GCA_020310875.1. Taxonomy (NCBI): domain Eukaryota; kingdom Viridiplantae; phylum Streptophyta; class Polypodiopsida; order Polypodiales; family Pteridaceae; genus Ceratopteris; species Ceratopteris richardii. Next base: position 124,445,943 of record CM035439.1, on the reverse strand, counting down.
TCCTAACTCTTGCAAGAGATATCTGGATATGTGAAGACTCATGTCATGTGAAGACTCAAACTTGATATGATTCAAAGGCTCAAGTTTGAGTCTTCACATGACATGAGGCACAAACTTAAGTTCGAGCCCATGAATTTTGAGTCGTTTGTGTCACATAATATGAGGCTCGAACTTAAGTTCAAGCCTTTGATCAGTCTATTGAGTTACATGATAAGAGGCTCGAACTTAAGTTCGATCCTCTCAACTTTTCCAGTAAAGAGAATAGTATTTTTGTTGGAGGTAGATGTCTGCGGAAGCACCCGAACAGCACAAGGAAGAAGAAGAAGCTTGGAGCATAACACACAATACTGAATGTATTACCACTAGAATGTACAAAGATAAGTAGCACATTGGGGCAATAGGCATATATACAATCCGGGGGAAAAAAACCTCCTAAAGAGGGAAAAAAGTGCCCTAGCAGTCCTATAGTGTTCACACAGATCACTACCTAAATATATCAACAAATCCCCCCTAAGAGTGATGCGATGAACAAGTAGCTGGCACTCATGTATAAGGAAGTGCCAAGCTATGTGGATATCACACCACAAAAGGAAGTAAGTCCAAAGCTTTGCTAAGCTTTAAACTTCTCCTTAGGCAAAGCCTTCTTGAAAAGGTCTACAATGTTCTCCTATGTGGGCACATATGCCAAGCTTATCTCCCTAGTAGAGAACCTCTCCCTGACATAATGATAATGCCTCAATGTGCTTAGTGTGAGCATGGAACACAGGGTTCCTCTCAACTACCAATGCACTCTGACTGTCAGTAAAGATGGTGGTGGCAAAAGACTGACCAACACCCAAATCAGCCATAAGGCGTCTGAGCCACACACACTCAACAGTCCCTGTGAAAGTTGTCCTATACTCAGCCTCACAACTGAAAGTGGCCACAGTAGGCTAATTCTTGGTCAACCAAGATATACATAAGCTACCTAGCATGAAGCAAAAGCCACTAGTGGAAACATGAGTGTCATAGAAACCAGCCTAGTCTGAATCAGAAAAAGCATGCAAATCTGGTAGTAGTGATCCCCCCTTGGGATAAAACAACCCAAGTAGCCGAGTACCACTCAAGTAGCAAAAGATGCGCTTAACCACCTACCAATGCTTGACACTTGGGCAATGCACAAACTTTCTCATCTGTGAGACAGCAAACTGAATATCTGGCTAACTAATGCATAAGTAAATCAGGCATCCAACAGCCTATTGATAGAGGACAGCATCAAATGCATCTCCAGCATCATGAAGACTTAATCGTAAACCTGTCCCCATAGGAGTGGCAATAGGCTTACACTCTTCAAGGCCAAAATTCTGCAATAATGTGTCAATATATTTCATTTGACACAAATCCATTCCACCATCAATTGCATAAATTGAATGCCCAAATAGTGATGCAAATGCCCCAAATCACACCTCTCAAATGAGGCATGCAAATCAGCCTTAAAATCAGAAATATGCTTCTCAATAGGAGGAGTGAGAAGCATGTCATCAATAGACAACAATGATCAGAAGCACATCATTATCACGCTTAACATATAAGGTGCTTTCAGTTGGACTGATCTCAAAACCATGTGCAATCAAATAGGCATGTATCTTCTCATACCAAGCACGTGGTGCTTGCTTTAAACCATATAATGCCTTCTTTAACCTGCACACCTGGTTTTCATGCCCTTTTTGCACAAATCCACAAGGCTGAAAAACATACACTTCTTCATGCAAGTCACCATTCAGAAATGTAGTTTTAATTTCCACTTGATGTACATTCCAACCATGATGGGCTACAAGTGCACAGATGCTTTGAACATAGTCATATGGCAAGTAGGTGCAAAGGTATCATCAAAATCAATGCCTCTTTCCTGTGCATAACCCTTTGCAACAAGCCTAGCCTTATATGTGTCAATGGTTCCATAAGGCTTGCACTTCAGCTTGTAAACCCACTTAGTGCCAATGGCCTTCTTGCCAGGAGACAAGTCACATAAAGACCAAGTATCGTTCTTCATTATAGCATCATATTCAGATTGCATAGCAGCCATCCAATTTTTGAATTTTGTGCTTCGTCAAATGAAACAGGCTCATTCTCATCACAGAGACTAGATGGACCCATAGAATAGATTTCTGATGCAAAGGAGGCACTATGAGAGCCTGATTGAGTATGATATGACAGAGATGCATCTAATTTGCTCTCACGCAAAGTTTGCACCAACCATTTTGGCATAGTTTTTGCCTCCTCAATATCAGCTCTCTCATCAATAAGTGCATCACGTAAATCTGCATAAAAAATGGGATGATCTGTGTCATCACATGAAACCTGTAAAGGCTAAGAAGTTGACTCATTAGGACCAACACTAGATTGTCCACCTGTAAAAAGACGCAGCAAAGTATCATACATGTCTTTGGAGCTAAGAGATGTTTCCTTAGTACATGAAAGCAATAGCTGAATAGCATCTTCCACAAAAACAACATCAGGACTAACCACAATTCGTTTAGTCTGTGGATGATATAGACGATAGCCTTTAGTTTCAAAACTGTACCCAACAAAAATACATTTTACTGCTTTATCATCCAATTTTCTACGATGTTTTTCAGGCCCTAATGCATATGCCAACCAACCAAAAACACACATATGAGCAACAGATGCCTTGCAATCATGCCAAGCCTCATATGGAGTGATAGACTGTAGCGCTTTAGTGGGACACCTGTTAAGTACATATGCTTCACACATGATAGCCTCAAGCTAGAAACTATGTGGTAAAGCCTGACTCTTGACCATACACCTCGCCATCTCCATGAGTGACCTGTTCTTTCATTCAACAACTCCATTCTATTGAGGTATATACAGCACTCTACACTGGTGTTTTATCCCACATTTAGCCAGAAATGCATTAAAATCAGAAGGCATATATTCCCCCCCTCGATTAGAACGGAGAGTGCCCATTTTACATGCTTAGAGATTTTCAGCCAAAACCAAAAATTGTTTGAAGCACATGAACACTTCGGACTTTGCCTTCAATGGATATACCAATGCATTCCTCGAAAAATTATCAATGAAAGTCACGAAGTAAAGATAATTTCCAAAATAAGGTGTGTGCATAGGACAATAGACATCAATATATACAAGCTACAATTTTTTAGTAGCCCGAACTAAACCATCTTTTGGAAAGGAGGAATGCTTCATTTTGCCTAAAATACAGCCTTCACAAACATATTTTCTGGGTGCCTCAAGTTTGGGCAAAGAGAACACCATTTCAAATTTCTGCAGGCGTAGCAAACTAGCAAAATTCAGATGACCAAAGCTTTGCATCTGACATAGCCTAAGAATCATGTACTACACATGCTGGATCATTTACAAATCTTTCATAGTCTATGAGCTTATACAACCCATGAAATAAAATGCCAGAAGCAATAATCACATTGTCATTTGACAGATCATGAACTGTTCATCTGTCATCAACAAATTTCACAACCAAGCCAATCTTGGCTAATGCAAAAACTAATAACAAATTTTTCTTGATCCCTTGCACAAATAAAGCATCTGACAAAGTGAAAGAACTACCATCAGCAGTAGTCAAAATGATCTTACCAACTCCCAGAACAGGATAAGAGGGGTTGTTGGCGCATGTAACAGTATTCCCTATAGGGGCAGGCTCGAGTGAAGAGAAGAAATTGCACTGGGAGGTAATATGTTTGGTCGCCCCACTGTCAAAGTACCAAACATCTAAGTCTACTGCAGACATGCACTGCTCATGAGAAGATGGGTCAAAACTTCAAATGGTAGTAAATGACCATTCTTCTTCCTGCACAAGATTAGCAGACTCTGTTTTTGGTGTAGAGGCCTTTGCAACAACCATTCCAGCCTCTTTCTTCTTTGCCACTTTAGCATCCAGTTTTGGACAGTTCTTGATGATATGATCATTTCCTTTACAATACTTGCAAAACAATTTCTGCTTTTCTGGTTTCTTCTCATCTTTGTCTTCCCTCTTCAATTGTGTAGAACTACTAGATTTCTACTTACTAGTTGAAGAGCTCTATTTTCCTTTGCCCTTCTGACTAGCCAGGAAAGCTTGATCTGCAACACGCATAATGGACCTATTCTCCCTGGACTGATCTTCCTACAACAAAACAGAGACTCACTCCTCAAATGACAAGGCATTTGATTGCCTTTAGTAGAAGCAAAACTCTGATATGAATCAGGAAGACCATTCAAAACAGTCTACACAAGTGAGCTATCTGGTATAACCTCATCAGCAGAATTCAACTATTCCTTCAAGTCTTTGATCTTTGTTAGAAAATTTTCCATAACCTTCATTCAAGTGCTCACTCTCCAACTATTTTGGGACATAAGCAACACGAGCCTCATTCCTAGCTTGGTACCCTACACAATGTTCTACAATCCTTTTGCAACCAATACATGTCGCATCATATAAGCCCACAACGGGTAGTTGGTACCATCCAACTTATCCTCAACAACCAACATATGAAATACATCACTGCTTTCAACCATGGTCGGTGACTAAAATACCTTGATGCAGAAAATTGACTGTATCTCAAAAAGTTAACAGAACTGCCCAAAAGAATTATACTAAACTTGTAGCCGACTTTGAGATGTTTATATTGGCGAACCAAAATTGGTATATTCCTTTGGCACAAAAAGACGAAATAGCCTACACAAGCATTGAGATATTGCATTCAAAGGTCGAAACGAGCTCATATCATGATTTCGGCACGACAAAACGAAGTTGTTTTAATCTCAAAAACACATTGACTATGCTCACCAAAATTCATGTGATTCTGAGACTGCAACTAGAGAGGTGTTGTCAACGACGCCCTATATGAAGCAACAGCCTCCTCTGATACCAAGCATTGGAGCTAGCTGTCTGTGGAAGCATGTGAACAACAAAAGGAAGAAGAAGAAGCTTGGAGCAAAACACACAATACTGAATGTATTACCACTAGAATGTACAAAGATAAGTAGCCCATTAGGGCAATAGGCGTCTATACAAGCTGGGGAAAAAAACCTCCTAAAGAGGAAAAAAGTGCCCCGGTGGTCCTAGAGTGTTCACGCACATCACTACCTAAATATATCAACAATTTTTAGCTCAAATCTATTTCAAAATTTGAACAAAAGACACTCAAAATTAAGTTTGAGCCGATTAAGTTGAACACTCTCTTACATCCAAAAGAACTAAGTGAAGGTGGAACTTAGGTTTGGATGTCGATTCAAGTTGGAGTTTAAGATCCAATCTCTGTCTAACTTGGAGTCAAAGATGCTATAACTTAAATTTGAGCCTCTATTTAGTGTGCAATTTGAAAGGTTTGAGTTTAAGTTTGAGCCTCTATTCAATTCACAGTTAGAGAGGCTTAAACTTAAGTTCCAATATTTATTCAACTTAGAGTGAGAGAGGCTAAAACTTAAGTTTGAGTCTGTAATATTCAAGTTGGAATCAAAGAGGCTACAAATTCAGTTTGAGCTTGCATTTACTTTCAAATTTTATAGGTGAAAAGTAACGGTTGAGAGTTAGACGGACATGAATTTAAGTTTGGGAGTTATAGCAGCTTGAACCTAAGTTTGGGTTCGCATTTTACTTAGATTTAGAATCAAACTTAAGTTTGATCTTCTATTCAAATTTGAGTAAGATAAGTTCAAATTTATACTAGAACCTCTATTTAACTTCAAGTCAGTGAAGCTGGAACTTAAGTTTGGATGTGGATTCAAGTTGGAGTTTAAGATTCAATCTCTATTGAACTTGGAGTCGGAGAGGCTCGAACTTAAGTTTGAGCCTCTATTCAATGTGCATTATGAAAGGCTTGAATTTAAGTTTGAGCCTCTATTCAATTCGAACTTAGAGAGGCTTGAACTTAAGTTGCAGTCTTTATTCAACTTAGAGTAAGAGAGGCTAAAACTTAAGTTTGAGCCTATTAAATTCAACACTCTATTGCATCCAAAAGAAATAAGAGGCTCGAACTCAAGTTCGAGCCTCTAAATCATCAAGTTTTGATTGGTGTTTCACATGATATGAGGCTTGAACTTAAGTTTGAGCCTGCCAAGTTCTCCAGCAAAAAGACTAGTATTTTAACTCAAATCTTCTTGCATCTACAAGAGCTAAGCCTCTCAATCATATCAAGTTGAATCTATTGGGGCACATGATATGAAGCTCAAACATTCTCAACTTTTCCAAAAGATGCTCGAACTTAAGTTCCAGCCTCTTAAATTATGCCTCCAAAAGAGCTAAGAGGCTTGAACTTAAGTTCAAGCATTTGAATTATATAAGATGATCAAAGGATTACAAAAAGTTTGAGCCTCTAAAAAATGACCAAAAGACACTCGATCTTAAGTTCAAGCCCCTTAACTTACCTCTTGGTTCTTCAAGGTCAGAGAGTAGAGCTACATTGCCAGCCACATGATTTAAGTATCTTGAGTCAATGTAGAATAGGTGGTCATCATTTGTACCTGGTTTTGAAGTCATGTTCATGATCAGAAGAAAATCATCTTGCTCTTCTCTATAGTTATTGTAATCCTTTCTGGTTTTGAATCCTCCTTGGTAGTTGCCATTGTAATTGTTGTTGTAGTTGTTGTTGTAGCCTTGGTGATGGTTGAATCTACCTCTTGACTGTGAGTATCCACCTCTTTGATATCCTCTTCCTCTCTGATTCTTGTAATTCCTGAAACACTCAATTGTAGTATGATTTGATAAACCACAAATGTTGCATGGTGAGGAGTTATAGGATCTCCCCCTACCTTGCTTACCTCCTCTATCCCTTCCTCTTGATGATCTACCTCTCCCTGCATAGTTGGCTTGGGAGGTAGTGCCTTCATCCTCTATCTTCTTGTTCTTGCCTTTATCTTTAGACTTACTTTTATCAGTGTATAGGGCAGAAGAGTTATTACCTTTGGATGAGTCTCCATTCTTGTTGAGCTTGGCTTCATGAGTGAATAATTGCCCCATGAGAGTGGTAAGGTCTGGAATCTGCATGTCCATGTATAGGTCCATGGCAGTGGTGAAGCTTTCCCATTTGTCATCAGCTTTAATCGCTTTGATTACTTGCCTTACTATCTGCTCTTCTTCAATCTCTTCTCCTATGCTTGATAACTGATCTGCTACATCTTTAATCTTGGTAACATACTCTGAAATAGCGTGTTTCGGTTGCTTCCTTAGTGTGGTGAATTCAATCCACAACTGATTTTTTCTGGCCCTTGTGTTGGAGGAAAAATAGGATGGCAAGGTTTCCCAAGTCTCTTGGGATGTCTTACAGTTTCTAATATGTGGCAAAGAAAAATAAAAAATGGAGTTGAGTAAGTAAGACCTTGCTAATGCATCCTTGGCACACCATGTGTTGAGCTTTTCATGTTCTTCCTTTGTTGGTAGTCCTCTGGTTTTGAACGAGGGCAATTCCTCATCTCCTGAGATGTATCCATAAAGACTCCTTCCTTGTAGGTACTTCTTCATCCTTAGAAACCATGCCTAATAGTTGTTCGTGTCCAATTTATCAATAAATGAAGGAAAACCATCTCCCATTTTACCTTAACTTGCTTTGATACCACTGTTGGGAATGATGGATGGACACTCCAAGAGAATGAGTAGGTACTACCAAATCTTGCTTTGTACCAGCCCTTTGATGCTTCAGATTTGATAACTAGACCTTCTTAGCTTTCCAATGCCACCATAAAATGGCCTGTGTACTTTGGAAATGATGTATAAAACAAATAAATCAAAACAGACAACTTTGAACTTCAAGCCTTCAAGAAAACTTTCTATTTTTGACTTGACACTTGCTGTATCTTTTGCTCAGTATGAGCAGCACAGTAGAAATTGGAAAAAATTCTTTTAAGGGTATCTAATTAGCTTAGCAAGCTAACTATTCAAAGTGATATCACTCAAAAAGATTAACTATGCTCAGAGAAATCAATTTAGCAAGTAAACCTTTACCCTCGATATTTTAGGACTATTGCAGACTTTGATCAGTGATCACTTCGACGAGCTTTTCTCTTAAATGGCTAAATAGAAATCCGTCAGAATTTTACAGCGTGTAGATTACTTTGAGCTCGTTCCAACACGCTATAGATCTTTGAATTTGGTGAAGAAATGAGTGAGATATGCTCTCCACAAGTTGAAAGACTTATAGACACTATGACAGAGAACTCAGAAATGAACAATGTAGATATATGTATTAATAAACACTTGTGTACAATGCCATAGGCATGAAGATCATTGCCTAATGGTGTAGATAGGTGTGGGCTAGAGTATAGGCCTCACACACACTCAGAATTGATAATGAGAAGCTCAGAAAGTGACTCTTCTACCCGCGACTTTTTGATGATCACTTTTATAGTAGTTGAGTTCAAAGTTTGAATTTGAATTCAAACTTTTGGCTCCCTATTATCATGCTCCTACATCCTAGGAGATATTCCATCAATCAAAGCTAACTTTTCACGAGTTCCTTTTGGTAGGTGTTTACAAAGATTCCAAGTCAAATGTGACTTTTACAAAAGAGTAAAGTGGTAATTAACCACTAGAATTGGTTCCTATGCTCCTCCATATGTGTATGTATTACAAGCCAAATGTGTAGGCTTGTGACTTGCACCAACAATTTGAACAAAAGACACTCGAACTTAAGTTCCAGCTTGTTAAGTTGAACACTCTCTTACATCCAAAAGAACTAAGCTATTGAACTTAAGTTTGGATGTCGATTCAAGTTGGACTTTAAGATTCAATCCCTGTTGAACTTGGAGTTAGAGAGATTATAACTTAAGTTTGCACCTCTATTTAATGTGCAATTTGAAAAGCTCAAATTTAAGTCTGAGCCTCTATTCAATTCAGAGTTAGAGAGGCTTGAACTTAAGTTTTAGTCTTTATTCAACTTAGAGTGAGAGAGGCGAAAACTTAAATTCGAGTCTGTAATATTCAAGTTGGAATCAAACAGGATACAAATTCATTTTGATATCGCATTTACTTTTGAATCTGACAGGCAAAAAATCACGTTTGAGAGTCAGATAGGCATCAATTTAAGTCTTGGAATTAGAGAGGCTCAAAAATAAGTTTCAGTTCCCATTTAACTTAGATTTAGACTCGAACTTAAGTTTGAGCCTCTATTCAACTTTGAGTAAGATAAGTTCAAATTTATAGTGGAACCTCTATTCAACTTCAAGTCAATGGAACTGAAACTTAAGTTGGATGTTGATTCAAGTTGGATTTTAAGATTGAATCTTAGTTGAGCTTAGAGTCGGAGAAGCTCTGACTTAAGTTTGAGGCTCTATTCAATGTGCAGTTTGAAAGGCTTGAACTTAAGTTTGAGCCTCTATTGAAATTGTAATCTAAGAAGCTTGAACTTAAGTTTGAGCCTCTAATCATGTTCAAATTCGAGAAGCCAAAACTTAAGTTTGAGACTCAGAGAGGATTGAACTTGAGTTTGAGTTTCAATTTAACTTGGAGATAGAGGGACTTGGAGCATGTATTCAATTTGGAGTCGAACTTAAGTTTGAGCCTCTATTCACCTTTGAGTAACATAAGTTCAAGTTTAAAGTGCAACCTATATTCAACTTGAAGTTAGTGAATCTATAACTTTTGTGTGTACTTACACACAAAAACACACACACACACACAAAGATATACATAACAACATTTATGCATGTATTCTATATATGATGTTTGAGACAGAGAGGGTCAAATTTTAGTTTTAGCCTCTATTTAACTTGGATTTTATGCCTTTATTCAATTTGGAGTGTACACTAAAGAGAATCACGGACTGAATCCTAGGACTTGTGACTAACAACTGACAATTTAGTGTATTATGAACACTAGCTGGTTCATCTCTGACTATATTCAACTCAACTCAACTCATGAGTCTTACCTAAATTTCATATTTATGATGTCATCTTGTCTACATCCTTGTTCTATCTATAAGTCCTTCATATCTCTTTCATACGTGTTTCCTTCCTTCAGATTTTGGTATAATATATGTGTGCACCTCTGAAACATACCTCTCTAAAATATCAAATTTCTCTTTAATAGAACTCTAGAACTTTCTCCTGAATAGGAACACCCTAACAGGAACTTTCTCCAGACATTCTCCTTCTTCCTTCTTCTTTCAAAGCTGGAACATAAAGAGAAACTAACAAAGGAAATATAGAAATACTTGATATAGCCTATCGGAATACACCTGTAGGTATGACTCTGCATTCTTTTACATATGGCTGAAAATAAGTCTTCATGTTTCATCACCCGTGGATGATTTAACACTAGTATCCATAATTCTTCAAATTATATCAGACTTTATGAAATCTGGAATGTCTTCCTTCTTTCAATAGATGTGATCTTTAGTGATCAATACCTGTATCTGAAACAAAATTTTAGGATCCATAATCTTTTGCAACATAACAAGTATCTTCTTTTTTTTCTCTGCAACATAAATCTGATAGAATCTGAATCTTTGACTTACTTCTTCCAATGCTAAGAACTTTTCAAACAAAGGATAGACAATTGACTCATAAATACTCAAGATCTTCAAGATCATTCAAGATCTATCAAGATCTCTCTAACAAAATACCTGTGTCAATTTTTTTCATCAAACCTTCATGATTGAATGTTTGATTTGCTACCTGAATGTCTCTAACTGTCTATGCTTCTCACATAAAGTTGTAAAACTTTTCTTTAACCAAATCCTTCCCAAGAATCTGCAACTCCTACTAGAACATAAGTGGACAAACTCTCACCTTGAGAACTCCAAAAGTTGCAAGTTGATACTTCATCTTTTCATATTCTACCCGAGTGAAATGTGAAAATATCTGCTTGACTTTCTTTTGGATAACTCCACTTCTCAATCACCTTTTTGAATACAAGCATGTATCCAAAAATCTAGATAATCATAGAAAGTAAATTCTTCAATTGACTAGTACAACACAAAAATCTAAATTTTCATGAATTTTTTGAATTTTTTGAATTTTCTCAAAATATTGAAATTTTTGAAATTTTTTTAAAATATTGAGTTTTTTGAAAATACTGAAATTTCATAATTTTCCTACAAATTCTAAAATTTTGAATTTTCTTGAAAACATTGAAATTCTGAAAATACTAATTTTTTTGAATTTTTATCCTAAAAAACTCTATATTTTCAAAATATACTAAATATACAAAATATGAGGTATGTTTTCCAAACAAAAACCTCACTTCAAGTCTCCAACATCTGCTACAAATACTCTTTTATCTCAAGAGTTAGGTCAAGAAGAAAAATACTTCTCTGCAATTTGTCATATACCAAGTAGCTCTGTATTGACACTCCAAGAATTCTTTCAGGGAACATATAGCTCCCTGCTCAAAATCTTCAACATATACATAACTCATACACATATGAGTCAAAACATATAAGCTGCCTTAGGTATCTGCTACTTTTCTCTCAATGCAATTCTTTGTCAAAACCTACTAAAACATATAGGCAACAAAGGTAAGGACAGCCATAGTCAAATGTTATATGCAGGACGAGGTAGAGGAAGGAACTCAAGAGGAGGCTCGAGAGGAAGAGGAAGAAGCTACAACAACACAAATTTTAGCCAACACAACTCGGAGGACAACAAGGACAACTCAAATGACAACACACATGGAAGAGGCCGAGGAAGAAATAGAGGAAGAGGTCAAGGTTCATATAATCCTCATAAAGGTATAACATGTTATCATTGTGGTAAACTAGGACATTATGCAAATGATTGTTGGAAAAAGAATGGAAGGCTGAATGGAGGCAACCAAAGGAGCCAAAATAACTATGCGAGTACATCAAGTGAAGGAGATAAGCAAACCATGCTTGCCATGAAGCAATCATTGTGGTAAACTAGGACATTATGCAAATGATTGTTGGAAAAAAAATGGAAGGCTGAATGGAGGCAACCAAAGGAGCCAACATAACTATGTGAGTACATCAAGTGAAGGAGATAAGCAAACCATGCTTGCCATGAAGCATGACTACAACAACTCGAGAAGTGATGATAAAAAATGGTTCCTCAATTCAGGTTGCAGCAACCATATGACATGCCAAGGAGATTTATTCACAAAGCTACAAGCTCCAAGTGGAAAAGGATGTGTGGAGACCGGCGATTGAAACTCAACACGCGATTGAGCATGTTGAAGATATCAAGCTTGGAGATAAGAAGGTATTGGCTGATGTTCTTCATGTTCCTACTATTGCAAAGAATTGGATTTCAGTAGGACAAATGGTAGAGAAAGGATATCATGTTATCTTCAATGAAAAAGGGTGTTTTATCAAAACAGATAAGTTGGAGTTAGCTCAGAGGTGAAGAACTTGCTATTTTGGTTCATACACATGTCCAGTGTTTTGCATAATTCTCTGAGCACAGCAAAAATTAGCTTAATTCCTATTCGGGAAGTCTAGTTAGCTTAAAGAGCTAACTATCAAGAGTAATCTCATAAAAAATAATGAACCACACACTGAGAAAGATGTTTAACAAGTGATGACATCATCCCAATTTTCACGGGCTGCTATAGTAATGAGACCAGTGAGCAGAAAAATGAAAATAACTCCAGATTTGAGAATCCAATGATTAGGAAAATTTGTATGCTTATACTAGAGAGTATGCTAAATCCAACAAGCTTTAAATAATTGATTGTGGGTAAGTACCACTGTGAAAGAGCTCTGACAAGATGAGTAAAAAAGTCGGGTACCTGACAGAGAAGTGAAAATGAACAAACACTATTGACTTCACCTGAACATAACTAAAGATTGAAACACCCAAATGAAATGAAAATTGGTGAGCATATAGTAGACTTATGGAGCTAACTTCATCAAGTTATATCACTTAAAATGATGCACCAAGCTCAGAGAAACCATCTCTGTGATTGAGAAAACTGAGAGATATGGCAGTGAGTAGTACACTTCACAAGAACATGGAAATACGAATCACACCTTTATATGACATAAAACTCAACTCTTGGAGGTCTTCACATAGGTCTCTCTAACCACGACTAAAACTGTCATCTATTTATAGTTGATCTTGGGAGGCTAACTTCCCTCAATCACTCTCTAATCAATTAGTGATTGATTTGATTCTCTATCTACCACAAATCATGAACTCGTGGCTCCTCTTTCCCTTTTTGATCAAGTGGACTCAACCACTTAAGATTCTTTCACTTTTACATTAAGTAAAGTCTTCAAAAGTTACAAGAGGTAGTTCACAAGTGAACTTTGCATAGTCTTCATTTTAAAGCTTCTTCTATGACTTTGTGGGACTCAAGCCAATACTTAGGCTTGTCATAGGCTTGCTCCAACAGCTCCGCCTCAAGCCAAGTATGCTTGAGGTCTTCAATCTTCCAAGATTACCTGCGAACCCATCATGGCTTTGAACTTGTAGAGCTTTGTACCATCCAATGCTTTGGTTAGAATATCTGCACATTGTTGATGAGTGGACACATATGATATTTGAATCTCTTTGCTTAGAACCTTCTCTCTTACATAGTGATAATGAACTTCAATATGTTTAGTCCTTGCATGAAAAATAGGATTAGCAGCCAAATGAATAGAACTCATATTGTCACCATAAATAGTTGGAGTTCCAAACTCCAATCCAAGATCTTTGAATAATGTCTTCATCCACATAGCTTCTTGTGTAGCTATGGCAAGACCTCTATATTCAGCTTCAGTAGAAGAGAGAGCAACTGTGGGTTGCTTCTTGGATGACCATGAAATAAGCTTTGAACCTGCAAAGGTAAGATAACCTGAAGTGCTCCTTCTATCTTCTTTGGAGCCAGCCCAATCTGCATCAGAAAATAGCTTCAAATCTAAATCAGATTCATAAGGATAATAAAGTCCTTCATTTATGGTTCCTTTGAGATACTTGAGAATCCTTTTGGCAGCATCCATATGTGGTTTCCTTGGTGTCTGCATAAATTGACTTAGCACACTTACACTGTAACATATATCTACTCTTGTCAATGTGGCATAGTTGAGACTACCCACTAGACTTTGATATGATGTGATGTCCTCTATGAGTTCACCTTCATGTGAGCTCAATTTGTGATTGACCTCCATTGGAGTACCTGCAATCTTACAATCTTGCATCTTGAATTTTGCCAACATGTCCTTAATGTACTTTCTTTGAGTGAGAAACAAACCATGATCTTTGTAGACAACTTCCAAACCTAGGAAGTAGGTAAGTGAACCCAAATCACTTATCTTGAACTCTTCTCTCATCTGATCTTTGATCTTCTTCATACCATCTGCATCATTTCCTGTCAATATAATATCATCTACATATACACATAGGTACATGATCTCAGAATTACTCTTTTTAATAAAGAGTGAAGGATCTGCCTTGCTTGGTTGAAAGCCTTTGTCCTGCAAGAATGAAACAAGTATGAAATTCCAAGCTCTTGGAGCTTGCTTGAGACCATACAATGCTTTGTTAAGTTTACACACATAATCAGGATAAACTTGATTCTCAAAACTAGGTGGTTGTGCCATATATACATCTTCTGTTATCCAACCATTCAAGAATGCATTCTTTACATCTAGTTGAAGAATCTTCCAATTCTTGGAAGAGGCAATACTAAGCAAAACCCTAATAGTAGGCATCTTTGCCACAGGAGAGAAGGTCTCCTCATAATCAATTCCCTGAGTTTGTGCAAAGCCTTTTGCTACAAGCCTTGCCTTATACCTGTTAATGGAACCATCAGAATTCTTCTTGAGTTTATAGACCCATCTTGAGCCTATTACCTTCATGGATGAAGTCTTGGGCACCAAATCCCAAGTGTTGTTTTCCTCAAGTGCTTCAATCTCCTCCTTCATTGCATGCTTCCATTCTGATTTTGCTTTGGCCTCTTCAAAGGATGATGGCTCCTCTTGGTTTATGTCATGTGCTATGTAGATAGAATGTTTAGTTACTAATGAGGTGTCAAACCCATACCTTTCTGGTTTTTTCTTTTCCCTCATAGATCTTCTTAGGCCATGCTTTGATGATGTAATTCAAATGTGAAAAATCTACCTATCTTTTCACCTTTTGCAATTCTTCTGAATCCTTGACTTGGATCTTCAACAAATGCTCCTGCTTTTGTGAACCTGACTTGCAACCCTTTCTCTACTATCTGCCCAACATGTATCAAATTCTTTATAATGGTAGGGACATAGAGTACCTTACTGAGTAGGTTGATGTTTCCATCAAGTGCTTTGACATTGCCTATTTTCTCCACAGGATGTTTTGTGTCATCTCCTATTTGTACCTCATGCTTATTCCTTGGATCTTCTAAATCTAACAGGAGTGCCACATTTCCTGCCACATGATTTGAACAACTTGAATCTATGTAGAAAACATGCTCATCAGATTTACCTTGTGGCATAGCCATGTTCATGATCAATAATGAATCCTCTTTTTTTGAGTCTTCTGTGTAGTTATTGAAGTCTCTCCTTCCTTTGTAGCCTCCTTGATAGTTTGAATGATTGTAGTTGTTGTAGTTGCCATGATAATTTTTTGAACCTTCCTCTCGAGTAGATTGCTATGCTATGGCTGCGTCTCGTCTCTGTGATGAGAATGAGCCTGTTTCTTTTGATGAAGCACAGAATTCAGAAACTTGGATGGCTACTATGCAATCTGAATATGATGTTATAATGAAGAATGGTACATGGTCTTTATGTGACTTGCCTCCTGGCAAGAAGGCCATTGGCACTAAGTGGGTATACAAGCTGAAGCGTAGACCTGATGGTACAGTTGACAGGTGTTGGAACTCAAGGTCAAGCACAAGCATGGAAGCACATCAGAAAGGTGGACACACACAAGAAGAAGGAGCAAGTAGGGAGCTCCAAGAAGTACATGTCAAATTTTCAGAAGAATCCCCTACAAAAATAGTGAATTTCATCACTTAAAGCCATTGTAAATACCATTTTCTATTTTTGTAACTCAATTTTGTTCAAGCCAAAAAGTCCTTGAGCTTGAGGAGTATTAGAACTATCATCCTACCAATTTGCATAATTTTTAGACTTTGTTTGAGCCCTCAAATAAGCCTTGGAACCTAATTTTTAACTAGGCCGGACACTAGGTCTGGACAGGGCCAAAACTACTCAAAAAACTATAAAACGAGCTAGAGAGCTCATTTTTGAGTTAGCTTGTTAGAGAATAGAGCTTTGTAAGAGAAGTCTTTTGGCAATCGAAGCTTTCCATTGTTCCTCTCTTTGATACTACCTTGTGCGCATGTGTGTGTATGTGTGCGCATGTTTGTGTGCTTTCACTCACGCACTTGTGCCTTCACTTGCTCGTGGTCTTCATACCGGTCCTCACGTCTCTGCGGATTGACAAGTAAAGGAGGTGGTGCTTACGCTTGAGCTACAACAGGTATAAGGCTAGGCTTGTTGCAAAGGGTTATGCGCAGGAAAGAGGCATTGATTTTGATGAAACCTTTGCACCTACATGCCGTATGACTACTGTTCGGAGCATTTGTGCACTTGCAGCCCATCATGGTTGGAATGTACATCAGTTGGACATTAAAACAGCATTTCTGAATGGTGACTTACATGAAGAAGTGTATGTTTTTTAGCCCCATGGCTTTGTGCAGAAAGGGTATGAAAACTAGGTGTGTAGGTTAAAGAAGGCATTATATGGTTTAAAGCAAGCACCACGTGCTTGGTATGAGAAGATACATGCCTATCTGGTTGCACATGGTTTTGAGAATATTCCAACTGAAAGCACCTTATATGTTAAGTGTGCTAATGATGTGCTTCTGATCATTGTTGTCTATGTTGACGACATGCTGCTCACTGGTCCTATTGAGAAGCATATTACTGATTTCAAGGCTGATTTGCATGCCTCATTTGAGATGTCTGATTTGGGGCATTTGCATCACTATTTGGGCATTCATTTTATGCAAGTTGATGGTGGAATGGCTTTGTGTCAAACAAAACATATTGACACATTATTGCAGCGTTTTGGCCTTGAAGACTGTAAGCCTATTGCCACTCCTATGGAGACAGGTTTACGATTGAGTCTTCATGATGCTGGAGATGCATTTGATGCTGTTCTCTATCAGCGGGCTGTTGGATGCTTGATTTATTTATGCATTACTCGGCCAGATATTCAGTTTTCTGTCTCACAGATGAGCAGGTTTATGCATTGCCCAGGAGTCACGCATTGGAAGGCGGTTAAGCACATCTTTTGCTACTTGAGTGGTACTCGGCTACTTGGGTTGTTTTATCCCAAGGGGGCATCACTACCGCCAGATTTGCATGCTTTTTCTAACTCAGATTAGGCTGGTTGCTATACTCGCGTGTCCACTAGTGGCTTTTGCTTCATGCTTGGTAGCTCATGTATATCTTGGTTGAGCAAGAAGCAGCCTATTGTGGCCACTTCCAGTTGTGAGGTTGAGTATAGGGCAGCTTTCACAGCTACTGTTGAGTGTGTGTGGCTCAGACGCCTTATGGCTGATTTGGGTGTTGGCCAGTCTTATGCCACCACCATCTTCACTGACAGTCAGAGCGAATTGGCAGTTGCGAGCAACCCTGTGTTCCATGCTCGCACTAAGCACATTGAGGTGCATTATCACTATCTCAGGGAGAGGTTCTCTGTTGGGGAGATCAGCTTGGCATATGTACCCATGCAAGAGAACATTGCAGACCTTTTCACGAAGGCTCTCCCTAGGGAGAAGTTTGAAGCTTTCCGCAAAACTTTGGGCTTACTTCCTTTTGTGGAGTGATTTCCACATAGCTTGGCACTTCCTTATACATGAGTGCTAGCTCCTTGTTCACCGCATCACTCCCAAGGGGGATTTGTTGATATATTTAGGTAGTGATGTGTGTGAACACACTAGGACTGTCGGGGCACTTTTTTCCCTCTTTAGGAGGTTTTTTTCCCCCAGCTTGTATATACACCTATTGCCCTAATGGGCTACTTATCTTTGTACATTCTCTAGTAATATATTCAGTATTGTGTGTTTGTGCTCCAAGCTTGTTCTTCTTCCTTGTGCTGTTCGCGTGCTTCCGCAGACTTCTATGTCCGTTGAGCCCATAAAATTCATATTGGTCAAAGTCAACCATAGACCAAAGTCAAATATAGCCAAAGTCAAATCGATCAAAGTCAACATGTTCAAGATCAAAGTCAACATGGGTGAAGTCAAAGTGTTCAAAGTTGGAGGGTCAAGGTGCATAGGTAGTGCACCATTAATTGTTCACAAAGGGTAAAATTGGAGAAAGTTGGTTGCAGGCTGCAGAGGTATTTCTCTAATTTCTCTAAGGTTCAAAGTGTTTTTAAAGTGTTTTGGAAGGTTCCAGTGAACCCTCTCTTAGGTGCACTAGAGAAGAATTAAAAGGAAAAATGTAAAGGTTTGTGAAGTGGCAGCGTACGCAGACGTAAAAGTATGGTCCCCAATTAAATTTTTGTTTTAGTTTTAAGTCACTACAGGACAAAAGAGAGATTCGTTGGCTGCCCACTTTCAGAGACAATCTTGGGACATCAAAGTGAGCACCAAGATACTCTTGTAGTTAGGAGCATACGTGAATCGACACTCAAATCAAGGCAAGGACCATTCTTGGACTAAGCAAGACTAAGCAAGGTGAGCATAGTCTAAGCTAGGCAAGAGAGAGAAGTGCAAGAGACACATAGTGTGCGATGCAGAGAAGTGAAGTGCAAGGTGTGCATGAAGAGTGACTAAGAAGTGTGCAGAGAAGTGTCAAGCTATTCAACCCAAGGATCCCAAGGTCTCATTGAAGTTGTGCGCGTGCCGACAGTAGGTGTCCATCCCTCCCCTTATTGGAAGCTTGGTGCAAGGTGTGCACAAGTGCAGGCTTGGAGAAGGTGGAGGTCTGGTGTAGAGAAGGCCGACAGCAACAAGACCCTTGAGTATTTGGTATTTTGTGTTGAGCACTCTGTGGGATTTTGCACAGAAGCACTGGGTTGTATTATTGGATTGTATTGTGCATCACCATTGTATTTATCTTCTTATAATCAATCCACAGAGGCTTCCAGTGTGTATCTGTCTTCTTGTCTTTCCCTTTTCTCCTACAAACACTCAAATCCCTTCTTGTCCAAGAATCCCCCAACAAAATTTGGCATGCACGGTGGGACTCCAAGGAGATTTGAGCATAGGAGAAACCAAGTGCAAAGTGTAGAAGAGCTCAAGTGTCAACAATACTACATTGCTACTTCATTGAGCTAAGAGGTAAATATTCTTATCAATTATCTCATTCTAAGAGGACTATGAACAGCCCATGATTGCAACCTGTTCCCAAACATTGAGGGTCACCTACAAGCAAACAAGAAGGAAGGCTGTTAGAAGATCCTCCAATCCACTTTCGTCAACTTCATCAGTAAAGAGCATGGCAGGTCAGGTAGACTTGGAAACCCTACTATCAAGATTAAATATTAAATTTCCTTCTTTCAAAGGCTTAGCTTAGGAAGATCCCGACAAGCATATTAGAAGGTTTTTAGCACTATTCAAAACTAGAGGCTTGATGGGAAGAGAGGATTCCTTTTTGATACTCTTCCCTACCACATTAGAAGGGTTAACAGACAAATGGTTCAGTCAGTTTGCTGAGAACTATTTCACCACTTGGGACTTGATGAAAGATGCATTCAAAAATCAATCCCAGCATGGAAATACTACAGAGATCATCATAGAGGAATTAGAAAACTTGAGACTGGGTCCAGGTGAAAAATTTCCAGATTTTGTAACTAGGGCCAAGGCACTAATTGCTAAGTTGCAGATCCTCCACATGATTTTTTTGTTAAGAAATGGTTAGCTAAGCCACTTCCAGTGACCACCCAATGTAAAATCCAGGAATTGGTGTTGCCCACATCCTCCATAGAGGAGTTCATTAACACAACTACACGACTAGAGCAGATAAGGCAACAGTATGGAGCAATTTCTTCTCAACTACCCTATTCTATAGAAATGGAGGATACAGTAATCCACCTAAGGAAAGAGTTGGAAGGCTTAAAAAGGAATAAGCCCCACAAAGAGGAGGAGAATGCTATTACTGATTTGATGAGGGAGATTGAGGCATTGAAGCTCCAAAAGGAGGAGGAAGCCCAAGCAGAGGAATTGGCTCAGCTACGACAAGAGTTGCAGGAACTCAAAGGGCGTGGCATCAAGAGTGGGCTTTGGTGTACCATGTGCAGCAAACAAGGTCACAAGTGAATGTCCTCTCTTAAGTGTAACTTGCCAACTATGCAGGAAAGCTAGTCATGAGGCCTAGGAATGTCAATCAAGAGGAATGCCTGCAACAACATATTGGACACAAGGAGGACCCCTACCACCAGCAAATGTGATGGTGGCTGCACCTAATCAAGGTATAAATTACAATCCTAGACATAGGAATAACTTTGGGAATGGGCCAAGGAGGCCAATTATTTGTTTCAGATGTGGAGATTACCAAAGTAGATGCCCTCTACCAGAAAATGCCCCTCCCTGCAGGAACTGCCTAGAGGCTAGAGACCACTATACTAATTGTTGTCCTAAGAACCAAACATCTTCATCTGGGCCCCACATTCAAATGATTTCTATGTGTAAAGAAGAAATGGCAGATCAAGCCAGGGTGCCATCACCATCTACTCGGGTGGTGCAGTTAGAAGAAATTGAATCTTTTACAGTGCAGACAAGAAGAAAGGGGAAGGCTCAAGTGGAAATAGGTCAAGAATCAAGGATTAATATATTGAACAAAGATAACGAGACATCTGAAGACAAAGCCACCACATGTGCAGACACAACACAAAAAGAAAATCTCATAGGTACCAGTGAGGCCATTGGACATGCATTCAACAGGGCTCATGAGGAGTTTGATAAGTCATTTGGAGCCCATGCTCTTAAGGAATAAGAAGCTTCCAGACTACTCAAGTCCATGAAAAAGGAGGTCAGTACTTTTGATTTAATAAAGATGGATGGGAAATTTAGGTCAGAACTCTTGCAGATAATTGATGAGATGTCCACAACAAGTTTAGTGGCAAAAGCAGTTGTTATGCATAAAGATAAAATTGTAGTTGAAGCACCTCTCACAGATTATAAGAGCCCTCGGCTAACACTCTCTATCAAAGGTCATGAGTTTCAAGGAGTTATTGTAGACGGTGGTTCTAGCATTAACTTGATGCCTGAACATACCATGAAAAAGATTGGACTATACCCTTCAAAATCTGCAAACTTCACTATAACATTGGCAGACCAAAGCATAGTAAAGCCTATGGGAGTGGTCCCTGGAGTCTTGGTCAAGATACAAGGTACCATCTTTAACTTGGATTTTATTGTTTTAAGGCTGCCACATGTAGAAGGAAGTTTCCCCCTATTAATTGGGAGACCTTGGTTAAGGCATGCCAATGTGCTGCATGACTGGGGTAAGGACACAATGTGGGTAAAGCAAGAGGGAAAAGAGTTGTAGCAGATATTTTTAGAAGAAGGTCCAGACAATCAAAGACATATTAGCATGATGTAGGCAATTGGTGTTTGTATGGAGGAAGAATTGTTGGACAACCTAGAAGCAGATCTATTTGAAGGAGAAAATTTATATGAAGATGAAAACATCTTGGCTTGGCTCCATGCAGAAGATCCATCTTCCTGCTATGGAATTTTTCCAAACTCAAGTGGAGGGGAAGCATATGAAGAAAAAGAGGACATCATTTAGGTTACTGACTCGAGTGAGACAGTCTCAGTCAAAGGCCATAGAAGAGAGAAGAAAAGAAAAGCCCTTAAGTGCAGCAGTGATGAAGCGACTTCAAATCCTATATCAAGGGCTAGTTTGTTATGGGTACTGGTATGGATATCATCTGTTATGTCAATTCTTATGATAATAAGTGCATGGCTTTATAAGGACATGGAAGGAGTACCTGCAAGTCCTTGGGAACAGAGTGTTCCATTGGATGAAGAAGCTGGAATAGTAAAAATTAATTTTTGCAGATTAAGTTATAAAGTTGTTGAAACAAAGATACAAAAGATGCAGTATGGAGGAGATAATATTCTAATGAAGGATTTAGGGTACCCCTATCAGATGACTAGTGTGCCCAATAAGAAGACAAAACCAATGAAGTGCAGTACAATTAGAGAATATGGAGGAGCTTCTCTGAGTCAACATGTCAAGGCTCAAGGCCTATCATCAACACAACTGAAGAATTATGGATCACCTCGAATGTGCAAGATTTGCCCAAGTTGTACATAGCCTTCTCATGTCATTTTTGCTCAAGTTTTAGTAGTTTTTATCCCTTTTCATGCTTGTTTTTTGAGTTTTTAGCAAATTTAGCAACCCCTTCATGGTCCTTGGCATAAGTAATATTTTTGGAAATTTTTAGGAATTTTGGGGAATTTTTAAAGCACTTTTAGAATTTCTTTTAGCATTTTTCATCCTTTTCGAAGGTCAATTTCTTGCCAAATTGGAGGAATAAAGGAATCTCTCTGTGGTTTTGAGTGAGGAAATCGACCTAGAATTGTAGAGAATTTTTTGAGTTTTTTTTTTAGATTTGTTTGAATTTTTTTGTAAATTTTCTGGATTTTTTTTGTATTTTTCTCCAACTTTTAGGATATTTTCCAAAAAAAAAGCCCCCCCCCCCCCCCCCCCCCCAGGATTTTTTTTCGGAAAAAGAAAAGAAAAGAGAAAAAGAAAATCCAAAAAAAAACCCTAGGGATTTTTTTCAAAAAAAAGAAAAGAAAAAAATCCAAAAAAAAACCCTGCCCCCCGTCCCCCCCCTCTCTCTCTCTCTCTCTCTTTCTTCCCCCCCATTTCTTTATTATTTTAATTTATTTAGTTTAACTTTTATTATTTATTTAGTTTAAATTCTTTATTACCCCCGCCCTCCTGTTTCTTTATTTTTTAATTTTGTATTTTTGTTTATTTTATTTTTCTTTTTTATTATTTATTTAGTTTAATTTATTTTGTTTATTTTATTTTTCATTTATTATTTTAGTTTTTTGGGTTTATCTCTTTTTGTATTTACTTATTCGATGTGCATTAAAAAAAAAAGGGAACATTGTATTTTTCTTTATACAGTGTATATATATATATATATATATATATATATATATATATATATATATATATATATATATATATATATATATATATATATATATATATATATATATATATATATATATATATATATATATATGTGTGTGTGTGTGTGTGTGTGTGTGTGTGTGTGTGTATATATATCAATGAGGCATCTTGGATAGGAATAAGGATGCTAACCATACAAAGTATCATTTGCATATTGATGCAATACTACTGCACAAGAAAACTCAACACAATTGAACAACATGTGGGTGATCAAAGTGAAGACAATGATGCAATGATTTTTGGGATTGTTCCAAGGTATCGGAGCTATTTGGAAGGCCAAAGTGAGATATCAGTGCAAAGCAAGCTTGGGAACGAGTGTCTTGGGCATCCAAGCAATATCAAGTGTGCTTGAATCGAGGTTGGAAGATCTATCAACTCCCTTAGTCTAGTTTTTAGCTTGTAGTAAGTGTGCTTAGTGACATCAGTTGATTAGGGCTACGATAGGCAAAAATCAAGCTCAAGAAACCCTAATTTCTCATGTTCAAGAATGGTTACAACACAATTGTGGATAACCTTAAGTGAAAGGAAAATAATTCTATTGATCACACATCAAATTACATTACAACAGTTGTGGATAACCTTAAGTAAAAGGAGAATAATTCTATTGATCACACATCAAATTACATTATAACTCAAGTATTACTGACGATGCATCTCTTCAAACAAGATTTTACACCAAAAAGAAATTGAAACAAAGAAGTGATTGATACAAAGAACATTGCAATGTGTTTGTAATTGGATATTGGGCAAGTAGTTGGGTCATATGAACCTTAGGTCAGGTGGACACCT
The DNA here is from genome assembly GCA_020310875.1 of Ceratopteris richardii. NCBI lineage: Eukaryota > Viridiplantae > Streptophyta > Polypodiopsida > Polypodiales > Pteridaceae > Ceratopteris > Ceratopteris richardii. The sequence continues at coordinate 124,422,109 of CM035439.1, read as the reverse complement.
AGGAAGAGATAGACAGAGCATCAGATCATCTAAGGCTAGTATCAACCATATAGTTAGGTTGTGGGCTCAATAATTGAGTGACTATCCTTATGTGTTAAGTTCATAGACAAGTGATTCAAAGATGTCTTTCAGCATGGAGAAACCCATAGGAAGTTTAGGATTTGCCAATTTACAAATTCTAGAAGTTCCCTACAAAACACAGTTAGAATATATCTGAAACTGCTTAGATGCTCGCATCTATGAGGATGGATTGAGATGGTGAGATGTCCATATCAGAAACCCACATCAACCCTTTGAGATTGAGCACCCTATGGTCAAATTCAAAGAGGGATCCTACATAGATAAGCAAGGAACCATGAATGTGGTAACCAGCTTACCAGATAAGACAGATGAGTTGGGAATAATCACCCCTGAGTCAGGGTTAGGAGGCTTGGATTAGGAAAACCCAAGAAGAGAGCCTAGAACATCTAGAGTTAAGTTGATCTTGTCAAAGATAATCACACTAGAATGGATTCCCCATGATAACAAGAGCATATAAATCTTTGTGAACAAGGAGATTGATGAAACATTTTGGAGATTCAAGCTAGACAAGCCTACTGAGGTGGACGGAGTTATCATATATGAATTCAAAGATCTTGATGTTGCAGGGAAGGTTATCTATTTGGATAACATTTTTAAAAGGATGTATGTACTTATGGAACATAGTAGACATGCGTACACATGGAAGGGTGAACCAATTTTCCCTCCATATAATTCTACTAATCCTCATGATTAGCATGGATTTGGATCCTCTCATGTCTTCAATAGTCAAAAGGAGAATTCTAGAGAGTGATGAGAGGTAAGTTTTGCAAATCCTTTCAGAAGAGATAGATTAGGACTAGACATAGATAGATTAGAATAGAAAAGACCTAGAGGACATAGAAACGAAAGAGCCATGTACGAGTTCCCTTTGTCTAGATGAGAACATCCTAGAATGTTGAGACCCATTCAACTAGTGAATTCGATGAAGAATTACTTTGATGGTATAGGAGATCCATACAATCATGTGGTTGAGTTCAAGCAAGTGCTAAGACCTGAACAAGGTTGATGATTTTTTCACTCAATACAATGAAGCATTGTTACACTTGTGGAGGATACCACATGGCTAATATATGCCCTTTAACGATTGTTGTTCTAGACAAGGGTAAGCACCATGTCAAGAAGCTCGACCTCCTTAATTGTTAATCTGCGAAAGAGATAGGGTGATATGAAGATCGTGAACAAGTGAGGTGAGTGATAGTGAAGGTGAGAAGCATGCAAATGCACACATGCATACATGAACACACACACACGCACATGGTAGAGACAAGAGAGAAGCAATGGTAGGTGAAGAATAAGCTCTATTACGCAAGAACACTCTTACAAGCTCTCAAAAAATAAGCTACAATCCCTCACAAGCTAACCTAAAAAATGATCTCTCTAGCTCTTTTTATAGTTTCTAGACGATTTTTGGCTGATTTTGAACTTAGTGTCCAACATAGTTAGAAATTAGGTTCTAAGGGTCATTTGTAGGTCCAAATGAAGTCTAAGAATCGCCATAATTGGTATGAGTATTCTACCTAAGCTCCTCAAGCTCGAGGACTCCTCCACTTGCACAAAATGAAGTTACTTGATGCAAAATGGGGTAATCTATGGTACATATGTTACAAAAGTGATGAAAATCACTGTTTGAAGTTTTTAATGAAGTATTGTAAAACATATTTCTTGAAAAATGAACATGTCTGGCCCCCTAAACTTACTACATTCCTCTTTCACATACTTCCTCTATGTTGATGCTTGTGGCCACTACCGATTGCACTCCCAACAAATGGCTCAAAATTCAAGAAGTCTAAATGCCTAGTATTGCATCATTAAAATAAAATACACAAATCATACTACACAGGATTTCCCTTACAATAAACAAGTAGCCAGGTAAAACTACCAACATCCCTATCAATAGTGAGGTAGATATCAAAACCAATACTAACAACATCTATACTTTAGGCCACAACAACCTCATCAACCACACTACGAGACTCAATAGAAACCTCAGCATGTATTAGGTCAACAATCACGATCACCTACCAATGTTTTTGTAATAAAGTATGCAATGGAAAATAGAGCCATAGTGCGAGCGTCCCCAATGATCTCATAAAGTGATCCTAATACCCTAAGTTTTGGCTCTACCCATGCAAATAGCCCACCCACTTACTACACGGAATCACCAATGCATAACAAGATCTATCAACATGAAACATCATTGGAACCTGATTGGGATCTTGAGTATTCAATTGTGATGTATAAACATCCAAACTCTAGGCCCCAATTAAGACAAATGAGACCTCAAGCTCCTAGAAGACCCTGCTACAGATGTCAAGGAGATCACTTTATTCATGATTGTTTGCTTCCTCCACCATGGCAACCCGAAACGATAGAGATCCAAGGATTTTTTCCTCATTGTTGAAAGGAACATCTCTTGAGAGATTTTCCTAAAAATATAACCAACACATAGAAGATTATTCCAATCAATGTTATTGGCTTGATAGTAGAACCCAATGGAAGTGTGACTAATATCACCCTTGTACAAGTAGTCACTAGAGCACAAGCTCTATAGAAGACTCTAGGTTTACATCAAGAAAAGAAATAAGAGGATAGTGAGTCAAAAAGCACAAATAAAAAGAGAATGTCATCATGGAAGGATAGCTGAGAGAGAATGAAGAGACAATGGGTTAGAAAAATGAGTGAACTTGAAGACCAGCCTTAAAGAAAAAAATAGAAAAAGTTGAAATGGCCTCTCAAACACACTCTCAGACACCACCACCATTCGATCCACCTCATCAAGTCCCACCATCCATCCTGCCACCATCTAGAGTAGGATCAGTCTTAGAAGATCCTACTCAAGAAGACTTGGACATGATGTTCAAGGCTTACGAGGCTCAAATTCAAGAAGGGCCAAATGTAGCAAATTTAGACAAATATTATCCACAAGTGGATTTAGATATTGAAAGGACTAAGCTTTATGCAAAAATGGTACAAATATCTCAAACTATGTTCGATGACAATCATCTTTTCAATAAAAAAAACTCAATTGAAAGAGAGATACATTTTGAAGGAATTTTGGAGAGATTGGAGTAGTTGGTAGCTAAACCCAAGAATCTAGATATGCCATAGGCTCTGAATAATGGAAATGAAACAATAAGCTTACCATCACAGGAAGCTTATGTTCCAAATTCTAGAGATGATGGAGTTCCTTTCTCAATAAATCATTACTCCCAAGAGTTCTTGAGAGAGATACAAGAGGAGAAATGGGCTTTATAAAATAATGCCTAATCCAAAGTAGCACTCACATAAATTAGTGTGTTTCAAAGAATCTAAATGTGGCTTCCTAAGAACCTGCATAAATTGACTTTCAAGTCTTATAATGTAGCTTAGGTCAAGCCTTGTGTAATAAAGTAAGTCTATGATCTAGGGATCCGATGGCTTCAGACAGATCTGAAATTGGATATCATTTGGTCACTCGTTTGAAGGACCAAAGATCTCGAGAGTAGACTCAAGCATAAGTTCATGTGCTCTCATATTCAAGTAATCCACTTAGCCTAGTGGTTAAGTCTCATGGTTGTGAAGGAGGAGGTCTTGGGTTCAACTCCCATGGGAAGCATGGGGAGAGAGTTTTGCCCAAAGAGCTCTAGAGCCTTCTAACTCAAGTTAACGTGAGTCCAGTGGACTTAACTCGAGAGGCGAGTACACCAACCACTAGTGGACTATAGTGGAAGGTATGAAAAGAGTGGTGGAGATCGCACATGCACTTGTGGACTCTAGTTACATTTGTGGTCCTCATTGGTTCAAGCAACTATATATATAGGCATAAGGTTGGGAGGAGAGTCATCTCTCTAGCACATGGTGGTCGTAATTCTTAGGTTGTTGCATTGGTATCAGAGCCATTCTCCATAGCTCTCTCTTTCATCATCTTGCTCGTGAATCCTTGGCGTGCATACATTTCTGTTCCGAATTCTCCTCCCGGCTGTCTAGAGATGCGTGCCACTATCATCCTCATGGTTTAGTTTATAAGCTAAGAGAGTACCAAAAGATCATCTCTGCTGTGAGCGAGAGGATTCGAATCGTCGTCACCCCATTCAGAGGACGCTCGCCTAACCAAAGAGCCCACGAGCGTTGACGACATGTACTTGGAGGCGCTCTTTAGTGTCATAAAAAAGCGGTGAAGACGACCTAAAAGAAGGCAAAACATTTCTTCTCTAGGCGATAGGATTCGAACCTTGGTCCATACTTCGAGAGAGCATTCCTCTATCCAAGACGATCGAGCGCCGTTCGTAAAATATTACTCTCATTAGAGAAACTCGTACTCTCAATCGGGTGCTGAAGAAGGTCTCAATTAGGAGCTAAAAAGGAACCTGTAGACCCGCGGGTGATCGAACACAGAACCTCTGTGTTGAAGCCTGTCCATCTATCCAGAAAGCCACAGATGCTGACATAGTTCTCAAGGAACCTGTATCATTATGTTGGGTTGGTGCTGAAGCAGACGCGGTCCAAAAAAGCTGAAGTTCCATCAGGAGGGCGCCTGGAATCGATCCCGCGACATTGCAGAGAGATTACAAAGCCTTATCCACTGAAGTAGAGGCTTTTGGTGCTTACTATCTCTGCATATTATCTTCTGTTCCAATCCAATCTCTGCTCTACTAATCCCGAGCCGAGATCTTCTCATTTTGTTTACGCTTTGGAGTTTGCTCATTACCCCAACCAAACCCGAGTGCATATCTATGCTGATCAAAGCTTTAGAAAGCCAAAAGTTTTGACCAAAGTTTGATGGAAGTCGAGCTGTGGAGTGAAAGTCAAACCAACTTTGAACTTGGACCTTTGGTAATCAAAGTCAAACCAACTTTGAACTTGGACCAAAGTCTTTAGAGAGAAGCTCTTCCAAAGGATCAAGGGAAGGACGTAGCTCTATGTGGAGCTAAGTATTTTCCAAGTTATGTTTTCATTTTGATATTTGTTTGCTCGAATGCTTTCATTTAGGATGCATTACTTAGGACTAAAAGCATAGTCCAATTATGATTATCTCATTATGAAAGCTAATTAGAGGACTAAACAATATTGAAATGATACAAAAGTATGTAAAGTACTTTTTAGTTTTAGGTATGCAATTGAAATTTCTATTTCCATTCATGAAAAGATTATTTGTGCATAAAAGAATGTTTTGTGCACATCAAGTTCGCACTTGCTTGGGAAAGGTAGTTAATTCTCCAGTTCACGCACTTGAATAAATACCTTTTTTCAGAATAGCAAGCAGGTTGTTTTTGCATGGATGCTTGTTTGCATACCTAATAAGCTCAGAATTTGCTTAAGTTCATTACACTTGCATGAACTCACATGCATTTGCACCCAAGAATGGGCATTTGCATACATGTATTTGCATGCAAGTACATGCATGAGCATACGCATGATCTTTTGGTAAGTAGCTAAACACGTATACTTTCATTCCTTTCTTTTTCTAACTTGACTTAGTTAGGTGGAAAAAAATAAAAAATTACTTAGTTGCAAGGATCTTGACCATCATGCAACTAAGTATCTAGTCTATTTTTGTCCCAAAAAGTGATACATAGGTACCACTTAGTAGGAGTCTTTTAGAGGAAAAGAAAGCAAGTTGAAAGTAAGTATTCATAGAGCTACTTTCCAACATGCATGCTCAGTCTAAGTTTGGGAAGAAACCTAGACATTCTTAGCAACTAAACGAGGATTTAGTTGTTTTTGGATGTTCATGTTCATGCATCCAAAGTAAGAAAGTTTCTGTTGAAACTTGTAAGTTCCAAAATATTTTTAGGAGATTTAATACTTTAATATTCATCAAACATTGATGAAAATAAGTAGAAGTATTAAACTTCTAGAATCCCTGGAACTCTAGTGTTCATAGATGTTAGTTTCCAGAAATGCATCTCAAGGCATGATGCAAGGTCCTCAATCCACGCGGAAACTTTTCAAGGAAACTTGCTTGATTCTATTTAAGCTAACTCAAAGCTTAAAAAAGAAACCAAGATAAATATTAATTGATCTTTAGGAATCAAGTAATTTCCTAAAGTCATGAAAATTAATGAAATGATTCCAATTATTTTCATTTTTGAAACAGATATCTTAGGAAATCCCAATATTTCCTAAAGAAAATTTAGGAAACAAGTTCTTTCCTAAAAGATAAGCTTCAAGTGGTATAGCCTTGAATCTTATAAAAATCAAAAATATCTTTTATAAGATTAAGTAAACAGTTCCAAGCATTATTTGCTTGTGCAAAGTTTTCAAACATGGAGACTTTATTAAAGCACTTTTCTAAAGATAAGAAAAGTATGCTTGGTGGTCTTTAAGATAAGAAAAGCTTAAACAAGAGATCCAAGCCAAGTAATCTTTGGAAATTAAGCTATTTCCTAAAGATAAGCTAATGAAAGAGTTCAATTAACTATTTCACTAGTTAAATGAGAATTATCTTTTGGACAAGCAAAGCCTTAAGTCTTGGTCTTATCCAAAAGTCTAGAATTCCTTTTGAAGATCTTTCAAGTAAAGGAAACAATTCCAAGATGAATCATTGGACTGGAAAACAAAAGATTCCAAGATGAATCATCTGCTTCAAGTTATAGCTTAGTATTACTTGATTCCTTGGTAGGAATCAAAAAGTTCTTGAAAGAAAAATCTCCCCAGACGTGAGACTAGCATCTTTCAAGAAAAGTTTTATAGCAAGTAGTTCCCAGCAAATCCCTAACCACCAGGTTTGGTATTTAAGTCCAAATAAGTGATATAACCTAACGGTATATCAAAGATTCTTAGCTTTGGAATCTAAAAAGCATTAGAAAATGCATGGACTTAAGATTGAGGGAAAGATCTCTAACAATCCTGCAGGTAAGCAAAGAAGCTTAAGAAGTTTAAGAGATCTTAAAAGATAAAGGCTAAGTCTTTATTTTGTCACAAGTATTAACCAGACTTGATCAAACTTGGCCATGATTGTCCAAAGAATGTGCGACTAGAACTACTCTGTAGATTGCTCAAGAATTGTCAGTAAAAATTCCGTTAGGAATTATTTACTCAAGTTCCATTTATCGAATGGAAAATTGTGAAAAAAGTAAGCTGTTTCAAGTATGAACAGAGTGAAGGAATTCCAAAAATGTAGTCTGCAAACCGTGCAAACGGTACTTAAGTTTGTGGAAGGTAAAACATAAATGTTTGCCTATCCTTAAAGGGATTTCGGTACAAATCCAGAAAGCATGAGCGGATGCTTAGACTTAAGCAGTAGAGAGATTCCTGTAAAAAGCCCCGGCCGGGATAGGTACCTAAAAGCATTAGTACAAGGAATCTAAAGACAAGAAGTCAAAAGCTCTTGTCGCTACAAAATTGGTCAAGAATAGCCAATTGAACTTGAATTTGAGAAATTCAAGAACTTGGAATTCTGATTGGTTCTCATTTGAAAACCTTAGCAAAAGGATTGGAGATATTCTATTAAAGGTTTTCAAGTTCCCAAGGTTAAGCACAAGATCGTGAAACGATCATGTCAAGGGATTAAAACCTAGAATATCAAGATGGAGATAGTACCTGAAATTGCAAAATTCTTCTCAAGAATTAAAGCTAGAAGGTTCTCTATCTAGAGATGTTGTGGACTTTAGGATAAAATTCACTCACACGTCAATGTGAGTATAAAATAGGGTGGTATGGGACACCAAATTTTATACTCAGATTGATGTAGGAAAGATGGTATGGGACATCGGACCGTGAGATGATGATTATCTTTTAGTCTTCGTTTGGATCTTGAAGTTAGGTTTGATCTTCAAGGGAATTAAAACTTCAAAGGAGTTTAAATTCAAGAAGAATCTCAAGATACTTCAAGACGACTTCAAGATCAAGGAAACTGAAGATATGAAGTAAGTAACTTCCAAGATCTTCTTATAACACTTCAACCTTAAGTGTTATTGATCAGAAATATTTGATAAATTTTTTAAAGAAGATGGACTTTGATTTTTGAGTTGATCTTTTCAACTAAAGATTTAATTGACTAAGTCAAGCATCAAGTTCCTAGTATAACTTGATAAATTCACTCTTCTGACTCAAAGAAACGCACAAGAATTGCATTCCCAGTACAGAGTCAAAAAAGTCTGAATGTGACCTGAACTTAGTCTCAAGTGAAGCATTATTAGAAAACTAAAATCATCAATAGAACCTCAGTGGGTCGACACACTGACCTTGGTTACCACACTAGTATCTTGTGGTTGGATGATGTTTTTTATTTTCTTTAAATCTTTTTTGAGCATCCAACTTATTTCTCTTAAAGATAAAGACAATGCTTCAATATATTATTGAAATAGATCGTTGAGAAGTTAAAGTCCTGAGTCAACTAGATTTTGACTCATAGCAAGTTTACGTATCTTCGAAGTTTGAATTGGTTGTACAGAGTTTTAGTTATTTGTTTTTGCTTTCCAAATCTTTTGGAATTGGCTCAGACATGGTATCTGATTCCTTTTTGCAAAAGACCAGGGTTAGCCGGTTAGAATAAAATAACTAACTTGAACATCCTAGATAGATGTTATGTACAAGAACCTTTTCAATCTTCAAAAGATGATAAGTCTAAGTGGACTTATTCATTTGAGTTTGCTTCAAGTTATAGCATAAATAATTTCCTGGAGTCCAGTATACTCTAGAATAGGGAAGTTAGGAATTGCTCATCAGATTGACAATTCCCAAGAACTTTTAGTTAAAGTCTTTGAGAAAAGTGTCCTAAGTTGGACAATTTTCATTTTGAATTTGAATTGGTGAAGTTAGTATGGTTGATTCCACCGAAATGGTAAACTTTCTCTTACAGTTTACATAGGACTTTTTCAACTCATTGGGACAAAGTGGTCCTCTAGTCGGGTGAAAAAATCAAGTAACTGTTGGATCAAAGTAAACCATTGTACAAACATCTAAGTTAGATGTTTGAGACAACCAAACTTCAAGTTCTCCAAAACAAATTCAAGTGACTCAAGAATTCTCAAAGTCTTTTGAGGGATATGAATCCCACCTTCATTACTAAGTCCATGCACCAGTTATGCCCAAAAATGGACTAGTAATTTGAATCCACCCAATTCACATGTTTGTGCCTAGATCGCACATCTAGAAACTATGAATTGGCCAAGGATGTGTTTAGATCCACCCTTATTATTCTTCACTAGTTTGTACTTTGTCCTGTTCATCAAAGTGCAAACGCAGATAGTGTTTTGAATCATTTGGGCAGGGATGCCACCACAGAGATGAGACATGTTCTTCCAGTTCTAGAACATGACCATGTTCTTCCAGTTTTAGAACATGAGGCTCGGGGGTTGCCTACAGTTATATATATATATATATAGCTTTATTTTCGAGGACGAAAATCTTTCCCAAGGGGGGAAGAATGTAATAAAGTAAGTCTATGATCTAGGGATCCGATGGTTTCAGACAGATCTGAAATTGGATATCGTTTGGTCACTCGTTTGAAGGACCAAAGATCTCGAGAGTAGACTCAAGCATAAGTTCATGTGCTCTCATATTCAAGTAATCCACTTAGCCTAGTGGTTAAGTCTCATGGTTGTGAAGGAGGAGCTCTTGGGTTCAACTCCCATGGGGAGCATGGGGAGAGAGTTTTGCCCAAAGAGCTCTAGAGCCTTCTAGCTCAAGTTAACGTGAGTTAACTTGAGTCCAGTGGACTTAACTCGAGAGGCGAGTACACCAACCACTAGTGGACTATAGTGGAAGGTATGAAAAGAGTGGTGGAGATCGCACATGCACTTGTGGACTCTAGTTACATTTGTGGTCCTCATTGGTTCAAGCAGCTATATATACAGGCATAAGGTTGGGAGGAGAGTCATCTCTCTAGCACGTGGTGGTCGTAATTCTTAGGTTGTTGCACCTTGTAATTTTGAGATGTATCAAACTTCCCACAACTTTTATGTACATAGTGGCATTTTCCAATGCTTCATTTGATGTAGTATCCAACTTCAAATTTTGATCTAACGGCATAGAAATTTTTTAGAATCATCCATACCATACTTTTACAGCATAGTCAAGGCATATTGCCTTTGGGATAGCCATATACCAATTTCTGTATGTATAAACTTAATGCACAAAAAATAGTGCAACACACCAAGATCCTTCATGTCAAATTTAAGCATAACAAATTGCTTTACGTCTTTAAAGCTTTCTTCATTATCACCATCTACAATAAAGTCATCAACATAAATAGCCATGATTATGATGCCATCATCACTCTTCATTATATATAATGAATGATCCGCATCACATATAACAAACCCAATGGAGGTTAAAATAATTTGCAATCCTTGCGTGCCAAGCACACTGGCTTGTTTAAGCCCATACAAAGCCTTTTCAACCTGCAAACATATTATGGATGCTTTGAATCCTCATATCCTTGTGACCAATCCATGTATACTTCTTTCTACAATTCACCATGTAAGAAAGCATTCTCCACATCTATCTGATGCAAAATCCATCATTTTGTTATAACCAATGCAACAAGTGCTCTAATAGTAGACATTTTAAGTGCAGGGCTAGAAGTTTCCTCATAATCAATTCCATATGTATGTGCATATCCTTTTGCTACCATTTGTGCTTTATACCTACTTATGCTACCATCAATATTGTGTTTTACCTTCTCAACCCGCTTGCAACCTATGGTTTTCTTTACTTGTGGCAATGGAATCGGCTTCCATGTTTCATTTACATAAAGTGCAACCATCTCCTCATCCATTGCTTTCTCCCAATCTACATTTCCATTTGCATCTTCAAACAAGAAGGTTCAACATCTTGTGTTATCTTGGTCATGTAGGCACAATGAAAAGCCATGTAGCTATCATATGTTAATCATTGCACTCAACTTCACATCCTTCCAAGAAGAGGTCACTTCTTCTTGTTGTATCATTTGCATATGCCTTTTTTACTCTTGGACTCTTCATAAAAGGCAATCCAAGTCCCTCATCAAGGCTCTTATCTGAACCGCTTGATTCTCCATCAATGCCTTCAAAACCTATAGATGTCTTAGTATCACCAAAAACCTTTTCTTTACCTTTCTTGGATGTAGTTGATGAATTTGTTGGGCTGAAATTTTGACATAATCTTCCACTCCATGGGTTTGAATTGGAACTATTCTTGGGTGATGTGTCTATTGATATATTTTGGTAACAATGTGTGTGAACATGCTAGGACCATCGGGGCACTTTTTTCCCCTCCACTGGTATATATGCATGTAACCCTAACGCATCACTTATCTTTGTACATTCTCTTGGCAATACATTCAGTACTGTGTTATGCTTCAAGCCTCGTCTTCTTCCTTGTGCTATTTTGTGCTTCCGTAGACCTCAAACTCCAACAATTAGTATTAGAGTAGGTCGTCACTTCATGTAGAGTGTCGTCAACACCCCTCTGGTCATAGTCTCAGAATCACATGAAAATTGGTGAGCACACTGAGGGCAATTAGCAATTCAAAACATCTTCTCTTTGTGGTGTCAAAGTAAAAATCTAAGCTTGTTTCCGCCTCTAAATGAACTATCATAATGGTTGTGCATGAATTATCTTTTAATGCCAAACAAGTTTTGGTTCGCTAGTATAAGCACCTCAAATTTTGCTACAAATTTGGTAGAACTCGAGAGGTTAGTTCTATTCAAGTTTTGAAGATATAGTCATTTTTTTACATCAAGGTATTTTAGTCAATGGCCATGGCTAAAAGGAGTGATATACTCCCGTATGTTGGTTGTTGATGATAAGTTGGATGGTACCAATTTCCCATTATGGTTATATATGATGCGTCATGTATTGGTCCCAAAAGGACTATGCAATATTGTGCAGGGTGTTGAAAAATGTTTTACTACGTCTGCAAATATAGTTACTAAACATGATGTAGATGGTGTTGAACATGATGTTCTTCAGGTTCCTCTTCGTGTTGTGATTCCTACTGCACCTACTTTAGAGCAACTTCGTTGGGATGGCAGAGATGCTCAGGCACATGCATTGATAGCTTTGTCTGTCAAACATGCCATTATTCCTCACATTTGCTCTTGCAAAACAACAAAGGATGCTTGGGATACTCTTACCACTTTATACTAGGCAAGGAATGAGGCTCGTGTTGCTTACCTCCAAAAATAGTTGGAGAGTGAGCACATGAATGAACGAGATTTCATGGATACTTTCTTGACAAAGATCAAAGATTTGAAGGAGGAGTTGATTTCTATTGATGAAGTCTTGCTAGATAGTTCACTTATGCAGACTATTGTGAATGGTCTTCCAAATTCATATTAGAGTTTTGCTTCTACTCTTCAATTGATGATGAAAGGCGATCCAACTATCTTAACATTTGAGGAGGTAGTCCCTGTTCTATTGTAGGAAGATCACTCTAGGTAGAACAAGTCCATGATGCATGTTGCAAATCAAGCTTTCGTAGCTAGTCAGAAGAGTAAAGGTAAGTGGAGCTCATCTACTAGTAAGTAGAAATCTACCAATTCTGCATAATCAAAAAAGGATGACAAAGATGAGAAGAAAACAAAAAAGCAGAAATTGTTTTGCAAATACTATAAAGGAAATGATCATGTCATAAAGAGTTATCCAAAACTAGCTGCAAAAGAGGCAAAGAAAAAAGAGGCTAGAATGGTTGTTGCACAGGCTTCTATACCCAAAATAGAGTGTGCAAATCTTGTGTAGAATAAAGAACGGACATTTACTACTCTTTGCAGTTATGATCCATGTACTCATGAATAGTGTATGTCTGCAATAAACTCGGATGTTTGGTACTTTGATAGTGGGGCAACCAAACATATTAGCTCACAACATAGTTTCTTCACTTCACTTGAGCCTCTCACTACATGGAATACTATCACATGCACCAACAACTCCTCTTATCCTATTGTGGGAGTTGGTAAGATCATTGTCAGTATTGTTGATGGTAGTTCCTTTACATTATCAGATGCTTTATTTATGCTTGGGATCAAGGGAAATCTATTATCAGTTTTAGCATTAGCCAAGATCAGTTTGGTTGTGAAATTTGTTGTATGGTTCATGATCTATCAAATGGTTATCTCATTATTTCTTCTAGCATTTTATGTTGTGGGTTGTATAAGCTCATAGAGTGTGCGAAATCTATGAGTGATTCAACATGTGTAGTTCAAGATTCTCAAGCTATGTCAGATGCAAAGCTTTGGCATGCATGCTTTGGTTATCTGAATTTTTCTAGTTTGCTATGCTTACTAAAATCTAAAATGGTATCTTCTCTATTCAAACTTGAGGCACCTAATAAACATGTCTCTAAAGGCTATATTTGGGAAAAATCTAGCATTCCTCCTTCCCAAAAGATGGTTCAATACGAGCTACTTAGAAATTGTAGCTTGTACACATTGATGTTTGCAGTCCTATGCAAACACCTTCTTTTGGGAACTACCTTTGATTCATGGCTTTCATTGATGATTTTTCTAGGTATGCATGGGTATATCCATTGAAAGCAAAGACCAAAGTGTCTATGTGCTTCAAACAATTTCTATTTTTGGCTAAAAATCTATCAGCATCTAAAATGGACACCCTCTGTTCTGATCAAGGGGTGGAATATATGTCTTTTGATTTTAATGCATTTCTGGTAGAATGTGGGATAAAGCATCAGTGTACAGTGCCATATACACCTCAATAGAATGGAGTTGCTGAAAAGAAGAATAGGTCACTCATGGAGATGATGAGTTGTATGGTCAATAGTCAAGCTTTACCACATAGTTTCTGGCTTGAGATTGTTATGTGAGCAATATATGTACTTAACTGGTGTCCCACTAAAGCATTGTAGTCTATCACTCCATATGAGGCTTAGCATGGTCACAAGCCATCAGTTGCTCATCTACATGTCTTTGGTTGTCTGGCATATGAATTAATGCCTAAACATCAACATAGGAAATTGGATGATAAAGTAGTGAAATATATTTTCATTGGGTACAATTCTAAAAGCAAAGACTATCATTTGTATCATCCATAGACTCAATGCATTTTGGTTAGCCGTAATTTTGTGTTTGTGGAAGATGCAACTCAACCATTACTTTCATGTACTAAGGAGGCAACAGTTAGCTCCAAAGATTTGTATGACACTTTGATGGCTTTTTTATATAGGTGGAAAATCTAGTGCTCATCCAAATGAGGTAATTTCTCAACCTTTTTAGGTTCCACATGATGATGCAAATCATTCCATTTCTTATGCAGATTCATATAATGCACTTGTTGATGAGAGATTTGATATAGAGGAGGCAAAAACTATGCCTAAATGGCTAGTGCCGACTTTGCTATATAGCAAATTAGATGCACCTCTATCATATCAAACTCATTCAGGCTCTCCTAGTGCTTCTTTTGCATTAGATTGCTATGTTATGGCTACCTCCAGTCTTTATGATGAGAATGAACATGTTTCGTTTGATGAAACACAAATTTAGAAAATTGGATGGTTGTTATGCAATGAGAATATGATGCTATTATGCAAAATGGTACTTGGTCTTTATGTGACTTTCCTCTTGGCAAGAAGGCCATGAGCACTAAGTAGGTATACAAGCTGAAGTGTAAGCCTAATGGAACAGTTGAAAAGTATAAGGGTAGGCTTGTTGCAAAGGGTTATGCTCAAGAAAGAGGCATTGATTTTGGTGAGACCTTTGCTCCTACATGCCAAATGACTATTGTTTGTAGCATATGTATACTTGTAGCTCATCATGCTTGGAACATACATCACTGACATTAAAAGTGCATTTCTAAATGGTGACTTGCATGAAGAAATGTATGTTTCTAGCCCCTTGGTTTTATGCAAAAAGAGCATGAAAACAAAGTTTGCAGGTTGAAAAAGGCATTATATGGTTTGAATCAAGCACCTATGTGGAGATGATCGCAATCTCCGGTCGTGGCACACGCAGAGTGTATGAAGCTAGTGAGTGTTGGAAGGTCTTTGTGATAAAAATGTGAAGGTGAAGATGTTGGGTATGGAGAGGATAGATGTCATGATTTGATTATGAGCAATGGAAACATATGGATGTATGCATGATGAGAACAAAAAGAAAACCACACACAATAATCAATTTCTGAAAGGAAGAATGGTCCAACAATGGAGCTTCTTATACACATTCAAAAATCAATTCATATGCATGGGTTCTTGTGGATGTATGCATGATGAGAACAAAAAGAAAACCACACACATGAATCAATTTTTGAAAGGAAGAATGGTCCAAGAATGGAGCTTTTTATACACTTTCAAAACTGAACCATATGCATGGGTTTTTGTGGGTGGTATGAATGCATATGGGTCATGACGTATAAATGAATAGAAACTTTTTCTCTCAATCTCAATGGATCATCCTCACTGGCTCAATGCATGACTGCGGAGCCTTGTCACACATAGAAAGAGATAGAGGACATGTAAAAACATATAAGAGACTAAGAGACAAGAGACAAGAGACAAGAGACAAGAGACAAGAGACATGAATTAGAATATATTGTTATGAAATACATATACATGAATGTTGTGAAACATCAAGCTAAGCATTCTACTAGTCAAAGGTGGTATGCACGACCCTCTCACCATGATATTTCAACCGAATGTCACACGTAAGAGGATAGGTTCCACTTCATTGACCCTATGTCTTTCTAGTATCGTAATGTGTTTCTAAAGAAGTCTAAGACTCATAAAACCAACTCTAACTTGCTCACACACTCCACTGAGGATGAGCAAAGAAAGAGAAATTGGGTTTAAGAGCCTATCCTAGAGTGGAAGTCTAAATTAAAATTGAATCTAGGAACTATGCTCTTACTAGCCCACCTTGGATCCTCACATGCTGAACTAAGGGTGATCATCTCAAGGAAACCATGTGCTAGCAAGGATGCTATGGATGCCTAAAAATGATGTTCTAGGAGTTTGGAAGGGGATTTATATAGGTTTTTCATTGCATTTGGGCCCTTGGATCTAGAGAAATCAACTCTCAACCCTAAAATCAACTTCTTTTCATTACAAGCATTGGATTTATCAAATGGATGGCTAAGATTGGTTCTTTACTTGATATCTAGGGCAAAGAGGGGAAACATAGGCGCCCTAATTCTCCACCATTGGATTTGGGGCTGATCTGGACCATCGGATCAGTGCTGACATCAATTTGGATAAGATAAGCTATTATTTTTGGAGAAACTTTGCATTATTGATCTTTGATCATCAAAAAAGCTTATCGGATGAAAAACACTTGTGGATCCTCCTTGCTTTATGCTTTAGTGCATCTCCACCCTTGAATATGAGCTCATCCTGACCGTACAACATGGTTCAATCATTATTTGCCATGTGGCAGTCCGTCAAGCCTTCACTTTTCTTATTCTAGGAAGCTGCGATGACCTTGACAACTGGTTTTTGTGCTCTTTGACCCTTCAAATATCCTTTGATGAAGATGAAAATTTTTAGGGCTATGTTTTGAAAGGTCTCCTTTAGGAATATGCAAAAAAAACTCCATCCGAATCTTCCTTGTACAAGTTTGACTGCATTTGGAAGTTTGCAAGGTGGCATTAAGGTGTCTAGGAAGCTCTGATAGCCTTGAAAATTTGTACAAATATGTAGCCACATATTATCTTTATACATATCAAACCATATGGCTAACAAAAATTCCTATACAAGATTTTGTAGGGTCTAAGTGGAAAAATTACATTTTTTACAATGCACGTGGCATATCAATGTGCTAAGTGATTCCTCCGGAAGCGCCACTCTAGTCTTTCTAAAAAACAAAAAGTTCCAGGCATCAAATTCTTTTATAGGCATCATAAGAAACATGGAAGAAAAAATTGATCATATACATACATGAGTAGGCACTATGACATGAAGCAAAATTTGCATGAAAGAAAGAATTGAAACAGGCAACATGCATATGCATGAACAAATAGGCAACATATATGCAAATGAACCAGCAACATTGACAGCAAGAAAGAAAACAAACAAGCATCAATATGAAGTGGAAGTGGATGTATTGAGTCATTTTAGGCATCAATTCCTCTCATCTTGAAGAAAAATTTATACCTTTTTCATAAAGCAATCTACCTTAAATATGAATATAAACAAAGATTTAGGATTCTCAAGAGACATCTTTCATCTTTAGCTTATTTTAGATCAACTTCTTTCCTACATAAATATGAATATGCTCTTTCTCTAATAACATGTAAGGAAATCTAACTAAACTCCACCAATGCATAAATCTGCCTATATAGCCCGTGATTTATTCTACTATGCCTCCTTAGCTTCTTATTTTTTTTAATTAAGGAAGTTCGGCCTTAGCCTACTCTCCCAGACTTGAATTAATTAAAAGAAAAGTACAAGAGGATGGGACTAGTGCCCATGGGATCCCCCGAATCCCATAGAGTGGGGGTATCTTTTATAGACCTTAGATGGCATTACAAAGAGGGTTAATCACCCTCTCTTCACCCTCTTGTGGGGCCCACATGCGTTTAAGCTTGTTGATCAAAAGGAGCACTTGAAGATGTCTAAAAAGGGGGGGGGGGATTTCTTACAATTAGCGATCCTTTTGCCAAGGAGAAACAATGAAATCACAATCGACCACTCTATGGGGGCATCACCAAAGTTACAAGCACATCTTTCTCGCCAGATCTTCCATAGGACCACCCCTCTGATGGCATTCCAGAGAGCCATAGAGCAACCATTCGCTACTCCCAGCAAATCTTGCTTCCAATTAATATGTTTCTAAAGTCTAATTTTCTTTCCGACAATCTGCCAGAGCCTTCGTGGTAGACCTTACAAAGCGTACATGAAGTTATAGAGGAGGTTGATAAACCTCGCATCCCCATCATGCGGAGGCCACTTGGTTTTAAGCTTATTGTTGACATATTGTAGCTCTTTGTGATATCTGAAGGGGGGGCTTTTCTTACAGTTAGCAATTCTTTTGCCGAGAAGGAAAAGGGACTTCTCGATCGACCACTCCTTGGGAGTATTGCCAAAGTTGTGAGTGCATCTTTCGCACCAAATCTTCCAAAGGATCTCTCCCCTAATCACATTCCACAACACCGTAGAGCAACCTATCGCTTCACCAATGAGGGCTTGCTTCCAATTGATTTGTTCTTGGAGTCCTAGAGAATGACCAAGGACCCTCCATAACCGAAGGGATTTAGGGCAAGCAAAGAGAAGGTGACCTATATCCTCTTTGCTACGACAACATTGCTTGCACTAGGGTGGAACACCACAGATCTTGTTAGCTTTTGCATTGGTCAATATTCCATGGTGTAAAATTTTCCATAGGAGGATTGACTTTTTGTTTTCAATGAGAGGGTGCCAGATAGACATAAACTTCATATCCCATCGAAGTCGCATCAAATTGAGACACCATTTCTTGTTGAGACTGATGTGAATGTCATTGTGAGCTTTGGCAAATGGAAGCTTGGAGAGGCAATTACCATTATACCATTTAAGGCCCATTAGGTCCGGAGCATCCTGTCCCATAAGTAGTCGGATTTTAGAGCGGTCCCAAGCATGGCGTCTGCTCAATAAAACATTCCATTCCTCGTACGTGACCACGACACTAGGATCAAGGTCCTCAAAGTCTACCCATCTATTCATGTCCTATTTCCAGAGGTGCTTCCATTGTTTGAATCCCTTATTCTAGAGTCTCTTGGCACTTAAGACATTCCAAGGCTCCACATTTCTCATGCCTTGGATCGGGAACCAAATAGAGTCATTTTTTCTTATACCTGGAGCCCACTTCCAATCTTCACTGATTCTGATGTGAGGTTTGAATATGTTCCAACTTAGCCACAAGGATCTTACCAGAATCGATCCTTTGGGTGAGACCAGAATCAGAGAGAATAAGAGTGTGAGGATGTCGATGTTTTTCCATCTAGGGTAGCCTACCAGAGTAATCGCGTTCATGTTTCTAAAAATTAATGTGGCCCAAGAGGAATCTCTGTTGCACCAGGCCTTGATCATCCACTTTGCTGCAAGTTTATTGGCCATGCTGCCAATGTCCATAATACCCAGACCTCCACTCTCCTTTCGGCTAGTGCATATGGACCATTTGATTTTAGGTACTCCCCTCTTGTTATGGTCCCTAGTCCAAAGAAAGTTCCTACAAGTACTTTCCAATTTTGTTAATTCTTGATCCTTCAGTCTCAAACAAGAAAGAAAGTATATGATTGAGGATATGAGGAATGTGTTGATCACCATGGTCCGGCCAACAAGATTAATTTGCAAACCCCTCCAATAGTTAAGTTTATTGTTAGTCTGGTGAGGACCCAATCCCACCTTTGTTTGAGAGTAACACCGAATCCCATGGGGATACCAAGAATGCGAATGACCTAACCTGATTGAATGCTTTGGCATCCCTGCACATTGAGGAGATTGGGTTGATTCCCTTTGATAGCCCTAAACACAGTCTTAGAATGGTTAATTCTAGACCAGATGCCTCACAAAAAGTGTCGAGGCACCACCAAAAGGTTTCTAGGATGGTATCATCATTGTGAACAAAGGCATTTGTGTCGTCCGCAAATAGCCTCATGGTCATTTGCCCAGAGTTATGTGGCAAAGTGATGCCTCTTATGTGACCAAGTTCCAACTGCCACTCCACCAGTTGGCTAAGTCCTTATGTGGCTATGGCGAAGAGTAGCGGGGCCAATGGGCAACCTTGCCTGATGGATCGATTCAGTTTGATTGCCTTTGAAAGTTTCCCGTTGACATTGACTTTGGTTGAAGCATTACCAAGGAGAGTGGAGATCATCTTGAGGAATCTCCGACTACACCCGAGGTCTTTCAACGATTGTAAGATATAGTCCCATTCGAATCTGTCGTAGGCTTTGTCAAAGGCAATCTTGAGGAAGACAATATCATGATTAGATTCTTCGGTGAAGTCCAAACCTTCCTAGATATCAATGATGGCTTCCAATATTGACCTTACCTTAATGAAGCCTTTTTGGTCTTTGCTAAGCCACGAGTCTAAATGGCATGATATCCTGTTGGCTATGACTTTAGCAAGAATCTTATATCTGATTTGAAGCATTGTGATAGGTCTCCAACTCTCAACTCTGTTCCTCTCCCCTTTTTTATGAATAAGTTTGATGATGCCATTGTTGAGACAAGCGCGAAGGGCACCAAGCTCGCATGCCTCAAGCCAAACAAGACACAAGGGGGTGGCCACCACATATTTGAATGATTTAAAGAACTCATTAGTGAGCCCATCAGGCCCCGAGCTCTGGTCGTTTGGAAATCCTTAGCTTCCTTTGGCTTGCTCTTTTTTTTTATGATGATGATTCGATGAATTTATGGTTACGATCACTTTTTTGGGGTGGAAGAAAGTGTAAACTTCCTGATAACATGTAGCATGTTTTTTTTATGATGAGGAAAAATTAAACCCCCATACAAGGTACAACCATTTTTTATGATAGAGAACAGTCATTTAAACTCCAATACAAGTGTTGTGAGGTGGACTAAGGATGTAGAAACATGCAGTAGCACGAGCTATGACTTCAACAATTATGCTTTCGATACAGGATACATATGCATGTTTATATATGAAAGTCATGTCACCAAAATAAACCTCCAAATCTACATGTCCTATCTTTCCATAATCCAAGATTATAACCGATTTCTTAGTGGATAAATTACTACTTAAGATACAATTTTACACAAGTAGAGAAATCATCATTTGCCCTTTTGACTCAAGTGATGTGGATATATAATGCAATGAAAAGACTGAAAAGAAACATGCATGAAGTGAAATTGCAAACAAGCAAGAATGGAAAAAAAAGTGGAATGAACTTGAAAAAAAACAAAGCAACATGAACTTGAAAAAGAAATGATATATATATATATATTTTTTTTTTCTTTTTTTTTTTCATGGATACTTCTTTTTATGAATCAGCCTCATTGCTGTCATCTTCTTCAATGTCCTCATCCAAAATGTACTCGTCATTATCACGTTTCTTGAAAAGCTTTATTATTTTACCTACAATGAAAGTTTTTAATGCAACACCATTTAATTCACAAAGAGCATACGTACCATTGTTGTTGACTTTTGAGACAATGTATGGCCCAAACACCGTTGAGTGAGCTTTTTGCATGCATCATATTGAGAGTCAAATGTACTATCATAAATTAGCACCCAATCTCTAACTTCAATCGGCTTAGGATGCAATCGATGAGTTTTATCATAATAATGCTTGTTCTTCATTCTAGATTCTCTTAATTTTTCAACAGCATCATCAAGTCTTAATTTACCGTGTTCTAACTATTTAATGCGCAAACTCAAAAAATCATCAGTAGACATTACTTTCAAAAAGCTCATACAAGTTCAAATCAATTACAAGCTAGCTTCAAAAATGAGCTCTCTAGCTCTATTTATAGTTTTTGGCTAGGTTTTGGCCGTGTCCAGATCTAGTGTCCGGCCTAGTTAAAAATTAGGTTCTAGGGCCTATTTGAAGACTCAAACGAAGTCTAAAAATTATGAAAATTGGTAGGTAGCTACTTCAAATGCTCCTCAAGCTCAAGGACTCCTTGGCTTGCACAAAATGGAGCTACAAAAATATGAAATGGTATCTACAATGGCTCTTAGTGATGAAGATCACTATTGTTGTAGGGATTTCTTCTAACAATTTGACATACATATCTTCGAGCTCCCTACTTGCTCCTTCTCCTTGTGTGTCCACCTCTTCAATATGCTTTGGTGTCCTGAAAAAAATTGGCCTACTTGCCAGATCGTCGTTGACTACCCTGTCTGCTTGTGCCTTCCCTCCTCTCTAACTCCCTTCGTAAGCTTCCTTGCCTTGTGAGTCCTTCAGTTCCAACACCCCTACCCCTCTCTCGCGTCTGTCGTCCCTGACAGACCCTTGTTGGGTGGGTCGTTGGATGTAGTATTCTACAACGTCTTGTGCTAAGTGATGTTCTGCAATTCTCAATCCTTTGGCCAAGTCAGTGAGTAGAGCATCCCAATCTACCGGCCCTGGAACCTCTGGATGTGGTATACGTAACTTTTCTGAATGGAGAGCTTGTTCCACTGCAAACAACTGCAATAAATGTGATGGTCTGGGAATGAATATCTCTGAATGATATTCCCAGAATCCCGTGACAAACATTTCTTCAAACGTCTATTTGAAGCAGGCTGGTAGATATTTTATACGCGCGTGCCATGCATATACAACATTAATAGATGGTGTTGCGCTCATGTCGTAGACAAGGTCCTGATTACCTTCATTAAATCCAAGAGCTGACAGATGAGGTTCCTTGACATTCTTGAAGGTCCGGAAGGTGACCAACATGAGCTCAAAAATTTTAAGACACATTTGGGCCATGACATTTGGTACATTTTTGAACCGGACCTCCCAATGCCGAATCGTCGAAATCATATATCCTATGGTAGGTTGACCTTTAGGTGGTGCTAAGTAGACATAATTGAGCCATTTCTCACATCCTTTGGTTGTCAGCATAGTTTTTGTGTATTCCGGCCATGACCTTCTTCGAAATACAGGGCAGTAGCATGGGTTGTATTTGATATACAAAGGCATGTTATTCCATGTCCTTACCATCTCAGGGTAGGTTTCCAGCAGACGAATCCTCCACGTAGGTTGGTGTATATTTCCCTACTTGGCACTTGCTGGGATGTCGTCCGGTGCAAACTGTGTAGCCGAGGTTGGTTCTTTTGAGGTGTGGTGCTTGATTTCAACATTGTAATCCGCCATTAAGACACAGAAAGGAGCATACAAGTCGTCAGATGTGTCGATCCACCGATGATGGGAGAGGTTTCTAAAGTAATCCGATTTTATGACTACCTCTTCCAAACGTGACATAGACGCTATCTGAACTGCCACTCTGTCATCATGGGTTGTGGCCACTTTCTCTAATCTCTGCATCCATTCAGGAGCGTCGATCTCGATGGTGTCCATGCCCTCTTCTGTTTGCTTGCCCCCTGGTGCAGGCATGGGAACGTATGGGTCTTCGAAGGTTTCCTCTATTTCAATTGGCACTAAGTCTTCAGGCTCGGGCTCTACAAGAGGTGAAGGTTGACGCTCGTATTGCATGACTTTACTTCGTAATTCTTCTAGTTCTGCTCTAAGTTTTTCGACTTCTTCAGACGTGTCAATTGTGGTTATGACTTTGCTTGGTGACTCATGCTGGGTTGCCAGCTGCTTTAATAGGTCATCTCTTTCTCTTTCTAATGCTGCATGGGCTTCCATGAGGTCGGCATGGGTTTCCAACACAATTTGCATATTCGCTAAGGGTATGGCCTTGAATCTATCTGGGTCGATTTCCTGTGGGGAACCCTCCATGGCTGCTTCCAAGTTTTATTCGTTTTGTTTCTGTAGTCGTTTAGTCTCCTCGAGTGTAGTAGACATGTGTTTGCGTGAGAGGGCCAGGTTACGTCGAAGCTTGAGATTCTCTATTATCTGGGAGTGTAGCAGATCATCCATTTGTTGTTTTTCTTCTGCATCTGACTGGGGTGGATTGGCTACTAACTGCTCATGTTGTTCCTGTAAAGTGACATACTGTTGTTGTAGTAGCCGCTTTTCCCTTTCTAGATCAATGAATCGTACTTGAAGTTCTTCATGGCTTCGGAAGAGTCTCGTATGTTGGTTATCAAGATGTTGGTAGTGCTGTTGTAGTTGAGACATACACTAATACATATTATTAAATACATTATTAATAGGGGTGGATGCGGGAAGGGTGTTGAATGCAGAAGGGAAGGGGAAGGGGAAGGGGAAGGGGAGTGTGGATGCGGTGCTGGAAAATGGTGAAGTGGGAGGTGGGGGAATGGGAGATGGTGGGTGTATGGGGGGAGGGAGAGGTGCAGAGGTGGGTGATATGTCCATAAAATCAAAAGTGGATGCAGTGGTGGGAGTGATTGTGAACATGGGAATTGTGGGTGCGGTGATAGTGGTGAAAGTGTACAGTGGTGTGTGCAATTGTGAATACGAACTGCGAGGAAGTGTGATCGGGGGAATGAGGTTTTCCGTGGCTGCGGTTAGAATTACTGTGTCAGTGGCCGTATAGACAAGAGAGGTGGAGATAGGGTGTGTGGCTTGTGTGGGTTGACTGACGGTCTGCGCTTCGGTATGGGTAATGGACTCGGAGGCGGTGACAGTAGTGGTTACACTGGTTGTGGGAGGTGAATGTGGTGGAGTTGGAGGCAGGGGTGGCAAAGGGGGTGACGGAGGTGCACTTGATGTATGGGTTTCCTCAGTATCATGAACTGTGTGTGTTGTGCCCGTGGTTATGGATGTGCCTTGTGGTTCTAATACTAATACATTCATCTGTTTTCCTGATCGAGGGGGACGTCTGCCGTATCTTCGCTCCGTTCTTCGTGCTTGTGCAAGGGCGGTATGCACCGTCTCAGGTACTCCTAAAGCATCAGATATCATATCAAGTGTGGTGCAGTATTGCTCGTCTACTCCTTCCTCCTCAAGGATTTGGTTCATGAGAGCTTTTCCTGCTACGAGGGACAGTCTATGTTGCTCTTGAACCCTGTTGATGGTATCATAGAGCTTTTTCAATTCCTTCATATAAGCCGGGGCACCCTCAAGTACTTGCAGAGATTCTTGATCATATTCCTGCTCTTCTTCCTCGGATTGTCCATCATGTTCCTCCTCTTGTTCTTCTTCTTCTTCACCCTCCACATCGACGACCTCTGGTTGTCTGGGATGGGGTTGGTCTGTAGCAGTTTGTTGTCCACTAGCTTGCTCAGCCTCGACTTCCGCGTTAACAGCTTCAATTATTCTGGCTACCTCCTCATCAGTTGGGTCTTCTAATGTGAATCCGTGAGGAAACTCTAGGTCGGTTGGTACAGGTGGAAACACCAGATTTGGTCCATCAATACTGTGTCTTGGTAATCGGATAGTGAAGGGTTGTCCACGCCTTGGAAGTCGTGGAGTTGTCTCTGGTGTCAATGTCACACCGCGGGCTTGTGCATAGGGCATCTGAACGGCGCCTCTCATTTTCTTGGAGGGTGGCACTGCAGTTGATAATCTGCGTTGAAACTCCTGTACCCTGGTCCAAATGAGTGCCCTTTGCACAGGCACATCATACGCCAAACATCTATACACAATCCTGGTGAGGGCACAGCATCCATACAGTACAGACTTTTGTTTTTTATACCACCTTTGATGAGCCAAGTGGATTTGGTCGATAATCCAGTGGGGCATATTGATTGTCAAATCGAAGGCGTCGGCCAAGTATAGGCTAAACCATATCTTCTTAGGTGGCATTGTGAACCTTTCTTGAGCGGGAAATGCAAAATGCTGCATGACCATTCGCAAGTGAATGGCAATTGTAGGTGTCATTGCCACCATGTCCTTTAATTTTGTTAGATTCCTGTTCTTCATATTGTCGGGGACCATAGTCTCTTTCTCCATAGGAATGTGCATACCTTTCATGTCTAGAGCTTCCCTCACCAAATTGATAGTCAACCTGAAGCGCTTCAGCTCATTGCCCCTTGTGAGAGATGGGAGGACAAAGGTGTTGTATCCCTTTTTGTCTTTGCTCAGAGTGAGGGTGCTAATCAAATATGAGCATCTTAGAAAGTCGAGATTTGGCAATTGGAATTTGAAGTAATCGTAGAGTCCCGCCTTCTTCCATATAGGTTTCAGTCCTTCATTGTTCTGCAGTCTCTCAAATTCCCTAGTGAAGAAGTGATACGTGCCCCAGCGCCCGTTGAATTCTATCTCGGCCTCCCACATGTAAGTGCCTTCACCCAGAGATCCTGCCACATCACTGACCCAATGTGAGTTTTTGCTGACCGGCATTGTGTGCCCCTGTGGAGGATTCTGAATCGGTATGGCATGTAATGCCCTCAATGCCACTGGGCGTTCCTTCAATTCCTCCTCAACGGGAAGACTTTCAATGTCCACGACTTGGGGGCTGGTGCCTGCCTGGGAGCTAGTTCCTGCCGTATCTGCCATGTTACTTCTTGCCTCTTGACTCTGTGAGAATATAGAAACGGGTGTTAACATTGTAAAGGACAAGATAGAACCATTTTTGTCCCCATTACAACATTAACATGAGGTTTGGGAGAGATTAGTAGGCTATTAAGTGTTCGGTGCTTGTGCGTGTAGTTAGGAATTGGGTAGACCTAGAAGCTAAGTGGAATGATGTAGTGAGAGAGTGATGTAGTTAGTAGGTGGGCATGGATTTACAACTGGGGTCTGGGGGTTTATTACAAGTTTTAGGTTGCCAAATGCAGTGGATGGGCTTTGATCTTGATTTTGTGGAGACTCTGAAGAGTTTGATAGGGGTATCTACTTGAAAATGAGGCTTTTTAGGGACCCATTTACAAGTGATTCTACTTGTGCTCATGGAAGAATATGTGCCCGCGCGTGATGTATAAGCATGGGCATCTGATGTTCGAGTGGGTGAAACATGTTGTACTGGGTGTGGCCACGGTGTAGCTATTTGAGCCCGCAAGCAAGCCTTAGGCACCCAGATTTGTCGTGATTGTGGGCTGGCCTTCATTGACTTCTTGGGTACCCAAATAGACTTCACTTTCCCAGAAGAATTTATGAAAGACTTCTTATTAGTGTCGTGTTGTTGATTACTAATAAGAGGTTTTGGCCGTGGGGTTGGCATGGTCGCAACAGGGTGTTCGCCTTTCCGCACCCACACTTGTTTCAACGGCTGAGATATTCTGCTTCCCACGTGTTTTTGGCCTCCAGTATAGGTGGTACTCTGCTCCTGTATTTGATCTTCCTTTGGTTGCTGCATCCCTCTGGCCTTTGGAACAGAAGGGAGTGCCATCTTCTCCTTGACTCCGTTGTTGAGACAATCCTCTTTCTGCATCATACAGTTTTGGACAAGAATAGCATTGTCAACTTCATGTGCGCCTATGGAAGGACCAGGAGTTCGTGCTTTACCTAGTTCCTTGAGTGCCTCATTTTCCAATTCAACCGTAATTCGGCTATGATTTACCCATACGTGAAGAAGTCCACTTCTTAGGTTTAGGTTGACTGCATGATCATAGATCCAGTCCTGACCCAAGACAAGAGGCTCAGTAAGGTCCTCATCTTGGCACACTAGTACTTTGACTGTCATTGCTTCGTCTTGAATATAGAGGGGAAGTTCCACCTCGCCCATGCAAGGGGTTTCCACACCTCCCAATCCTATGAGATATGCTTCTATAGGATTGATAGTTAATTTCAACTTTTGACAGTAAGAAAATTTAACAGCACTAGTGGCTGCACCTGAGTCAATCAAGGCTCTTACAGTCCTTGCACCCTTTCCTTGTCCTATCTCTAAGGTTATAAAAGGACGTCGATCAATTATCCTATGAGAGCTAACACCTGAAACTTCACACATAGCCACATGATATCCTTAATCTACATATGCATCTGTCCTACGTTGCTCTCTACCCTGTCTTCTCAACTTCATTCTCCGGATGCGTTCCAATGCTCTTGCAATTGTCGCATAAAGGGTCGTCCCAAGATCATTTCATAGACATGATTTTTGCTAAAATCACATATAGCAAATGTATGCTCGAACTCAACACCACATGTGGTGAGAGTTATTCCTTCTAACAGCCCTAAGGGTCTCTCTATGTGACCATCGGCCATTTGCAATTTCATCCTCGTGGGCCTGAGTGCTAGCTTGCCCCAACGCTTCCATAGGAAGTGGTAGAAATTGCAACTCCTGTGCCTGAGTCTAGAATGGCCTTGGTGGTGTATTCTTGATGGGTGATAGGAAGATATGTGTTTCCCTCTTCACCCTCACTCATGTCCTGCACCAGAGAAGGATTAGGGTTATCACAACCGTACCCTTACAATAGACAACCAACTCAGGGGCCTAACATGTACTCTTACAGTGAGCAGAAGTACCCCAACCACGACACTGAAAACTATCCATTTGATAGACAGCCACGACCGTTTGTACCACCCCAATATGGGCCATATAGATACCCTCCTAGAGAACAAGGCAGAGAAGTTCCTAGGTATAACCCATATCCAGGACCACAACGAGCAACTAGACCATATGAACATGGAGGATATGGCCAACCTCAACCTGTACTAGGACAACAACCACCCCACCCACAGAATGTAGTTCCAATAAAGTACACCCAACTGGAAGGGAACCTAGAAAAAGCCCTAGTACTAGTGACACCTTTGATCAGTTCCAAAACATCAAATCAAGGTTTTGATCAGACCCAAGGAGAGTCTTACTATTATGAGGCAAACCCGATGGAATATGACCAGAGCTCCAGGAAGCAATACTATGATTATGAGGGACATGCAAACCCTTATGGACCTTCCATTTGAATTTTTGGTCCCAAGTTTCTGGATTGCAGTACAGAAGCATTTAATTCCAAAAGAATCTTTTGCATATCGCATGGATCAGTTGCGCCAGTTGGACAAAGTTCACTATCAGAGTTTTCTCTTGCTTCAAGAATTACAACAGCGGCAAAAGCATTGGCATGATCGAAATTTGCAGACTTAGATTTTTCGCCCCAGAGATTTAGTTCTGTATTTTCATTCTAAGATGAAATGAAAGATGGGCAAGTTGAAATTATGGTGGATTGGTCTGTTTTGAATTCATGAAATGTGCGCACCTGGTACATTCCAGGTTGCTATACTCATCGAAGAAGTTCTACCGACGGTCATCAGTGGGTTTAAGCTCCGGCCCTATCAGTGCTCACGATATATATATATATATAAACGTTGGATCTCATGCAGGATGCGTAGTTAACTATTTTACATGCAAACATACAAACAATTAAAAGGGCAGTGGTGGCGACGTTTCAAATGAGAGGATGCATTTCTTATTTTGAGAGCCAGTAATCAGTGTAGATTTGTGAGTTATGATCCCTTGATCACCCATCATGATGCAGACTCGCAATTTGTTACACAGGAAGGCTGGGCATAAAAGGTTGCAAACTCTGCCGAATCTAGCTTATTTGAAGAATTTGCAAGCAGAGAGAATACAGCGAGTAGAGCGCATACTTTACGCAAAAGCGTCGTGCACTAGAGCAACATAACAGCAGGTCACAAAAAGATGGCAGTGTCTTTCTCTGACTGCCACCTTGTTTACATCCCAGAGAAGATCTCACAGGAGTAGAAGGAGTGGTTCGAATGTAGAGGACTCGTACAGTGTCCTATGATAGATTGGCGAAACATAAAGCCTTATCCTCAAGCAATAGAGATAGCAATGGATATCATCAGACAGATAGAGGGAAACGACATCAATATTCAGGATATTAACATCCAAATAGGGATAGGAAGATTTGCATTTAACAGTGGATTTGATCGCGCAACAATTTCATGTGGCCAAGGAGGGTATCACGGCAAGCACAGAGGCTATGGATGCTGTAGAAATCTGCACATTGCTCGGCAAACCCTGCTCGGGTGAATACTGCTTTGCGCAGTTGCCGGACGACAACCCGCTGAAGTGGGGTATGCTACTAATGACCATGGTGATCAATTTGCAGGCCAAACATTATGGAGTATCCCAGCAGCTCTTTGCGCTGGTGAAGGAAGCGGCAAAGACCCAGGTAAACTGGGCAAAAATAATTTTTCGGAAATTAAAGAAAGAAGTCCAAAGATTATTCCGACGGACCAGATGGGCACTCAACACAGTACTGAACACCAAAGTGGGAGTGATCTTCTCTTTACTTTTTTTGACTCCGGAGTATTTACCTCGAGAATAGAGGATATGCTCGAGCCAAGTATTTTTACAACAGTTAAAGAAACAAGGGGCAGAACAAAAATCCAGAGGGCAGACTTCTCAGGAACAAGAGAGAACTGATGTGGATGAAGAGGAGGAATCCAAAAGGCAATAAGTGGAGGAGAATCAAAGAAGAGAAGTGGCGAAGAAGGCAAAGGAAGAAATAGAGAAGAGAACCAAGAAAGAAGCAGAAAAAAAGGCCCAAGAAGATGTCGAACAGCGTGCAGGAGAGGAAGACGCAGCACGAAAGAGATTAGAAGAAGAAAAACAGCGACAGGAGAGTGAAAGACAAAACCAGAAACAACAGCAGTAGGGGAAGGCAGCTCTTCCGGAAGATTTATGAATAGAGTCCCTACTTTGCATACCTTCGAAGGATGTAATCTGTCGGACAGGTGGAAAAAAAAGAAGGTAGAGTGAAGCTACCTCCACTCTGATCAACAGATATCAGAGTGGATGTACCCCAATGAAACTGTTAGGCTGAAAATTCTTGGAGATTTGGCCCGTGGACTTTAATGGAGTTCGATAAGATTGGAGGATTTCCAAAATAATTACAATGCTATGATAGTAGATAAAGATGAATGGATTGCAGAGTAGGAGCAGATGGCGGCTCAGATCCAGAAACTGCAAGAAGAGGTAGAGACTGTCAAGGCAAGAAATGTCAATCAAACAAGTTTGGTGAATGCAGATATAGTAGAAGAATTAAATGAGGCCTTGACTGATATCAACACTCTGCAAATTACGGCGGATGAAAAGAAAAAGACCATAGCTAGATTGCAAGCAGAGGTGGGTCAAGCACAAAAGGCGAATCAAAATTTGAAGAAAGTTAACAAAGGCTTAATTACGAAGTTGCAGAAAGCGGAGCAAGAAATACTCAAGCTAAAGGAGAAGATTAAGGATCTGAGCGGAGATTTGAAGAGACAAAGTATTTCGACTATGGAAGTGGAAGAGAGGCTAGCAGTCAAAAATTCGGAATTTACTACCTTGGAAGAAAGATTACAAACTGTTCAAGAAACCCTGGACACTATACAGGCCCAAGTTGAAGGAATTACCGAGTTAGAAAAGCAAGTAGCACAATGGAAGCAGCACTATGGGGATGCCAACCTCCTGTTGGCAGATAAAGAAGCGGAGGTGGAAAAGCTCCGAAAGGAGGCAAAAAATTTTGGAGATTTCTTGTCAGGCTAGAGTAGAAGAAGTGACGAAGAATGCTGCAGATATTCATACTAAACTAACCGATGCTACATTAGCTTTTGATAAACTGATAGAAGGATTTCAACAGAAAATCCTAGAATTAGAAGTTTTTGTGGTTAGCTATAAAAGCCTTAGTCAACAATCCTTAGACTCTAATAAGTTTTTTGAAGCAGAAATGCTCTTAGCCGAAGAGAATCTTAGGGAAATGTTCAATGAATTGTGCTATGATATAGAGAGAATAATGTTTCTGGAATTATAGAATCAAGATGATAATCTACAATTTTTTTGTAATTTTGTACTTAGTGGGTACGGATCCACCATGCATGCCAGTGTTAGCAGCCGGTGTGGTCGGGCTATTCTTTGTAATTCCCAATTTTGTAATAATGGAGATGTCAAGAGTTTCTAGAATATCAAAGGTTCAGAATGGATGTTAGTCTAACGGTGATGAGTGTCCAAAAAAACACTAAGGTTTAGTGTCATCTCACTTTAGAAGAGGTGCTCAAAGTAAAACCTGAGTTATGGAGTCATGTGGCAAATCAAGCTCCAGAACCTGATTCCAAGACCTCAAAAGCAGGCTCTAAGCAAAAATTTACAGAGCTACCTCTAGACAAAATAGGGGACATGAGCGAAGGTGAAGAAGGTAATACTTATCTTCCGATCACCTACCAAGGTTACACAACCAAAGCGATCATAGATTCAGGTGCTCGTGTTGCTATTGCGACCACCTCCTTATGGAAGCAATGGGGTGAACCTGCATTAACACCAACTAGAATGAAGCTTCAGATGGTTGACGACCATGTTGAGAGACCTCTAGGATTGCTAGAAGGGATAACTCTAACCACTTGTGGTGTATAGTTTGAACACACCTTTTCTATATGTGACTTTGGTAAAATTAATGCCTATGAAATGATCCTAGGAAGACCCTTCCTATGGCAATTGCAAATAGTACAGGATTAGGGAACCAACTCCTTATACTTGCAACACTTAGGGGGTCACAATCAAGGTCAATTTGAAGGATTACACCTTCAGAGATGTACCACCCCAACAGTGGAATCCTATCCACAAGGAGCAAGAAGACTCAATCTCTATGCATTCTAAAAGTTCATCTGATACATCTTGGATGCATGAAGATACTCATTTGCGGATGAGCAAGGCTGCAAAGGAAGAGGAAAAACGCCTAAAAGCAAGAGAAGAAGGAACTTCTCAAGGAAATAGACCAGTTAAAGACCTAGCCTATACACCGATGATCTTTCCAGATGAGGAATTTGAGCCTCATGGTTGGGTAGAAATCTTAGCCACCATGGACATTGTTGTCAATGAAGAACAATGGACACCTCATTGTGATGAGGAGGGTTATGATATTGCAGTGTTCATGTGTCAACCCTTTATAGAAGAATGTGACCCTAGTGACTTCGTAGAAGAAGAAGAGAATGATGACGATCTAGAGTCCATTGTGATTGATGGTTCCTTTAACTCGAAAAAGCACTATCTAGAAGATGTAAGAGTATTTACCCAAAAAGAAGAAGAACCTCTCATAGGCATCAAAACGGTAAATTAAAAGGATGGGAGTGAAGGTGGTCAGAAGAAAAAGAAAAGAAAAGTAGTGAAACAAGAAGAGGAGGAAGCATTGTTCGAAGTACCAGAGAATTTCAAGAAATATGAAGTTGAGGACCGAAAAATTTTGGTACAAATGCCTAAGAGAGAGGCCACCACAAGAGAAGCGTATGATAACAAAGAAAAGACAAAAAAAAATCGTAGTCACCATTGAAGAGAACAAAGAGAATGTACGTACATAGGAGATGGCCTAAGTAAAGAAGAGGAAGCAGAGCTGGTAGCTTTATTAAGGGAATATAGGGACATGTCGGTGTGGCACTATAGAGACTTGAAGGGAGTAGATCCAAAAATTTGTTCTCATACCATCCCCATGATAGTAGATGCCAAGCCCACCAAACAGAAGCCCTACACATATAATGACACTTATGTAGCTAAATTAAAAGAAGAAATTGACAAGTTGATTGAAGTTGGATTTATCTATGAGATTGAGCATATTGAATGGGTGTCCCCCATTGTAGTGGTGCCCAAAAAGAATGGAAAGTTGCGAGTGTGTATTAACCTTAAAAAAGTTAATGCCACTAGGATCAGAGATAGTTATCCGCTTCCAGTCACCAAACATTTATTGGAGTGTGTTCCAGGCAAGGAAGTTCATAGCTTTCTTGATGGATTTTCAGGTTACAATCAAGTAGCCATTGCCCTTGAAGATCAACACAAAACAACATTTTTTCATTTCGTGTGATGCCATTTGGACTCACCGATGCACCTATAACATTCCAAAGGCTCATGTGTCATGTCTTCAAAGAGTTCTTGCGAAAGAACTTAGAAGTATATGTGGATGATTTATGTGCTCATTCCAAACAAATAAAATACCACATCCCTGAGCTCAGACATATCTTCAACAAGTGTAGAGAATATCGAGTGTGTCTGAACCTAGAAAAGTGTGTGTTCATGGTACGACAAGGTAAAATTTTAGGTCATATTGTTTCTAAGAACGGAATATCTATAGATGAGGATAAGGTAAGAGCCATAACAGAGCTATCGAGGCCAAGGAATGTTAAAGATGTACAAGCCTTTATGGGCCACTATGGATATACTATAGGTTTATTCATAGGTATGCGATTATAGCTAAGCCTCTTTAGGCCTTGTTGACCAATTTCGAGTGGAATGATGAATGCGAAAATTCCTTCAATGAGCTAAAGAGACATTTGTGCACAACACCAGTATTGACCACTCTTGATTGGACTAAACCATTTCATGTCCATGTAGATGCATCCAATCATGCAATAAGATGTGTGCTAGCACAACCCATAGGTGAAGGTGTGTACCTAAGTCAAGAAGACTTAAGGACTTGTGCCAAAGAGACTAAACCTCAGTTGCCACACAAGTACGTATAGTGGGAAATTGACACATGCTTATTTGTCAATCCGATCAAATGACCTAACCAAGTGTATGAGGACATGTGCACACGTGATGGAAAATGAAGTGGTTCAGCTTATATGCATGAGAAAAGACTAATCCACCTCTCAAACTCACTGAAATACTGAAAGTGTCTGTCGCGATACCACTTACAGAAGTTTTCACTAAATTGAGGATTCCTCTCAGCTCCGAACTCCAAATATAGTCAATAAAACAGACTTATTTCAAAGCTCTCGATGAGTCGCATCTAGTGGAGGCGGTCTCACTCGATTCTGACAACTGTGCTTCAAGTTATGGCCAAAATAGTGAATTGTAGGAAACACCCACACTCACTCCACGACTCCTACAAGCTCACACACACGCACTATAGTAGCTCAAAAACAGTGGGGAGGGGTAGAGAACAGTCCCACACACACATTCCAAGCATTACACACACATAGAAGATCAAAGAGAAGATGAAAATCTACAAGAAAGAAGCAAATTTGAAAATCAGGAGCTCTCCTTCTTCACAATTGCAAAAATTCTAGTCACAAAGTGACTTATATACATGTGCCCTAAATTTGGTCCTTTCACACAAGAGACCGACACTTTATTACTAAAAAGTTAATTTCCTACTAATTTACAAGGAATATGTAACGATGAGTTGGGATTAAGCATCTAGAGGACTCCTCTAGTGCATTTACATGGCTTGAGGGAATTTCCTAAGGCTTCGAAGAATAAAAATGTGCCCATTAATTTGAAAATTTTGGGGCTCTCCTTTCTCGTTCCACTTTGCTCTGCAACACTCTCCCCGTCTTTGTCTATATCGTCCCTTGACAGGCTTTTGCTTCTTGTTTGTAGTTCTTCTAAGATTTCTGAATGCACGCACCTAGTGGTCGAAGCAGGAGCAATTACTGTCACAGAATTTTTTATTTTATCCGATGTATGTCCTTTGCTTCTGTTTGCCCCTTGATATCCCGTACATCAGAAATCTGGGTTGCTGCATTCAGTCAGGCTGCCATGCATGCCACCAGTGACTAAGAATGTGATGTTCTTAGTCACCCTCTTCAACTTTTCAGCCTCTACCTCTTTCTAACTTTTGGTCTTCTGATTTATCTTTGTCTTCACATATCTGACCTGTTGTATTGCTCTGAGCCTGTTTACTTTGTTGCCAACGCACGCTATCAGCGGAAGGATTATTACCTGCCAAATATTGTCTTGCACTTGTTCATGGATACTTCCTGCCCTAGTCCGTCCTTCCCATGAAATGTCCTGGTTCTTGATATTCTTTAATTCCACTCCTCAGGACCTGGATGTTTAGCGTTGTTGCCTGATGCGTGCCCCTGCGGGGCTTTGGGCAGAGGGCTGTTCTTCTGCTTTATGATCCTCATTCTTTTATTGAGCAGCTTTGGTCTTTGATTTTATTCTTCTTCTTTTCTTACTCGATTCCCCTTCCACACGTCCCTCTTCCTGAACTCTGTCGTCCCCGACAGGCTTTTTGTGGGGATGTGAGTACGTTTGAATGGCGGTTTGCTCTCTTTGGTTAAGCAGGTGGGCATGACAAATCATAAACTCTTTCCACTGTGTTGACTTCACTCCATCCTCTGGTGCTTGGCGGTGATCCGCAAAAAAACTTGTTTCGTAAGCCACCAAGTCATCTTTACAAAAAATTTTGAATCAATTTCGAAGAAGCCACTGAAAAATGCTTCTTCAAATGTTTGCATGTATGTGCTAGGAAACAACATAAGTCTTGAATAATAGGCCATGAGTGTTAAGCAGCTCGAAATGGTGGAAAGATAAAAATGAGTGCTTCCAAGCCCTATGTAATGCCAGTATATTTTTCATGTTTGAATACTTTAATTACTGTCAAGAGCATGCTAAAAATTTTATTGGTCATTTTAACTGCTAAGTCCGGGATAGTCGCATATCTTGCAATCCAAGATTCCATGGTTTTCACCATGTACTCTTTCGTTGGTAGGTAATTATGCGGTGGACTGGGTAAGAGAGGATAATTAAGCCATTGATTATTACTACTTCCCTGGTGCTGTCCTTCCCAAAATTGCGGCCAGGAGCATCTGCGGGGTACTAGACAAAAAGATGGGTTTACCTGAAGCACATATGGCGATGCTTCCCACTGTATCCATAGTGTAGGATTCTTTTCCAAAACTTTGCGGCTCCATATAGGATCAGTGTTGCTCTAGCACAATGGTGAGAACCACGTTAAGAAGCTTCACCTCCTTAATGTCAATCCGAGGGAGAGGTAGGAGTGATATGAAGATCGTGAATGTGAGATGATGTGAGAGTGAAGGTGAGAAGCACAAAGATGCACACACTCATACACACACACAATGAAGAGACAAGCAAGACACAATGGAAGGTGGGAAATTAGCTCTATTACTCAAGAACACTCTTACAAGCTCAAAAAATGACTCTAATCTCAAACAAGCTAACCTCAAAAATGAGCTCTCTAGCTCTTTTTATAGTTTCTAGACTAGTTTTGACTGGTTTCACATCTAGTGACCGGCCTAGTAAAAAAATAGGTCCTAGATGCTATTTGGAAGGGTAAACGGTATCTAAAAATAACGAAATTCGGTACGAGCGTTTTACCTAAGCTCCTCAAGCTCGAGGACTCCTCGGCTTGCACAAAATGGAGCTATGAATTACAAAATGGGGTTTTCTATGATACATATGTTACAATTAGTGATAATAATCACTGTTGAATGTTTGGAGAATTAATAAGAAATATATTTGTTTGAAAAATTGATCCGCCTGGCTCCCTGCTTCGTCTTCACATGCTTCCGTGGCGTCTGTGCCTCTGGCTGCTTCCAACACCCCCCTCCCTCTCGCTTCTGTCGTCCCTGACAGAACCTTGTTGTGAGGTCTGCCGGATGTAGTTCTGTAGGAGGTCTTGAGCGAGGGTGTGTTCTGATATACGAATGCCTCGGGCTAGATCAGCCTCGAGTTTCTCCCAGTCGATAGGTTGTGGCTCGTCTGGTGGTGGGAGCTGATAATGTGTGGAGTACACCATTCGTTCACAGGCGAATAATTGCAATAAGTGTGTGGGCCTGCTTATAAATACCTCTGAATGGTACTCCCAAAAGCCGGTGGTGAACATTTCTTCGAATGTCTGCTTGTAACATGCCGGTAGATATTTGATCCTGCAGTGCCAGGCGTAACACACCCGTAGCGATGGCGTTGTGCTCATATCATAGACTAAATCAAAGTTGCCATGCTCGAAGCCCGGGGTGTTTACATGGGGAGCCTTGATGCGTCGGAAGACTTTAAAGACCATCTGCATCATGTCAAAGATTTTGACAGTCATGTGCGCGGCAATATCATCCATATGCTTTAACCTAGGGAGCCAGTGGCGGATCGTCGCCATCATGTAGCCTACTGTGGGTAACTCGATTGGTGGCCTGAAATAGGGATAGTTCAGCCAGTCTTGGCACTGCTTATTGTTCTCTAGCTTAATAGCAAAGGCAGTCCAAGAGCGGCGTCGTGGGACTGGTCCCCAGCACGGATTAAACTTTAAGTGCAGCGGCGCTTTTACCCATGTGCTCATCATCTCGGGATAGTTTTGCAATAAATCTCTGCGCCAGTCTGGTTGAAGGATTTCACCTCTCTGCGCCCTTGGTGGCAAGTCCTCTGGCTCAAATTGAGTGGCATGCGTGGGTTTCATACCTGTTTCTTTCTCTATGGCTAACTGGTATTCGGCCATTAACATGAAGTACGGTTTATATTGGAGCTCATGCCCAGATATGTATCGTCGCGGGGCCAATTGAGCAAAGAATGGTGACTGTAAAATTTTCTCTTCAATTATGGCCATGGCATGTAGCTGTGCCTCTACTCTGGCCGAGTGTGTCGTTCCGAGTTCTTCCACTGTCTTCATCCACGCGGGGGTAGGTAATTCATAGGTCATCTGGCCTTCGGCCGTGACACGTTCGCCTGGGATGGGTATCGGTTCGTATGCCTCTTCAAATGTCTCCTCCACCGGGATAGAGACGGTTTCTTCCTCAGCTGGTAGCTCAGGTGGGGAGTCTGGCCTTGGTGGTGCTTCATAGACTGCAATTCTAGATTCAAGATTTGTTACCTGGGCCCGGAGTGTGTTGAGTTCCTCTAAAATTTCAGGGGCAGGGTCCGCAGGCGCTGGTAATTCTGCTGCTACTTGTACTTGTTGTGTTGCTGGTTCTCTGAGCTGTAGCAGTTTGTGATCTTCCTTTAACTTTTGATGTTCTTCGTTCATACGATCATAGTCCTCGAGCAATCGCACATGATCATCTAGCAACATCCGCATCGATTCAGATGGGATTGCCTTGAATCTGCTCGGACTTAAGGGTTGGTCTGGATGGTCCAAAGCCGCTTCCAAGTTCTCTCTATTCTGCTCTTGGAGTCTCTGGTTCTCCTCTTTTGCTGCGGCTAAGTGTCTTCTTAGTAAGCCCATATTTCTAGTAAGCGTTGCATTGCGGACGGTCTGGGCTCGAAGTAGGTTATCCAAATCCGCGGTGGCCTCTTTGGTTTTCTCCTCACTTTCTAGTTCTAATTTGTGATAGGCCTCTCGTAAATCTTGGTATCGGCTGTTCAGTGAGGCGTTCTCAATTGATAACGAATTAAGCTGCGTTTGTAGTTCATTCGTCGTCTTCTGCAGCTGTTGATAGTTGGTGCCGAGTGATGCAAACTCATCGCGGACTTGCGTCATGCATGTGAACATGTGTTGAAATGCGGTGTCTATGGTGGGCGATAGTAGTAGTGGAGTGCTAAATGAGGATGCAGTGGGAGTAGATGCAGTGGGAATGGGAAATGGGGTTGGGACAGTGGATGCAGTGGTGATTGTGGAACATTGTGACGTGCCTAAATATGAGGGTGTTGTGAGTGGAGTGGGTGGTGGTGAGGTGGATGGTGATATGTCCATACCATTGGACGTGTTTAGTGTTGTGACTGTGAAAAGTGGTGTGATTGTGGGTGGTTGTGTAGGTGTGAATACGGGATTTACAAATGTAGTGTAGTTTACAGGGGGAATGGTTGGAGCAGCTTGGTGAAACGGGGAAATAGGGGTTATGGTAGGTTGGGGAGGTGAGACTGGTGAGAAGGTTAGTGGGGTTAGGAAGGGGAATGGGGGTCTTAGAGGTGGGGGAAACGCTGGGAAGGATGAAGGGGTGAAGGGGTTAACATATGGATGCGGAGGGTTGGGTGTGGGCATGGTGGTATGAATGGGTAAGGAAAAGGTTGTGGCTATGTTGCCTTGTACCGGTGTGGATGTGGGGGAAGCAGGTGGGTGTGCGGGGGATACGGGATGGGTTGGTGAAAGATGAGGTGAGAGAGGAGTAGAAGGGGTGGATGTTATTTCGAAGATAGTAGTGGTATGTACAACAGTGGTACGTGGTGGGGAATCTACGAGGATGGGTTCGGCAGTCAATGAACGTTCGGGGGCGAGGCGTGTCTCCCTGGCTTGTGCTGAAGATTGAGCTCCTGTTGGTACACGAATATACTCCCCGGGTTTTGAAAGTAGTCGCACTCGGCGGGGATCAAACTGTGGTAGTTGCTTTCTTTGTAAAAACCTGAGTGCTTCATGGGAGCCTACTGATTTGACTAACTCTCTGAACCCTCTGATGTATGCGTCTTTGAATCCTCCGGAGATGAGTTCCTGTTCAATTAATGCCTGGCTCTCCTCTTCAGTTAACTTCTTTCGTGCCCAGACTTTCTCCATGGTACGATATAATTTTTTGATGGCCAGCGTGTATGCTGCGGCTTCGAAAGTCTCATCTTCATATGTGCTGGTGTCGCCGTGTGTGTCGGTTTGTTGGCCTTGGCCCTCTGTCTGTCCGTCATGTGAGCCCTGGCTGGCTTCATCGTCGCCTTCATCGTTGTCTGTTTCGGTTCTTTCTTCTTCAGAGCTCGACACAGCTTGTCCCTGTGGCAGATCTCGCGGCGTGGTAGGGTAGCTGGGGCGTTCATATTCCTGGGAGAGCAGTTGTGCTTCTGAATACTGGAATTCGTTTGAGAATGCATCAGGCATCTCAAAGTCAAAGGTCGTGTTTATTGGGTCGGCCTCCATATGTGGTATCGGGAAAGAAAACGCTTCCGCACCAATAGTGGTGGGAGCTTCTGATGTTGTGGTGGTGGGTTCTGTGGTGGCAGCTGCCTGTGGTGCAGCGGTACTAGTGGTGCCCTCCGTAGCCACTGGTCTGGACAACCTGATGCGAATAGGTTGTACTGTGGGAGTAGCTTCTGTCTGTGGTCGCTCTGGAGAGGGTTGTGGTGATGGCGACTCTGGCACTTGAAGGCAGGGGATGGTGCCTCTCATGCGCTTTCCTGCCCGTGTTCGACTGGGCTTCCTGGCTTTCTTCGTCGTTCATTTGAATGCCTTCAGTTCTTCTCCTGTTAATGCACGCTCGATGGGCAAGTCATAAGCTAAGCACATATAAACAATTCTGGTCAGCGCACAACATCCATTAAGCACCTTCTTGCGCTCCCATCTGTGCTGTGCCAGATACATTTGATCTATGATCCAGCTTGCCAGATCAACAGTTTGAGGTCCCGTGCATGCCAAATACAATCCGAACCAGATTCGTTTATGGGGCATGGTAAATCTGTCCTGAGCTGGGAATGTGAAATGTTGCATGCATATCCTTAGTGGCTTTGACAGCTCAGGTGTAATTGCCGAAATCTCCTCCCACTTCGTGACATCTCCCCGTTTCATCGGTTCTGGAATTAATCTCTCTCGATCTGTGGGAGTGTGGGTGCCATGAATTTTGATGGCCGCTCTGATTAAATCCTTGGATAGGTAAAACCTTTTGTAAGGTGGATCATCCACTAGAGTAGGCAATATGAAGGTTCCTGGGATGTCCTTATTCTCTGATGCCAGTAAGGTAGTGATTAAGTAATAGCACCTATAAAAATCCGGTTTGGGCAGAGGATCACTGAAATACTCTGTGAAGCCTGCTCTAGCCCAAACGTGAGTTAAATCCTGGGTGCTCTGTAGGGCTTCGAACTCTCTGGAGAAAAACTGGTATTTTCCCCACGTGCGGTCATCAAATGTCAGAGAGGATTCAAAAATAAAGTCCGCGTCCGCAAGGGGTCCTGCAAGGCCCTGAAACCAATGAGAGTTCCTGTGTATCTTTTCGGTGTAGCCCATGGGTGGGTTGTCGATAGGCATGGGCCCTGGAAATCCCTGAAATTCCGGCGGTGGAGCAGTCGGGTGGGATTCTGCTCGTAGCACGTTGAGTGGTACTGCCGCTACACTGGGGCCTGCTCCAGATGTTCCTTCGTCGGTTTGCATGGTGATTGGTGCGCTAGTGAGAAAGATCTGCTACAAAAGATTAACACATTAGCATGGAAATTAATTATGATCCCATTAAAGTGAGACCGCAATCCCTTTCCATAACTGATGCGTAACCCGTGTAGCCTAGTGACGTGATGTGATGCATGCAATGCTTTTTGCAGCCCTAGTGCAGGTCTCTAGACACCTATACGTTTCAGATCATGCATACATTTCTTGATGAGATTACGAGTGATGTGTGATGATGGTGGGTGAATTTATACAAGGTTTAAAGGTTAGTGATTTAGTACAAGGTTGTATGTTAGTCGGGGGGGTAGTTTTATCAGACATGGGGTTAGGGGGAGACGGTTGGACACGTTTCGGTATCCATTTCCTAAGGATCTTGGATTGGGTGGTGGGTTTCTGTTGAGGGGCAAAGGGTGGTGTCGGGTGTGGTGGTATCGAGGGATGAAATGAGTTGTGGGGGTTATATATTACATGGCTTATGGGTTGAGCTATGATACATGGTTTGGGTACCCAAATCTGCGTGGGCGTGGGTCTATGGGTAAGGTACTTCTTGGCGATCCAAATCTGTCGAATGCTCGGACCTGTAGAAGAAGGTCGAGGGGATGGTGGATATCGATTCTGTTTCTGTTCAGCCTTTTTCTTGTCGATCTCTGCTTGGTTGGAGTTCTTCGGTGCTTTTTGTCCTTTTGGCACCCATATTTGTCTGGTGCCGCTTCCTTTGGGTGGCCTAAACTGCTTTCCATGTTGTTTCCTCTCATACTGTCGTCGGTCTGGGTTCCTTTGTCGTGGTTGACTCTGTTGTTGTTGAGGTTGAGAGGTCGGATGGACACTCTGCTTTGGAAAAGAAGGGAGATCCAACACTTGCGTGACCTGCCCATTAAGAAGTGATGCCTTATTTAACTTTAATCTAGGCCAGTCCGCAACAAGTTTGGAAGGAGCACCCCAGGGTGTCGTGCTCATTTGGCCGCTGATGCGACCCACCTGACCTCTGATTGTGCCCTTCTGCCCTTGCGGTTGGGTAACTGTCTCTTCTAGTTTGCAGGAAGTCCCAGGGAAGATTATCGGTCGTCCTTCTGATTGACAATTATCTATAGCCAAGCCCGAGTGGGTTGGTGTAGACGTAACGTGACTGGTCTGCCCAAAAAACTTCTGGTCTTCCGTCGCATGCATTTCATAGGGTCTAGGGTCACAACCGTCAAGCGGAATGCCGTTAGGGAAGTCAAGCGGTATCACTCGCTTCTGCTCTAAGGTTCCAATCTGTAAGGAGCCTTGTCTAAGATTTAGGTCCACTGAGTGATCGTATAGCCAATCTTGGCCAAGGATTAGGGGTTCTATCAGGTCGTCATCATGGCACACTAGTAGCTTTGTTGTCATCGTCAAATCCTTAATGAGGATAGGAAGGTCCACCTCACCCATGCAAGGGGTTTCCATGCCTCCTAGCCCTATGAGGTATGCCTCAATTGGCCGCATTTCTATTCCTGAATCCTTATAGTGGGACCATCTAATCGCACTAGTCGCAGCACCTGAGTCAATCAAAGCCCTGAGTTCTTGGCTATGTTTACCGTGTTCTAGCCTAACTGTAACGAATGGTCTCCTGTCCACTATGCTAGGATGAGTGGTTGACTTTACTTGACACATGGCCATGGGGTATCTGGGTGGTGTTTCCCGATGGTTATAATGTTCTCCCTAGTCCTTGTCTTCTTA
The DNA here is from genome assembly GCA_020310875.1 of Ceratopteris richardii. Taxonomy (NCBI): domain Eukaryota; kingdom Viridiplantae; phylum Streptophyta; class Polypodiopsida; order Polypodiales; family Pteridaceae; genus Ceratopteris; species Ceratopteris richardii. The sequence continues at coordinate 124,379,291 of CM035439.1, read as the reverse complement.
GCTTCATGCGCTTAATGCGTTCTATGGCTTCTGCCTGAGCTTCCGCTCGTATTCTATTTTCTTCCTCCTTACGCTTCTTTGCCAACGTGAGTCGTCTAAGCATATCCTCAGTAAGAGGTTCTTGATATAACCTGACTCTACAGCCACTAATGTAATTAGGCATTATATCTCCTTCTAAGGTGGCTAGCTGTACTGCTCCACTAGTCGAGAGTCTGTTAATGATCATAGGTCCATAACCTCGCTTTTCTAACTTCCGTGCATGCTGTTTTAGCGTATACACTAGAACTAAATCTCCTTCTTTTAGGCCTTTACCTTTCACATGTGCATCAAAATATGCTTTCTGTCGCTTCTTCGCTGCGTACATTCCTGCTGCTGCCTTTAGCCTGGTTTCTCCTAATCGTTCCAAGTCCATTATTCTTGCTGATAATTCATGGCCGGTCCACTGATGTTCTTGTGCAACCTTAAGGGTCGGTATCAAGAAGTCCAAAGGAAGCACTGCATTCTGACCAAAAACCATCTGAAAGGGAGTTGCATTGAGTACGGTCTTGTAGGCCACTCTATATGCCCAAACAGCGTGGTGTAGCTGTTTGTCCCAATCTGAACGTTTGTTGTTCACGAGTTTCGTCAGTACATTACAAAGTATCTTGTTAGTGCTTTCAGCCTGACCATTGGCCTGAGGATGATATGGTGCAGATTTCTTGTGAATCACCATAAAATCCTGTAACAAATATTCAATGACTTGGTTTAGAAAGTGAGTGCCTCGATCACTCACTAACTCTATAGGCAATCCATATCTTGTAAAGACATTTTCAAATAAGAATTTTGCAGTCGTGTGAGCATCATTCTTTTTTGTGGCCTTTGCCTCTACCCATTTCGTGAGATAATCTGTGGCAACAATAATGTATTCCGCATGTGTACCTTTTGCAGGGGGGTTGATGGGTCCTACAAAGTCTATACCCCACTTAGAGAATGCACGTCCGCCCATCATGGGTTTCAATGGCATTTCATCTCTGCGAGTAGTAAACTGAGTTCTTTGGCACACATCACATCTCTTTACATAGGTATGTGCATCCATGTGAAGAGTGGGCCACCATAATCCTGCGAAGAGGATGGCTTTGATTACCCTATCTGGTCCAAAATGACCTCCTGCAACACCTTGGTGTGCAGTCTCTAGTATGCTAAGATAATCGCTTTCATGAACACATTGTCTTAAATATCCATCTCGTCCTCTTTTGTATAAATTATCGCCAATGAGTGAATAGTCTTGAGCTTCCTGCTCTAGACTGCGTTGTCGAGCTAAGGTCATTCCTTGAGGGAATGTGTTCGTCCTCAAGTAGGTCACTAATGGTTCACTCCAGTCTGGTGTGAGAGACACGTGATACAATGTAGCATGCTCCACTGGTGGTCTTTCACAACAAACATGGCATTCCTTACACAACTTGTAGACATCTGCTTCCATCGTAGGCCAGTATACTCCCAATCTCTACAGAGTCTGTAATGTTCGATGTTTTGAATGATGTTGCTTTAGTGCTCCTATGTGTGCTAATTGCAACCAATTCGCATGTTCTGATTCATCTACACAACAAGCAAGAATCTTTTGATTATCCTGTTTATATATGCTTCCTGCCATTATTTGATATTTCTGAGACTTGGTAATCTCTCCTTCTTTGATCTTTATCTTAGGATTTTTGGGTCCGTATGTCAGAATAGGGACCATAGGCTTAGCCCATTCTGGAGCTATCTCAAGGTTAAACAGGTATGCATCTGGTAATTCATCGGCTATTCCTTGAGGCGCCTCTCCTGAGGTTAATCTTGAAAGGTGGTCGGCTCTAAGATGTGTCTTTCCTTTCCTGACTACCACTTCAAAATCGTACTCCATGAGTAATAGAAACCAACGTATCAGTCGTCCTGTGTTACATGGTTTATTGACTAAGTATAATAGGGCTTGATGATCTGTAAAGAACTTGAATTTGTTGGCCAACAAGTAGTGCCTAAACTTCTTTACCGCGTAGATCATCCCTAATCCCTCTCGTTCCGTCGTGGTGTAATTTCTTTCTGCTGCGTTCAATTGTCTGCTAGCGTAAGCTATGGGGAGATCTATGTTACCTTCATTCGTGGGTTGTGCTAACACACATCCTATGGCGTAATTGGATGCATCCACATGTACATGGAATGGCTTACTCCAATCTGGGGTAGTTAATATAGGTGCTGAGCACAAGCGTCGTTTAAGTTCATTGAATGAACTTTCACATTCATCTGTCCATTCAAAATTGGTTAAAAGAGAGTACAGAGGCTTAGCTATGATTGCATACATGTGTATGAATCTCCTATAATAACCGCAATGGCCCATAAATGCCTGTACCTCTTTCACATTAGTTGGTCTTGGTAATTCTGCAATTACCTTCACCTTTTCCTCGTCCGTAGAGATTCCATTTTTTGACACAATGTGTCCTAGAATTTTGCCTTGTCTGACCATGAAAACGCATTTTTCTGGGTTCAAACAAACCTGATATTCTCGACATTTGTCAAATATTTGTCTTAACTCTGGGATATGTGTCTGCCTTACATTTGAATGAGCACATAAGTCATCGACATAAACTTCCAAGCTCTTGCGTAAAAATTCCTTAAAAACATGACACATGAGTCGCTGGAAAGTGGCGGGTGCATTTGTTAAGCCAAATGGCATTACACAAAATGCAAATATGCCCCATTCTGTGGCGAAAGCCGTCTTGTGTTGGTCTTCTGGAGCAATGGCTACTTGATTATAGCCTGAAAATCCATCAAGAAAGCTATAAACTTCCTTGCCCGCAACTCTTTCCAATAGGTGTTCTGTGATAGGAAGAGGATAACTATCTCTAATCGTGGCGGCATTAACTTTTTTAAGGTTAATACACACACGCAATTTTCCATTCTTCTTGGGCACAACCACAATGGGGGATACCCATTCGGTATGCTCAATTTCGTAAATGAATCCTGCTTCTATCAATCGATCTATCTCCTCTTTAATCTTCGCAGCGTAATTATCATTGTACGTGTAAGGTTTTTGTTTTGTCGGTTTTGCATCTGGAGTCATAGGGATTCTATGAGAACATATATCTGGATCTACTCCTTTCAAATCTTTGTAACTCCAAGCAAAAACATCTCTATATTCGCGCAATAGGGCCACTAGTTCTTCTTCTTCTTCAGTCGTCAAATCATGCCCTATGAATGTGCATTTTTCTTCTTCTCCTTCTATGGCAACTATTATTTTCTTGGTTTTCTCTCGGTTATCATATACTTGTCCATCATTCGCCTTTCTATTGGGCATCCGTACCATGATTCTTCTATCTTCGATTTCATATTTCTTGAAGTTCTCGGGTACTTCGAATAAAGATTCTTCTTTTTCTGTCATGGCTTCTTTCTTCTTTCTTTTCTTGCCTTCACTCTTATCAGTCACTTGAGTGGCTAACCTTACCTCGTTTGTAATTTCCTCGTGTCTCTGAGTGTGAGTCTCTACTTCGTAGCAATATTCTTCCTCTGATGCAAAGGGTGGGTCCATGATAATTGATTCTAAATCAAAATCGCTTGCATCCTCAAATGCATCAGTGTCTGGTTCACACTCTTCTAAAATTGCATCGCCCATGATTGGCTCTATCGTGAAAACTGAAATGTCATAGCCATCCTCGTCACAGTGGGGTGTCCATTGTTCTTCATTGATGGCTACATCCATGGTTGCTAGAATCTCTGCCCAACCATGGGGTTCAAATTCCTCGTCTGGGAATACTACAGGTGCGTAGGCTGGATCTTGAAGGGTTCGTGGATGTTGTTCTGCACCTAAAGTCCTTGCTTCTAATCGTTCTTCCTCTTGTTTGGCTACTTTACACATCCATAAATGGGTATCCTCATGCAACCAAGAAGGATCTGACTCTAATGAGTGCACGGATTCCGTCTCTACTGGTGTCTTATGGATGGTATTCCATTGTATTGGGGGTACATCTCTGTGTGAATAGTCTTTAAGATTGACTTTGGTAGTCACTCCTAAGTGTTGCAAGTACAAAGAATTAGTTCCCCAATCTTGTACAATTTGCAACTGACGCATGAATGGTCGTCCCAATATCATTTCATATGCATGATTTTTCGCGAAGTCACAAATGGCGAAAGTATGCTCAAATTCTACACCACAAGTGGTGAGAGATATGCCTTCTAGTAAGCCTAATGGTTTTTCTATGTGTCCATCAGCCATTTGTAGCTTCATCCTGGTGGGTCTGAGGGCTGGCTTACCCCAACGTTTCCACAAAGCGGTGGTAGCGATGGCTACTCCGGCTCCTGAATCTAAGATGGCTTTCGTGGTGTAGCCCTGATGGGTTATAGGAAGATAAGTGTTACCTTCCTCTCCTTCGCTTACGTCTCCAATCTTTTCCACGGGTATCTCTGGTACCTTCTTATGTGATCCTATTTGAGAGGGTGTGGTGGCTAGCTCCGGGAATTGATTTGCCACGTGCTTCCACAATTCTGGTTTCACCTTTAACAATTCCTCTAGAGTGAGATTACACTGTACTTTCGTGTTCTTGATCACTTCCGTGTTCCTAGGGATCACTGATTCTTCATTCCTCACTATTATCGTGGGTGCTCTCATACTAATAGACTTTGCTTCCCAAGGTCCTGTGAACTGAGGTAATTCTTGTAGAGAATTAGATTCAAATCCTGTGGGTTCACTCAGTCGTTCCACCTCTACATCATCGTAAATAGAGGGGATGTCTTGGGGAAATTGTTCCTGCAAATCGTCTATTTCTTGAATAGGAGGCTGAGTTCCTTGTTCTTTTCTCCATTTCTCTTCTTGTATTTCTCTCAAAAATTCATGTGAGTACCTATGTATGGAAGATAGGTTATCTTGACTTTCTGTATTAGGTACTTGAGACAGGGATGGTGCATTCCTTTCCTGTGTCTCTGGGACAATAGGGTTCCTAGACTTATCCTTTCTCTCTTTGCTTTCTATTAAGTGTTCTAGCCTCTCCATTAGTCCTTGAAAGTGTAGTTCCGGTTTTGCCATGTTATTCCAATTAAGATATCTAGAGGCTTCAAACAAAGCTTGTGCTAACTCTACCATTTTCATGCAAAGTTTAGTTCTCTCAATTTCTAGATCAGCTCGAGGGTAGTTTTTACTCATTTCCGTGACTTGAGGTCCCTCTTTTATTCTAGCCTGATATGCACGAAACATCATGTCTAGGTCTTCTGGTATTGGTTCCGCTAAAACTGATCCTGATTTCTGAGCTGGATTTTCCTGATTTAATTCTTGTGAGGTCAATTCTTGTATTTTGGCTCTAGATTCTCTTAGACTTCCTTCCAACTCACTTATCTTTTTACTCCATTTTCTCTTTATCCTTTCCCTAGAATCTTTCCAAGATTTCGTCTTTTTACTGCTAGATTCTGCAACTTCACTAGTTCCGGCTACTCTCTTGATTAAGCTGTTGGTTTTGTAAGAGTGCCTGGGCTCTGGTTATAGCTTGGATAGGTACGTATGTAGGGTTGGATCCATCTGCGTTATTTACAATACCTATCACGTTGATCGGTGTCACATTCGAAGAGTTAACTGGGTTCTTAGGACAATCTTTGATTATGTGCTCTTTGCCACAATCGGCACAAAAGCCTTGTATGTTATAGTACTGTGATTGCCTTGCTATTGGGGGATGTGGACAATCCTTTATGAAGTGATCTCCTTGGCACCTAAAGCATGGTCCTCTAGGGCCCTGTGGTCTCTGTTGTCTCAATTGGGGCCATGGGTTTGGGTTTGCGTACATCACATTTGCATAGTCTGTCTCCCAGCTAGGTTCCATTGGAGGACTATCATAATGATATGTCTCCACATGTTCTGGTGACTCCGTGTAATAAGCGGGTGGACTAGTTACATGCGTAGAGTCAAAACTGTTTGAGTTCGGGTCACTTTCGGTGATCAAAGGTGAAGAAGGCACTAAGGCCCTACTTAGGTTCTCTTCTGCAGCAGCGTATTTGACTGAGATGACATTCGATGGTGGGGGTGGCTGCTGAGCTAAGACGGGTTGAGGTCTCTGTTGAGCCTGGTATGGGTAGTTCTGGGGAGGCCTATAGTAATAAGGCTGAGCATTGTATTGGCCTTGATACCTACCTGGCTGCTGGTATGTTTGTGGGTAGTTCTGTCTCACGGTTTGTTTGTTGTATGGGCAGTCCTGAGCCGTATGATTCGTGTATCTTCTCTCAATTGTGCAATATTGGCCACTAGGGTTGGCGTGAGGTTGAGGTGCATTGGGGCACATGTTAGCCAAATGATTTCCACCACAAGTGTAACAACGTACATTCGTCGGTAGCTTGGGCACCTGTTTACTAGAAACTCCTAGTTTTTGGGCCACTTTTTCTGCTAGGTCCTCTATCGAATTAGACAATTTTGTGGATGCTAGAGAAGAACAATCTGAGTCTTTATAGACCTTTGAGAGTTCTAATTCATCTCCTAGGTTGTCCTCAATGTCTATACATATTCTTACACACTCCTCTAGCGTTCTGGGTTCTTTTAGGTACACATAGGAGCGTAGTTTAGCGCTCAACAAGCCATCTAGGAACAGTGATACTTGTTTGGCTTGTGAGGGTAGCTCTTGCATTGGACATCGTTCGACATATTGTCTGAATCTACGACCTGCCAGTCTTACTGTTTCCTGAGGGGTCTGTTTAAAGCTATGAATCAACGAAGACGTGTCATGTCTAATCCCACTTTTAGAGAATTCAGTGATGAATGACTCTAAAAAGTGATGGATGTCTCTAAATTGCCTTTGTTGCAGTGGTTGGAACCAAGTTAAAGCGGTATTCTTTAACGTTAGTCCAAATGCATTGTACTGCGTGAACATGTCCTCGACTTTTTCTGCTCTCAGTACTTGCTTGAATTCTGCGACATGGTCATAGGGATCTCCTGTCCCATCAAAATAATTTTTCATTGATTTTACCAACTGTGTGGGTCTCAATACTCTTGCGTGTTCGCGTGGTCTAGGTAGAGGGAAATCATCTCTACCACCTAGTATTCCCTGATCTCTTCGTCTATCCGCTCTATTAGTGTCCGTGGTTGTTCTATCTCTCCCTATGGGGTGATTAAAGCTTACCTCCGGTCTCTCGTGATTTCCTTCTCTTTGATTTCCATGGGCTGAGGATGTTCCTGCCCCTTGTTGATTTGTATTCATGTTCGTTCTAGCTGGAGGGAATATCAATTCACCTCTCCAAGTGTAGGTGTTTTTAGCGCGCTCAGGCACCACAAAGACTCTTTCTGAAGCCTCATCCAGGTATACCACCTTTCCAGGTGTATCTGGGTCCTTGAATTCATAAATTGTAATGATGCCTACCTCACCAGGGTGTTCCTTTCTGTACCTCCAAAAGGCTTCGTCTGTCTCTTTATTTACGAACAACTCGGTGCTCCTGTTATCTTGAGGGATCCACTCTGGGATGAGTACTCTCGTTAATACAGATTTCCCTCTCGGTGTTCTGGGTTCTTCTAACGGTTCCTTTCCTTGAAATTTCGCTTCCGTTTCTAATTGAATTGTGCCAAACTCATTAGTATCGTTTGGCTGCGTACTTAGGACGTACATGGTTCCTTCTTTGTCTATGTAAGCGTCTCTCTCAAATTTCACCACTGGTCTTTCCAATCCAATGGGTTGATCAGGGTTATGCAGTTGCACCACTTGCCTTCGCAAACCATCCTCATAGATGCGAGCACCTAATCGGTTGGTTCGGAGAAACTCTAGCTGCGTTCTATAGGGTCCTTCTGGTTTTTCTAAGTATGCTACATGAGATCCTCCTTCTGGTCTGTCTGTGCTAAATGCCATTTCTGATTCGCTAGTTTCTGAGCTCTCGTAGGGGTAATTGCTATTCAATTGTTGAGCCCAAGATCGAGCGGTAGTTCTTACACTTGCCTCTGATGATCTAAGGCTTCGTCTGTCCGACTTGCCTATATGTTTGCCTGATCTAAGGTTCATTAATTTCCTTCCTTGCTTACTCAATTACACACTTAGATCGTCAATGGTCCTTTGTTATTACTTTCTTGATTCCTTTTAATTTTCTCTGGATTCTTGTCTTAATTTGTGCGTCAGGAATTCGACTTTTCGTGATGACTTTGAGTTCTCGTTCCGTCAGACTTAGGTTCGTTTCTTTAGGTTTTCGTCACACACACCTTTACTTTAAGTCTTAAACTTGAAAGAATTAAGTATCTTGAACTTGAGGCGTTCCTATCGCCGTTAATCCACAACTACCGTTTAGCCTAATGCTAAGAATTGACTGAGGGGGTTGAGTAATCTTCCAACCTCGAGTCGGCTTTTTTTTGCTCTAATGCCCTGTTGCCCAAGAAGCCGTGCTTCCCAAGCTCTGCTGTCTTCACTGCCTTGCTTGCTTGCCTTTGATTGCCTTTGCTAGACCTGGAAAAATTCCAATATTAGACCAATTCACAGGATGATCAAACACTTGAGCATATACACCTTTTAATCCCTTCCCTTTTTGCCCAAAATTTTCAATGTGTGCCCCCTGGCTTCCTAGTCCCAAACTAGGTGAACCTCAAATTAGCCTATCCAAAAATAGATGTATTCCTTATGAAAAAAACAGTTGAGGTCACGTAGTACTCGTCACGAGCTTTCTAACGAGCTATTAAGCTCAAAAAACGGACTTCGGATGAAAAAGTTATACGTGTTCAGGCCCTGGGGGGTAAAAACTAACAGTCAAGTTTTCCTTCAAATATGAGCTAAGGGGTCTCCTATGAGTCTAATGGTCCAGAAATTTTTCAAAAACACCATCAAAATTGGTCAAAAATTGAAGTCCAAAATTTGCGATGGTGGTGGGCAATCGCGATGGTCTGGGACCGTCGCGATGGTCCGAGCGAACCGTCGCGATGGCGCGGGATTTGGACAATCGCGATGGCGCGAAAAGGCGAACCGTCGCGATGGCTCGAAGTGAACGATTGCTATGGCGTGAAGTCGAACCGTCGCGATGGTCCGAAAAAACGAACCGTCGTGATGGCGTGATCGGGCGGACAATCGCGATGGCGTGGTCAACGGTCAACGGGGAACAATCGCGATGGTCCGAAGTGAACCGTCGCGATGGTCCGCGATGCGATGGCTTGAGCCAATCGTGATGGTCCGATTTTGGGCTGTCGCGATGGTCCAAAAGTTGAACCGTCGCGATGGTCTATCGTGACACGTGGCACTGTCGTGGCGATGGCGTGGGCCAATCGCGATGGTGCGGGGTCAACTGGACAGTCGCGATGGTCCAAGTGGACTGTCGCGATGGCTCAAGTGAACCGTCGCGATGGTCCGAAAAAGCGAACCGTCGCGATGGTCCGGCCGAGCCGTCGCGATGGCGTGAGCCTATCGCGATGGTGCGACACAATCGCGATGGTCCGAGCCAATCGCGATGGTCCACCAAACAACGAATTTTTGAAATGCAAAAATGGTTCCGTGTATGCGCAGGGATCGCCTACCTCGTGGTGTGGTCGCCTACCTCAAAATCCGAAAGTTGCAGACCATCGCGATGGTCCGCCACACTCGGAAATCTCTGACAGAAAGTACATTTTTTACCTGTTGGAAGCTTTCCTGATGCTCTGAAGCTCTGTACCTGCAAGAAAACTCAAGAAAAAGCAAGCACATACAATTGCAAAAACTCTCTCTCGCTCTCTCGCATGCACAAATGAGGGGAAATGAGGTGAATGGGTGGATATGGTGAATTTTCTGATTTTTTGGGAGATGGAGATGATGATGCGATGATGAAGATGGAGTGTGGGGAAGGTGAAAAACACTAAAAACTAAGTAAAAACAACAACAAAAACTGAAATTTTTACCTTCCAACGCCTCTTCTTGCTATACTCTTACCATCACACATTCGTCCTAGACTCGATCCCCGGCAACGGCACCAAATTTGGTGTTGCTCTAGCACAATGGTGAGAACCACGTTAAGAAGCTTCACCTCCTTAATGTCAATCCGAGGGAGAGGTAGGAGTGATATGAAGATCGTGAATGTGAGATGATGTGAGAGTGAAGGTGAGAAGCACAAAGATGCACACACTCATACACACACACAATGAAGAGACAAGCAAGACACAATGGAAGGTGGGAAATTAGCTCTATTACTCAAGAACACTCTTACAAGCTCAAAAAATGACTCTAATCTCAAACAAGCTAACCTCAAAAATGAGCTCTCTAGCTCTTTTTATAGTTTCTAGACTAGTTTTGACCGGTTTCACATCTAGTGACCGGCCTAGTTAAAAAATAGGTCCTAGATGCTATTTGGAAGGGTAAACGGTATCTAAAAATAACGAAATTCGGTACGAGCGTTCTACCTAAGCTCCTCAAGCTCGAGGACTCCACGGCTTGCACAAAATGGAGCTTTGAATTACAAAATGGGGTTTTCTATGATACATATGTTACAATTAGTGATAATAATCATTGTTGAATGTTTGGAGAATTAATAAGAAATATATTTGTTTGAAAAATTGATCCGCCTGGCTCCCTCCTTCGTCTTCACATGCTTCCGTGGCGTCTGTGCCTCTGGCTGCTTCCAACAATCAGCCTTCTCGAATTCTTCTTGAGTATCATTGAATGTATCTTTGCTGAAGTCGAGATTGGTGTGAGGATCCTTATTTGTTGTTGTCTTTATATACTGCCATGTTTGCTCTTTCAGGAGGCCATAGGGTACATTAAAAGGCTTCAAAATTTGTTCCAAGTTTTTTCTTTCAATTTTAGCTTCCTTCATGACTTGGATTATTTGATCTTCAAACTCAATAGTAAGCAAGGACACCAGTAGTGCCCTCTCATCTCGGCTCAGTTCTGTAATACCCCGATTATTACATTCAAATTGGGTCTCCATTTCCTGCCTTATCGGCAAATGATGTGAGGGGGGAGAGAGAGGACATACCTCAATCTCCTCAGTAGCCACTCTGGATTTTGGAACTACTTGTGTCCCCTCAATTGCCTTCTTCTCTAGCTGCTCTTGTAGCTACTTGATCATTTCGTCTTTTTGCTTGATTTCTTCATTGGCCTTAGCAATTATGTCCTTGTTTTTGAGAATTTCTTGAGCTACCACATCAAGGTGATCAGTGTCTTCTTTACATTGCATTAAATATTGATTCTATGCTTTTTTCCACTTTGTCCTTAGAGCTGCGGTATCCTCCATGTACCTCTTTTCCCCGTCAGCAATGACTGCCTGCTCCTGCTTGAGCTGATCTTCATACTTAGCCATCTTTTCCTCTAGTTCCTTGATGTCTTTTTCTGGCCTTTCCTGAACATCTATGGGCTGATCACTTAGAAGAGTTGTCATGAGCTGCTTATTTCAGTTCCTTAGGTTTTCTACCTCCTCCATATATACCTTGATTTGTGATTCTAAGATCTTACTTCTTGCAATCATCCGTGTCTTCTCAGTCTCGCCCGCTTCATATTTCTTCTGTAATTCTTGTAGTTGTTCTTTTAATTTTGCGTTTTCCGTCTCTAAAGTTTTGCACTGCTTGTGGACCTCTTGAACTTTTTTCTCTTTATGTACTATTTGCTCTCTGGCTAGCTTTAATTCTACTGATAGATTCTTACCCATTTTTTGAAGTACATGCTTGTCCTGCATCGCTTGATCATAATCCTCATCAGCCTCAAGCATTAATTGTTGCGTATCCATTGCAGTTCTAATCATGTCTTGCACTATGGGCTTGAGCTGAGGGATGTCAACATTCAACCATGTTCTTGGTATGCTCGGAGCTTCTCCTGTGTGTACATCTTTTTCGTGCTCTACATGGATAGTCTCGTTGTGTGGTTGTCTGATTTGTAGTTGAATTTTTTGTTCTTTTCGTTGCTCATCCAAGTCAATAACTTTAGTGGCACTCCCCTGAAAGGTGACATCCATGGGGGAGGGTTCTGCCATAACCCTTATCGGAGTAAAGGGTTCCGATTCTTCCACTGTCGCTTCTTTTGATTCCTCTTTTGGATTCTTGAGGGATTCCTCTCCTTTAGTCGTCGTCTCTTTGATTTGAATCTTGGTAGTCTCATTCTGGATGACATGTACCCCTTTTTGGTTTCCTTCTATGTTTGTTGTGTCTTGATCGGTGTGGACAGTGTTGTCATTCATCTTCATGTCTGCTTCTGCTTCATTGTAGTTTATTTCATTAAGCTCCTCCCATTGTTCATCATCCTTGGATTCACTTTGAATGTCCATGTTCAATAAGGACGTATCGGGTTCTTCTTGTGCATCCGAAGATGAGCTTGAATTATTCAACCCTAATTCTCTGTATTGATGTACTTTGGTGAGCTTCTTTTTAACTTCCACGTCTTGTTGGGTTTGCTGGTAATGGTGCCCTTGGACTGGCAGATTAATTTGCCCTTCGGTATATTGGTGTGTATCTTCCAGGGCCTTAGTTAAGTCTTCTTCTGTAATAGGTCTTTGCTCTTCAATTCTTGTCTTTGGAAGTATGTGTGCCCTTTTCGTGGCTGGAACTTCTTCTTCTACTTGCTTTACCTCCCTTAATCTCTTTGTACCTCTCATCTCGGTTGAGAGCTAGTTTCTGCCTCTTCAACAATCTTGACTCCTCTTTTCTTTTTGGGAACTGTGGCTACCTTTGGATATTTAGCCATAGCAGTTGATGAGGGCATTTCCAGGAGGTGCTCTCTAATGCCTAAAGCATGATAGATCAAAATGGTCAGAGCTACACTTCCGTTCAGGAACTTCTTGTTGTTCCATTGCTTCTTCGCCTCGAATAGCCATTCTTGTATGTATGGAGTCAGATTAATTTGATTTCCAATCTGCTTAATGACATGTGAGAGCAGTTGGACAATGATCTTCTGACAATACAACAGATCGATGGTATACCGAGGTTTTTACCGAGGAAAATGAACGCGGCTTTATTTGCCGTGACGCCGGTGTAGAGGTCGGTCTCCGCGTCAGTACGAAAGAGTCGGTATAGGCGTCGGTCTAGACGTCTGTAAACGCGTCGGTATATGCGTCAATATATGCGTCGGTATAAGCGTCGGAAATTGGTTTCTGCTGCATACCCTCCTGGGTATACCGACGGTTATTCAGATGACACTACTGGGAGTACCGTCGCTTATACCGACGATCATACCTGCAAAATTGTTTTTGGGCAGAATGTTTTATCTTTTGCTACAGCAACATTACCATGATGTTGCTGAACAAAAGACAATACACTTTGCCCAAAAAAAACCGAGTACATGTGATGTGTACTCTAATGACAACCGAAATATGATTTCATGAAACAGAGTATTATTGTACACAAAAGAGATCGATAATCAGAATGAACAATGAACCATGTACAAAAGAAGTTATATATTTCAATAATGAAGCATGTACAAGAGTGTGGCAAACCACTGTCATATATGACGCTTTTACAAAATGTGGCAAAACAATGTATTGCCATATGGAAATCAAATACAAAATATTGGTCTTCCACTGCCATACACATGCAAAGAACGTTCCATATCAACAGTCCTGCAACAAAGAACAATAATGGAATGAGATAAATTCACATGAAAATTACAAACAAGTAAAAACCAAGTTTATAAATTAATTACCTCATCGCAAACGCTCCCATGAAACTACCGCACCGCGTCCCTCCAAGTCCTGCAATAGTGCAGTCAACCCATGACTATATCCATAAGACTCCTCCGATCGTGTTGGAGGACGACCCATTTCCAGCTCCTAAAACAAATATAAAAAGATTAGAGAAATATATATGAGAAATTTAACAAATAAATTCTATAAATGAAATGGTACTTACAAACTCATGACGCATCGTGTCATATCCGCCGCTGCCCAAATGTGATGGTCCAATCGTGTCTAGACGTGTGGCTGCGGCATTTCGCTGCTGGCGATATCGATCAGGAGTCTACTGCTGCTCATCACGAATCATGTCCCACTCCTCAGCATCTAACCACACAGGCTTTGGTAAGCCTTCTCTGAATGCATCACGAACCTCGGATCGTCGATGCGACATGACCTCACGTGCGGTATGCAAAATCCACTCTGAACTGATAATCGACTGTTCATCGGCTGGTCGGAAATCTTGGTAAATCATCTGTGTGATATAATTCTTCCGATCTTTATCCTGTTCACTCCATTTCCGCATGATGGAGTGTCCAAACTGGATGGAGCAAAGCTATCATATGCGTGCACGCATTGCTTTGCCAGCCGCATCCATCACCGGAGCTCCATCTCGGATACTATACACCTTGGAGTCATCATGGTCATGAGCACCCCAAGGTGTACGTGGTGTACTGCGTGGTGTACTGCATGGCGTACCTACATCTGAGGTACTCGTCCTAGGAGTAGAAGCGGGCGACACAACGTCCGTCGCACTGCCTCCACAACAATTGCCGCCTCCGCCTTCAGACCTACCTGTAGATCCACTCCTAGAACCTCCTGCTCCAGAGCGTGACCTCGATCTACGAGACAGGGCAGACCCTGTATCGCACTAAGGTGTCGAACGCACATGTCTACTAGTAGATCCAGTAGGAGATGGCTGCAAAGATGGTCGTGGTGGAGTCACAAAGCTAGGAGACATACCTCCTACGGGAGTAGCACCACCCTCAGGAGTGACACCGGCAGGAGTGACACCGGCGGGAGTGACACCGCCAGGAGTGAGGCCGGGAGGAGTGCTACCACGAGCGATCCAATACTGTGATGCAGCGGCCATATATGCAAGAGGAACCTGAGAGATGAACTCCAAAAACTGCTCCTCTGTCATGGACTGTGGAGTGAATGGAGGATTGTCTCCCATCGTGCTCTGTAATAAAAGAAATCAAATAATTAGCATGCGATAAGAAAAATAATATAGGGAATAAACAAAAAAAAAACCAAAAATTAGTACGTACAAGTCTTTTATTCAAAAGTCCTCTATTCTAGCATCCTCTTGAAGATCCGATGCACCGAGAATATCTATCTCTAAATTGATGGCTTCTAAATCGCTTGCTATGCTGGTTTCCTCCTGATCATCGTCTATTGCTTCGTCTTCTCGAACAATGACCTCTTCTTCAATGACCTCTTCTTCTGAAACAATGATCTCTTCCTCCTCAACTATCGAATGAATCTCTGAGTCCACTAGAGATGGACTTTCTTCTACATCTGCATTTTCAAAAATTTGTCTACTACGTGGAGCGACTTGTAAAACAAATAACCACTCTGGATCTTTTGAATCTGGTATAAAAACAACTTGCTCACAGTGTTCGGGAAGTACAAATGTATCCCTTTCATCTGTCCATAATCTTGTGGAGTCGACTTGAAGCAAACCGCTCTTATCTCGTCTCACTGTTGCGTTTCTTCCAAAGGTGACTACTTTGAACCATTTCACATCAAAAACAAAGTAATCAAACTTTCTGAAAGATAGTTTCAAGATGTCTTGAATCACACCACAATAATCTAAATCGCCTTCTAGAGCATTATCATCTCTTGCACTCGCTCTACTTTTTTGCAAAAAATTCACCATCACTCCACTATCAAAAGTATACAGGTTTTGATCGATTCGTGCGATTCGAAAGTGTCGTCCATGAGACCATAGTGCACCGTATTTGATATACTCCCAATCACATCCTTTTGCGAGTTCTTCTTCTTCTTCAAAGATATCTTCACCCGCTGCCTTTGCTTGTGAAACCGCTGCATCTAGCCATCTGCTCGTTGGAAAAGGTGGGAGAGGTCGAAGACTTTCTGGAAGAGGCAAAAATCGAGTAGAACGATTTCTTCAAAACTGAGCTCTTTCCTTTGTGTTAGTTTCCTTGGCAAGTTCATACCTTTCTAACCACTTTTGCATAGGCTTAGAGTTAACTATGCAAAACTTCATTGCCTTCTCTCTGAAAACTGCATCCATTTTTCTTTGCAATCCTTTACCTTGTGGTTCATCGCCTACGAGACGAACATCTTCATCATCGCTCCATAAGCGAGGCATTTCGGGATCCGATATACATAGAAACTCAGTAATGAATACAAGAGACTCTTGTACAAGCCATCCCTCTGCCATGCTACCCTCTGGACGTGCTCTCTGTCGAACAAACCCTTTTAATGTCTTCATAAAGCGCTCTAAGAAGAACATCCATCGACTATGGACAGTTCCTGCTATTGCAACTTCATTTACTACATGAACCAGTAAATAAAGTTGAATAGTGAGAATACTTGTGGAAAAGTATTTCTCTACCATACAAGCAGCCTCGATAGCATTGAGTTTCGCACTCTCTATGCTATCTCTATTTATCTCTTTATAAGATATCCACCGTACTAGGAACTAATTTTATAAATGGTTTTTCGTACATCCTCTAAAAGACAATCTTTTAGGGCTACAGGGAGCACAAACTGTAAAAACTTGTGCCAATCATGAGACTTGAGTCCTGCAAGATCGTCGTTTCGTGTGAAAGCAGTCTTTAGACATCTCATGCATCCAGTAGGTGTACGAAACTCTGAAATTGTTTTCTTCACTTGTTGCTCTTCCATCCTGCAAAGCACCCAAGGAGCTCTTCGTAACGATACTGTTCCGTTGGGCTTAGTAATTGCCCACAACTCTCGCATATGACCTCGCTCTTCTAGGTCATCCCTTAGTGCTTTGCTTTCTTTCTTTCCGATCAAAGTTTTCCAAAGCATCTCTCCCACATTCTTGAAAATATGCATCGGGTCTACCAAATGATTGATCACCAATTCACTCCAATAAGGGAGTTCATGAAAAATGGACAACCGTTTCATGCCAGCAACTGGATTTTCTGAATCCCACAGTTGTTTCCAATCGCTAGCTTTCATTTGGTATTGCGCTTGTGGACCAATTTGTCCTTCACGTAAAAAATGCCCATCAGGCAAATATCTATGATGTCCTTCATAGACAATTTTACGTAGTGCTTTGGAATAGCGTGCTTCGAGTCGTGGTCCGCATAAAGGACAAGCATGGTAACCTGAAATCGATAAACCTGAACATTCACCATAACCAGGCCAATCATGCATTGTCCACATAAGTATGCCTTTCACTCGCACATCTCGTCTTCTTATAGGTTGAGACATGTCACGCAAAGTGATCCCATCCCATAAAATGCGTAGTTCTTCTACAAGTGGTGCAAGATATACATCCATATTTTTTACCTTATACTTACCTGGTACAATAAGAGCTAATAATAAATGACCTTTCTTTGTGGCCAACCATGGTGGGATATTATAATTGACCAAACATACAGGCCATGTGCTCCATGAAGAACTGCATAATCCAAATGGATTCACTCCATCCATAGCTAGGCCTAGATGTATGGACCGAGGCTCACTAGCAAACTCTGGCCACTTACTATCTATGTGCTTCCAAGCATCAGAGTCAGCTGGCACTCGCATTACATTATCTGTAGACATGCTCTTTGTATGCCATGACATTAACTCAGCTATAGATTTGCATCTAAACATGTTCTTAATTCGTGGAATGATAGGAAAGTGGCGAAGAACCTTTGCGGGGATTGCTTCACCTATAACGTCTTCTCTAAATCTATTTGCTCCACACTTTGGACATACGTGGAGATGCTCATACTCATTCCGAAAGAGAATGCAATCATTCGGACACGCATGAATTTTCGTATAATCCATTCCAATGGACTGTAAAATGTTTTTCGCATCTCCACGTGTTGGAGGCATTTCATTGCCCTTTGGCAAAATTCGATCTTTAAGAAGCCTGCAATAAGCAATTAAAATGATATTAGTAAATGAAGTTATTGTGATACAACAATGAAAGCCAATTTGTTCTCCACTTACCTGAACAATTCAGTGACACTATTATCTGACCATCCATAAATGGATTGCAGATTGAGCATCGCGAGTGAAGCACGTAGTACAGAAATCTTTGCTCCATTGTAAAGTGATAAACAAGCTAATCTTCGCATGTTTTCATATTCTTCATCAACTTCTAATCGTGGAATTTCTATTGTGTCCATGAAACTCTCGTCGACACCTTCTTCACCATCATGGTCTTCGTCTATCTCATAAAAAGCTTCAAGCATCTCTTCCATATGTTCATTCTGTGTAATATTATTAGTGCTTGCTTCTACGTCTAAGTGTTTTTTTGCTCTCTTTTGTCCACGAGATGTTACCGGTGCAATGTCGTTGGATCCATCGGCTCACCTGGGGGACCATGCGAATGATAGCGTAGGTTTTCCAGTCGACTCCTATCAAAGGATCCATACTCTCTAACATGTGCAGTACAAATCCGTCGTTTCCGATAAATTTGATACTTGCACTGTGTGCAAGGACATGCCATTCTCTCTTCAGGATCCAAAGAAGCCATCTGCTACAATATGGACATTTTAGAACATTTCTTTTTTTATTAAACCTAAAAATCTAACTCTAAAAGACCTAAATACTTAAATACCTAAAAAAACTTAAAATCCTAGTTTTAAAATCCTAATCTATATAGCTATCCTATTTTATCTATATTCGGATTTTTTCTTGATTGATCGTATTTTATATATATATTTATTTATTTATTCAGATTTTTTTCTCTTAATTAAGTTATATGTATGCCTAAACCCTAAAACCCTAATTTTAAAGATCTGGACCTAAATTATGTATATTTCTATACACATGTGTATATACATGTATATATGTATTATATGTGTATGTGTATGTGTGTATATATGTTATGTACGTGTTAAAACCCTAAAACCCTAATCCAAATGACCTAGAACTAAAACATGTATATATATGTATGCATGTGTATATATATGTGTATATGTATATATAGATAGGTATATAATTATGTGTGTTTGTGTATTTATATATTTATTTATATATTCAGATTTTTTCTTTACTTAATTATATTTAATTATATATATTTAATTAAATAATTTAAAACACTAGTTCTTTTTATATTTATTTATGTATATAATTATCTTATTTTATATATATATTTATTTATATATTCAGATTTTTTTCCTATTTTTATATATTTAATTTTATTTATTTAATTATAAATATTTAATTAAAATATTTAAAACACTAGTTCTTTTTATATTTATTTATGTATATAATTATCTTATTTTATATATATATTTATTTATATATTCAGATTTTTTTCCTTACGTAATCCTATTTTTATATATTTAATTTTATATATTTAATTATATATATTTAATTAAAACCCTAATCTTAAAATTCTATGTATATTTTTGTATGCATGTGTATCTACATGTATGTATGTATTATATGTATATGTGTGTTTGTGTATATATGTAATCTACGTATTAAAATCCTAAAACCCTAATAAAAAAGACTTAGACTTAAATCTGAAATACTAAACCCTAAAACCCTAATCTTAAATATGTAGAACTAAAATATGTATATTTCTGTATACATGTGTATATACATGTATATATGTATTACATGTGCATGTATGTGTGCATATATCTTATGTAGGTGTTATAACCCTAAAACCCTAATCTTAAAGATTTAAATCTAAAATATGTATATTTTTGTATGCATGTGTATCTACATGTATGTATGTATTATATATATATGTGTGCTTGTGTATATATATTATCTACGTATTTATTTATATATTCAGATTTTTTTTCCTTACGTAATCCTATTTTTATATATTTAATTTTATATTTTTAATTATATATATTTAATTAAATTATTTAAAACACTAGTTCTTTTTATATTTATTTATGTATATAATTATCTTATTTTATATATATATTTATTTATATATTCAGATTTTTTTCCTTACGTAATCCTATTTTTATATATTTAATTATATATATTTAATTAAAACCCTAATCGTAAAATTCTATGTATATTTTTGTATGCATGTGTATCTACATGTATGTATGTATTATATGTATATGTGTGTTTGTGTATATATGTAATCTACGTATTAAAATCCTAAAACCCTAATCAAAAAGACTTAGACTTAAATCTGAAATACTAAACCCTAAAACCTTAATCTTAAATATCTAGAGCTAAAACCCTAAAACCCTAATCTTAAATATTTAACCCTAAAACCCTAATCCTATTTAAAACCCTAAAACTCTAATCTTAAATATTTAACCCTAAAACCCTAATCCTATTTTTATATATTTGATGTAAAACAAAAACTTCAAAATAAAAATAGGATTATATGTGTGTATGTATGCATGTGTACATGTGTGTGTGTATGTATACATGTGTATACATGTGTGTGTATGTGTATGTGTGTGTATGTAGGCATGCATGTGTGTGCATGTGTGTGTAGGTGTGTGTATGTATGCATGCATGTATGTGTATGTGTGTGTATGTGTATGCATGCGTATACATGTGTGTGTATGTATACATGCATGTGTGTATATGTGTGTATGTATTTATGTGTGTATATATGTGTGTATGCATGCATGCCGGTATATGTGTGTGTATGTATGCATGTATGTGTCGCGCAGCACTTACCAATATGTGAGAGCTAAGCCGAGAGAGAGTGTGTGTGTGTAGAGAGAGAGATCCGTGTGTGTGTGTGTGTGCACAAGACGATGCAGGTTCACGCGCGCAAGTTCGACAGTAGACCGACAGTACTCAAACACGCGCAGAAATGTGAAGTTTTGCTCTCGGGTTCGCGGTATGTTTAAAAATTCGCTGTCGGTATAGGCGCCGGTATGGACGTCGGTATACGCGTCGGTAGTTGCCAGTAATTTACCGACGCTTATACCGACGCTCATACCGACGCATATACCGACGCCTATACCGGCGCTTATACCGGCGGCTGCGGGCCACACCGACGATCCGTTTAAAATGGTCATACCGACGGTCACTTGACCGTCGGTATCTCTTAGTGAGATTTTTCGAGGTTTATACCGACACCGACTATGACCATCGGTATATGCAGCATCGGTATGCCCCTCATATGTTGTAGTGTGAGGGGCCGTGTATCGATGCATGTTTGGAAAACAGAAATGCTAGTGAATGAGTCGGACCTCTTCTTCAATGTCCACTTGATTGATGTCAGTAAAGGTTCTGGTCTTTGCCCCTCGAATCTCTTCTTTCACTACCGTAGTTCCGTCCTTTTCCCATCCAAACACTTCTTTAATCAAGTCGTGTAAATTGGATGACTACCCATTCACCTATTCCATCCATAACTCTAGCCTCTGGCACCAATGGATCATGTAGTGATAGCTGTAATGTGTTCATGACTTGTGTGCATCTTTGAAAGTCGGGCTTGTAGATCCGTAGTTCAAAGTATTTGTGGATACCCGCTTTCTTCATGATGTCGATTGTAGACGAGAGCTCATGCACCACTCTAAAATCTTGAGACATAATCGGGAAGTGATGATTTGTATCCATGATTTTGATATTCACCAGGAAGAAGTACTCCTCGGCCGGTTGATCTTCTCTAAACCAATGTCCCATTGCTTTGGTTATACTCTAGAGAGGAAATTCCAATACTTCATCCTGAATCATTGCATCAGAATCTTCAGAAGCCATGTGCACTTGTAATGAAAAGTGCATTAGTTTTGATTGAAAACATAGTAATTGTGTGGTGCATTGCAGTGATAAGTAGTCGTTTCGTCACTCCGTTCCCCTTGATTCTATAAGTGAGATCTCTTACCACATCTTTTTATTTCTTTTCTGAAAGAAAAAAATAAGTATTAGTATAGCCGAAGCAATTTATTTACATAGTACGTCCATTCCTAAGGAAGTCGAAGCTATGTCCTATTCCCCATTGGAGAATGTGCACCACTAATTTTATTATGTACATCAAGTGCCGAATGCTTGGCCTTGTAATGTGGCCCTATTATGCATACTTTAGGTGCATTCGATACTTCATGAGTGCAATTGGAATCTTCGTTGCTCTGGTGGTCCATTCTTCACAAATGATTTGGTTTCCAAATCCATTTCATGGTCGCATTGATAGGCTGTGCCTTCTCTTGGTTCCTTCGAGCTTCATGTGTTTCTTTTGTTTCTTCGCATGCCCTAGTGATAGAGGTTTTTCTCTTCCTCTTTGTATGGCGAGTCTGTCTTGGCTTCGTTGTCCGAATGTCTCGATGTAATGTATCCTCTTGTTTGCTTATCTCGTGATTGGCGGCTTGTTTGACCTTCTTGGGAATCCATATCTGTTGTTGATCCTTCTGAGCTTCAATCAAAGGCTTAGGGAGCCATACCTGGAGGAGTCTTTTTGGTTCCAATTTCGGTGAAGCAGACTTCTTGTCCTCCTTTTTCTCCTCATGAGTTGGTGTAGCGTTCTCTGATTTCTGCACTTGATCCTTGCATACCCATTTGAATCTGACTTTTCCTGGAAGAGGGTATTTGATTGTGGTTTTCCAAATTGGTGATCCTGCCGTCAAGTGAGAAACTCTTAGAGTGTTGGTTTCCCTAGTGTTTGGCCGTTCACCAATTGAATATGATGAATTCACTTCTTCCTTGGAAAATTTAGGGTTTGAACTTTCTGCTTCTTCCAAATTTGCTTTTGAGGGATTATGGCTGGAATCATGTTGTAAGAGCTCTCCTTTGAGGTCTTCTGCACTCGTGATGGCTTCTGGTTTCGGTGAAGGCTTCTCCCCTAAAAGACTAAAAATTTCCTTGTGCCCTATCTTGGCTAAAATATAGCCTTGTGCTAGGTGGATGCTTACTTCATTCTCAATGATCCAACACATCTTCAATTGCTCATCTTCCTCAACACATCTTAGTAGCACACCATTGGGTTTCTTGTAGTACACACTTCCTGCAATAATGTGCAAATTTCTCGATTGTAAAATTTCCTTTTTACTCTCTTTACTGATTGAGTGTTGTGGGTTGTGAGTGAGTATCGGGATTAGTTTCTCTGCCCACTTTGGACACACTTCTAAATTAAACAAATAAGTGTCTGGTAGATCATTGGGTACTCCACTTGGTGGTTCTCCGTGTGTTAATCTAGAAAGGTGATCTGCTCTTACATGAGTATTTCCCTTTTTCACTATCACTTCAATGTCGAACTCCATCAATAGTAGAAACCATCTTAGCAGTCTTCCTATGTTACAAGGCTTATTGACTAGGTACAATAAAGCCTGATGGTCTATGAAGAACTTGAATTTGTTAGCTAAGAGATAGTGTCTAAATTACTTCACTGCATAGACCATTCCTAATCCTTCTTGCTCGGTAGTTGTATAGTTCCTCTCAGCTTGATTCAATTGTCTACTTGCATAGGCAATTGGGTGATCTAACTTCCCTTCATCTGCTAGTTGGGCTAAGATACATCCTATTGCATAATTAGAAGCGTCCACATGAATATGAAACGGCTTATTCGAATTTGGTGTTTTTAGAATTGGAGTGGTGCTGAGCCGCTTCTTTAACTCATTGAATGCCTTCTCGCATTCCTGTGTCCAAGTGAATTGAGTTAAGAGTCCATACAAGGGTTTGGCAATTATGGCATACATGTGGATAAATCGACAGTAGTATCCACAATGCCCCATAAATGCTTGCACCTCTTTCGCATTATTTGCTCTAGGAAGCTCTAAAATGACCTTAATCTTGTCTTCATCCGTGGATATTCCATTTCTAGAAACTATGTGTCCTAGGATCTTCCCTTGTCTTACCATGAAGACACACTTCTTTGGGTTCAGGCAGACTCTGTACTGTCTGCATTTATTAAATATCTTCCGCAACTCAGGAATGTGGTCTTGTCTTTGATTTGAATATGTACATAGGTCATCTACATACACTTCCATGCTCTTCTTCAGGAACTCTTTGAACACATGACACATCAATCGTTGGAAAGTAGCAGGCGCATTAGTGAGTCCAAAAGGCATCACTCGGAAAGCATAGACTCCCCATTCAGTCATGAATGTAGTCTTATGTTGATCCTCAGTAGCAATAGCTACTTGATTCTATCCAGAGAATCCATCTAAAAAGGTATAGACTTCTTTTCCTGCAACTCTTTCCAATAGATGGTCAATGATGGGTAATGGGTAGTTGTCACGTATGGTGGTTGCATTGACCTTTTTCAAGTTAATGCACACTCTCAGTTTTTCGTTCTTCTTAGGCACAACTACTAGTGGCGATACCCACTCGGTGTGTTCTATTTCATATATGAATCTTGGTGCTAGTAGCTTGTCTATTTCTTCCTTAATTTTAACAGCATAGACCCCATTGCATGTATAAGGGCGTTGTTTCGATGGTTTTGCATTTGCAGTCATTGGTATTCTATGAGAGCGAATCGAGGGTTCCACACCCTTGAGATCCTTATATGTCCATGCAAACACATCTTGATATTCTCAGATCAATTGTATTAACTCTTCTTCCTCCTCCATTGGCACATCTTTTCCTATGTATGTACATCTTTCTTCTCCATCTTCCACTATTACTATGATCTTCTTTGTTTGTTCTTTGTTGTCGTACGCTTCTCCTTCTCGAGCTTCTCTCTTAGGCATTTGGATGGATATTTTTCTCTCTTCTACTTCGTATCTTTTAAAATGCTCCGGAACCTCAAATAGGTCCGGACTTGGTCCAATTTTACTCATTCTTTCCTCTTGTTCTTGTACTATGGGAGCGGCATCTATTGCTAGGATCTTGGTCGGTTTCTGCTTCTCTTCAGTTCGAATGGTGTCTAGATAGTTCTCTTCTGAATCAACTTCAAGTTCCATTTCTATACTCTCATATTCCTCCTTCCACTCTTTTTCCAAGATTTCCCCTGCTTCCACTTCTTGAAGGACAACCATGTACAAATTTACATCATAGCCTTCCTCGTCTATGCACTCGTTCATAGTTAGGACTTCCTCATTCACACATACATCTAAGGTTGCTAAGATTTCCATCCATCCATGCGGTTCAAAGTTTTCATCAGGAAAGATTTGAGGCATGCACCTTGGATCCTCAACCGGTCGGTAGTTAGGATGTCCTATTGGCCACAGCTGCCTTTCATTATCCTCCTTCTTGGCTTCTTTACACATCCATAACTGAGCATCCTCATGCATCCATGATTGATCGCTTGATCCAGTGCTACTAATAGACAAGTCATCTTCCTCCTTGTGTATGGGGTTCCATTGTAGTGGAGGGACATCCCGATATGCAAATGTATGCAAGTTTATCTTGGTAGTGTTTCCTTGATGTTGCAAGTATAACGAATCTCATCCCCAATCTTGCACTACCCGCATTTGTCTCATGAATGGTCGTCCTAGTATCATCTCGTAATTCAACTCCATAGGTAGTTAATTTGATCTTTCTAATATTCCTAAGGGTTTCTCTTCATGACTGTCTGCTAATTGGAGCTTCATGCGTGTGGGCCGTAAGGCAGGCTTTCCCCATTTCTCCCAAATTTCCTTGGTGGCGATTCCTACTCCTGCTCCTGTGTCCAGTATGGCCTTGGTCATGTACCCATTGTAAGTGACAGGTAGACACGTATTACCTTCGTCTCCTTCACTAAATTCTCCAACCTTATCAACTGGGATTTGTATTTTAGATGGATTTCCTTTTTCTTTGTTTCCCTTTTTCATCCTTCTCTTGCAATAGTTCCAGTTGAGTCGCTAATTGCTTCCATAGTTGCGGTTTAACTTGAAGTAATTCTTCCACAGTCAGTTTGCATTGTACTTTCATCTTCTTAAGTTCTGTTAGATTGTGTGAATTCTTTTTTGAGTTTTCCTTTCCTTTTCCATGTATCGTGGGTGCTCGGATTATCATGGATTCCTTTTCGTATTCTCCCATGTAATTTGGTAAAGTTGAAATGCTCTCAGCTTCTTCTCTATTTCGTTCTAGTCTTGATACTCCCTCATATACTTCTTCCATGGGATTTGGTTGATAAACTTCTACATCTAATTCCTCAAAGGGAGGCTTAGTCTCTCCATTTTTCTTCCATTGTTCTTCTTGGATTCTATTCCATAACTCCTTTGGGCAATCAACTTCTAAGTTAGGTATTGTTGACATCGGTTCATCTTGAGTTTTCACTCGTTCACATTTGTCATCCTTCCTTCCAAGTTCTTTATCCTTGGCTTTGACACACTCCTTGTATTGCTCCTCTGCTATTCTTGTCTCTGGAAGGGCTGGGATAGTCTTTACTAGGGTTGCTTGTGCTACCTCTATAAGTTTTCTGCATATAGCGAGCCTCTCCTTTTCTATTCCTCCTTGTGTATAAAGCTTTTCGTGCTGTTCCACGTTTGGTCCAGTCTTAATTCTAGCTTGGTAAGCTTTCAGCCACATGTCTAAGTCGTCCGGTTTTGGGTCAGCTAGAATCGATCCTGGTTTCTCTACTTCTCGGCTAAGCGGTGGAATGGGCACCTCTTCCCGAATCTCTGGTTCTTTATGCTCTTTCTTACTTCTAGTTTGTTTTTTATTGTCTTGGTTCTTGTTTTTCATCCATTTATCTTTGAGCTTCTCTCTTCTTTCCTTCCATCTTTGCACTTTTGTGTTCAGGGTACTCTCACGTGGGTCCTCAGAATCTTCCACTATTTGAATTTTGGGACTTACAGTTCTATTGCTTTCTTGTTCCTGTTTTGGTTGTTTCCCTTTTTGTTCTTTTGTTTGAGCTTGGGTGATAGGCTTTAAGGGTACGGTGTACTCCTCATCACTTCCCGGTGCTTCTATCACTTCAATTACATTAATGGGTGCAGTCTCTTGGACTTTGGTTGGGTTCTTAGGGCAATCTTTGAAAAGATGTTCCTTTCTGCAATCATTGCAGTATCCTTCCCAAGTCCTAGGTGGTGGTGGATTGTAAGGTTTTGGACATTCTCTAATAAAATGGTCTCCTCCGCATCTATAACATGGTCCTCTCGGCACAGGTGGTCTAATGGGTGGTCTCACGGGTGGTTGATACTCAAGCCAAAATATATCAAAATTCAAAAATTTTTGTTGCCCCTTACTCTTCTCTCACCCCTCTTCACTCCTAGCCTACTGTCTCACTCCAAGAAGCACAAAAAACACTCTATCCCTCCCCACGATACCGGTTGCGCAAAAAATCACGTTATTGTGCACTTCTAAAGTGTTTTTGCCCAAGAAATTTTGTGGAATCTTACCTTTGCGATGTCTTGCTTGCACCTTGAGCTCAATACCTAGCTTTGATAGCCTGGAAAGCACGATACCAAGCCCACGATACTGATTGCTGCTCTCTCATGATACTACTTCTCTGGACAAGTGACAAATGAACTAAAAATTTTGGTTTTTATACTTCTCTGTCACTGAAACTGAACTACACTAATTTGGCAAATTTTTTGGGATTTTTCTTGGTGATCTTGACTTACTCCTACTTCACTCCTCTTCTCCTCTTCTCCTAACCTAACCCTAACTCTTCCTTCTCTCCCTTCCTACTAACCCTAAACCTAATAACTCATTACACACACCTCCGAGATGTGAAGTAACAAGTGCTGAAGTGGCTGACTACTTGCCACTGAATGAGTTCACTTCTACAAGTACGATTTCATCACTCTTGAGCTATAACCATCACGAAGGCACCTTGGCTGAGTGTTCCCCGGCAACGGCGCCAAAAACGTGTGTACATAAGTCAAGAAGACTTAAGGACTTGTGCCAAAGAGACTAAACCTCATTTGCCACACAAGTACGTATAGTGGGAAATTGACACACGCTTATTTGCCAATCCGATCAAACGACCTATCTCAAACTCACTGAAATACTGAAAGTGTCTGTCGCGATATCACTTACAATAGTTTTCACTAAATTGAGGATTTCTCTCAGCTCTGAACTCCAAATATAGTTGATAATGGACTGTTTTCGAAGCTCTCAACGAAACGCATCTAGTGGATGTGGTTTCACTCGATTCTGACAACCGTGCTTCAAGTTATAGCCAAAATAGTGAATTGCGAGAAACACCCACACTCACTCCACAACTCCTACAAGCTCACACACACACTACAGTAGCTCAAAAACAGTGGGGAGGGGTAGACAACAGTCCCACACACACATTCCAAGCATTACACACACATAGAAGGTCAAAAAGAAGATGAAAATCTGCAAGAAAGAAGCAAATTCGAAAATCAGGAGCTCTCCTTCTTCACAATGGCAAAAAGTCTCTACAAAGAGTCACAAAGTGACTTATATACATGTGCCCTAAATTTGGTCCCTTCACACAAGAGACCGGCACTTTATTACTAAAAAGTGAATTTCCTACTAATTTACAAGGAATATGTTACAATGAGTTGGGATTAAGCATCTAGAGGACTCCTCTATGTGAAGAGAGATGGTGGATGCAATCCAAAGATGAGTAGGTGCCGCTACAACCAGCTTCACACCAGCCAACTGAGACTTCAGAGTTGATTAGTAGACCCTTTGAGCTTCCTAAATCCACCAAAATATCAGCCAAGTACTTTGGAACATGTATCCCAAAAGTTTAAGTCAAGACAGGCTAGTTGCGAAATGACTAGCTCCCAAAACTTGCTATTTTTGGACATACACCTGCTGGAAAAAATGAAAAGTGCTCTCAACCTGGAAGGAATTAGAAAAATTCCTTTTGGGCATAGCAAATAGACTTAGCAAGCTTCCTATTCCAAGTTAAAACACTTCAAATGATGGACTGAGCACTGAGAACAAGTTTCATCAAGTTCTGGAACATTCCCACAATTCTCGGGGCTCTGCAGAGATAGACCAGTAAGCAGTAAAATGCAGATATCTCCAAAAGTATAAATCCAATGATCTTGAAACTTTATATGTAGAAACTAGACAGTGAGAGCTATCCAACGCACTTTAAAACACTGAAAAATGTTCAGTAAAACTCGAGATATGACCTTCTGAAGTTACTGCTCTGAGTGAGTATAGCAGAGAACAAAACAGAGAGGTAGATGATAATAAATGTATAGATTCACATATGATTACAACCACATTGGCAATGAAACTTTGCACAATGGGAGTAGAATGATAGAGCTATGGAGTAAGCTCTTCAATCTCTACAAAATGACATGAAGTGGTCACGTACAAGGCTTGCTAATCGCCTCTTCCTTCTTGCTCCTTTTATAGCTATTCTTGGAGGGAGTTTTGAATTCGAATTCGAATGGCTCCACCTAAAAGTGATCCCCAAAGTTAGGAGAGATTCCCTCAGCTCAAAAATTCGTGATTTTGGTAGTTGGAGCCACGAATTTGCTTTTACATCATGGATGAGGTAAGCCATCCTTTTACTTTTTTCTTTTTCCATTTACAAGAGATAAAATGTACTCTTTTACAAGAGGTGTTCACATGACTACTCATGTGACTTACAAATGAGGATAATATCAAGCATATCAAGCATGTAGGCTTGGGCAAAATGCACCAACAGCTCCCCCTCAAGCCTAACATGCTTGGCCTCCAAATAAGTCTTCAATTGTCCTTGATTTCCTGCAAACCAATCATCAACTTGAATCTACTTAATTTCGTACCATCAAGAGCTTTCGTCAACATGTCTACACATTGCATATCTGTAGAGACGTAGGATAGTTGAATATCCTTGCTCATTAGCTTCTCCCTTACATAATGGTAGTGGACTTCAATATGCTTGGTTCTAGCATGGTATACCGGATTAGCTGCTAGATGTAGTGAGCTTGTGTTGTCACCAAAAATATGAGGTGTTGAAGAATGAAGTCCAAGATCTGTGTACAAAGACTTTAACCACATGATTTCTTGAGTTGCATTAGCCAAACCTCTATATTCAGCTTCAGTAGAAGATAATGCCACGGTTGGTTGCTTCTTCGATGACCAAGAAATGATTTTTGAACCTGCAAATGATATATACCCTGATGTGCTTCTTCTATCATCTTTAGATCCGGCCCAATCTGCATCTGAGTAGACCTTTAGCTCAATATCTGAAGTAAATGAATAGAACAAACCTTCATTCATGGTCCCCTTTAGGTACTTGAGGACTCGCTTGGCCGCTTCCATATGTGGTCTTCTCGGCTTATGCATAAACTGACTCAATATGCTAACACTATAGCATATATCCACCCTTGTGAGTGTTGCATAGTTCAAACTTCCAACCAAGCTTTGATAGCTTGTGATGTCTTCAATTGGCTCTCCTTCATAAGCACTAAGCTTATGATTTTGCTCCATAGGTGTACCTGCACACTTGGTATTTTCCATCTTGAACTTGACGAGCATGTCATGGACATACTTCCTTTGTGTGATGTATATACCTGAATCTGTGTAGATCAACTCCAATCCAAGAAAATAAGTGAGTGGTCCGAGGTCACTTATTTTGAACTCCTCCTTCATTTGACTCTTTACCTGTTTGATTCCTTCAAGATCATTGCCTGTGATAATAATATCATCAACATACACACATAAATAGATCACTTCAGATCCATTCCTCTTTATGAACAAAGAGGTATCCGCCTTGCTAGCTTTGAATCCTTGGTCCTGCAAATAAGTAACCAATCTGAAATTCCAAGCTCTTGGAGCTTGCTTCAATCCATACAAAGCTTTCTTTAGTTTGCATACATAGTTAGGATGATGTGCATCCTCATATCCAGGAGGTTGTGCCATATACACTTCCTCAGAAATCCATCCATTCAAGAAAGCATTCTTTACATCAAGTTGATAAAGATTCCAATTTCTAGATGCAGCAAGACTAATGAGAACCCTAATTGTAGGCATTTTTGCAACAGGAGAGAAAGTCTCCTCATAATCAATACCATGGGTTTGAGCAAACCCTTTAGCAACTAACCTTGCTTTGTGTCTATTTATACTTCCATCTGGATTCCTCTTGATTTTGTATATCCATCGAGATCCGATTATCTTCATAGATGGCTTGTTAGGTACAAGCTCCCAAGTGTCATTCTCCTTCAAGGCTTCCATTTCTTCATCCATTGCATCTCTCCAAGCTTTCTTGCTTTGTGCTTCTTCGAATGTGGTAGGTTCTTCATTGGTTGAATCCTTTGCAATGTAGATTGAGTGCTTGGTGACCAAAGAAGTATCATAACCAAACCTCTCTGGTTTCTTCTTCTCCCTCGAAGACCTTCTAAGTGGTTGATGTGAGCTCTCGGGTCCATATGTAGCATCCTGCATCTTTGCTTTACCTTTGTTCTTCCATAGCTTTAGTCTTTCCAAGTCTTCTAGGTCAATCTCCGAATCACTTTCTTCAATCTGCTTTGGCTCCTTTGGTTGAAGTGATGGAAAATCTTCATCCAAGTCATATGGCAGCTTCACTTTCCTGTCATCATCAAACCATGATTTGTTTTCATCAAAAATTACATCTCTACTCACAGAAAATCCTTTATTGGTTGGATTGTACAATCTATATCCTTTTTGGTTTTGATCATAACCAATGAATACACACTTCTCTGCCTTGGGATCCAATTTCCCTTACTTGAGAAGGAATGTGAGCATAGGCTAAGCATCCAAAGATTTTACAATGCTCTAGACTAGGTCTTCTTCCATTCCACACTTCATATGGAGTGGTTCCATCTAGTGACTTAGATGGAAGTCTATTTATGAGATATGTGGCTGTCGACACAGCCTCTGCCCATAGGTAGTTCGGCAATCCCTTTTCATTGAGCATGGACCTTGCAGCTTCGACAATAGCTCTGTTCCTCCTCTCTGCTACACCATTGAGTTCGGGTGTATACCTTGTAGTGACTTCCCTTTTAATGCCTCTTTCATGCAAGAAGGCATCAAATTCAGAAGAGAAGTATTCTCCTCCACCATCTGATCTGAGTCTTTTCAAAGTCCTACCTGTTTGATTTTCAACAAGAGCAATATACTTCTTAAAGCAATTAAACACTTCATCCTTGTGCTTCATGAAAAACAGAATGGTCCACCTGCTACAATCATCTATGAAAGACACATAATATCTTGAACCTGATATAGATGGCTCCTTACTTGGACCCCACACATCCGTGTGCACTAGATCCAAAGGATTTTGATACATATATCCTTTCTTATTGAAAGGTTGTCTATGAGCCTTGCCGAGTTGACAAGCTTCACACTTATAAATCATGTGTTGCCTTGTGATATTAGGCAAACCAAGTACACTTTGGTCCCTGCAAATCTGTTTGAGTGTCCTCTCACCAATGTGAGCAAGCCTTTTGTGCCATATCTCCAACTCTGTTAGAGTTTGAGATCCATAGCTAAACAAAGCTATGTTCTTTGTATCTTCCACTTCAAAAGTGAAAAGCCTTCCTGTCTTTTCTCCTTTGGCAATCCTTCAAAAGCCTTGCCTTGGGTCTTCAACATATGCTCCAAATCGATTGAATCTAACCTGCAATCCTTTTTCAACAATCTGTCCAACACTTATTAAATTTTTGGTAATTGTAGGGACATACAAGACTTTGCTTAAGAGGTTCATATTCCCATCTGATGTCTTCACATTACCTATCTTCTCCACTGAGTGCTTTGTGTCATCTCCTGTCTGCACTTCATGCTTGTTATGAGGATCTTCCAAATCAGAAAGTAAAGCCACATTTCCTGCTACATGGTTCGAGCATCCCGAATCAATGTAAAATATGTGATCATCATTCTTACCCTTCTTTGTTGATAGATTCATAATCAATAATGAATCTTCTTGACTTTGGTCCTCTGCATAGTTATTGTAATCTCTTCTTCCTCTATGGCCACTTTGATAGTTGTTGTTGTTGTTGTAATTGTTGTTGTAGTAGTTGTTGTTGTTGTAGCCTCCACTGTACCTACCTCTATTTGATCCATAGCCACCTCTATTGAATCCTCTTCCTCTTGAGTTCCTTGGATTCCTGAAACATTCTTCAGTAGTATGGTTAGATAAGCCACATATGTTGCAAGGTTGAGATGATTGGAATCTCCCCCTGCCTTGCTTTCCACCTCTGCCTCTTCCTCTAGCTCTTCCTCTACCTGCAAAGTTTGCTTGGAAAGAGCTTCCTTCATCTTCATTCTTTCTATTCTTTGACTTGTCCTTGACCTTAGCTTTATCAGAATATAAGGCAGAAGTTTGATTACCTCTTGAGGACTCACCACCTTTGCTAATCTTTGCTTCATGAGTGAAGAGTTGGCCCATGAGTGTGTTGAGGTCGGGTACATGCATATCCATGTATAAATCCATGGCTGTTGTGAATGACTCCCACTTGTCATCTGCTTTGATTCCATTCATGATTTGTCTTATGATTTGCTCCTCTTCAATTACCTCTCCAATGCTTCCAAGTTGGTCGGAAATCTCCTTCATCTTTGTGACATAATCAGTCACATTTTGCTTCGGGCTTTTCTTCATTGTTGTGAACTCCATCCACAATTGGTTCTTCCTTGCTCGAGTGTTGGAAGAGAAGAAAGAAGCAAGTGCATTCCAGGTTTCTCTTGATGTCTTGCATCCCTTGACATGAGGTAAAAGAAAATCAGAGATTGAGTTTAGAATATAGGACCTTGCAAGTGCATCCTTCGAACACCAATTCGAAAGTCCTTCCACTTCTTCATGTGATGGTTGCCCTTTGTTCCTCATCGTTGGCATTGCTTCATCTCCGGATATGAATCCATATAGATTCCTTCCTTGAAGGTAAGCCTCCATCCTTAGAGACCATGCCGGATAGTTGTTTCGATCCAATTTGTCAATTGTTGATGGAAATCCATCTCCCATGTTGCTTGACTATGCTCTGATACCACTGTCAAGAGAGATGGTGGATGCAATCCAAAGATGAGTAGGTGCCGCTACAACCAGCTTCACACCAGCCAACTGAGACTTCAGAGTTGATTAGTAGACCCTTTGAGCTTCCTAAATCCACCAAAATATCAGCCAAGTACTTTGGAACATGTATCCCAAAAGTTTAAGTCAAGACAGGCTAGTTGCGAAATGACTAGCTCCCAAAACTTGCTATTTTTGGACATACACCTGCTGGAAAAAATGAAAAGTGCTCTCAACCTGGAAGGAATTAGAAAAATTCCTTTTGGGCATAGCAAATAGACTTAGCAAGCTTCCTATTCCAAGTTAAAACACTTCAAATGATGGACTGAGCACTGAGAACAAGTTTCATCAAGTTCTGGAACATTCCCACAATTCTCGGGGCTCTGCAGAGATAGACCAGTAAGCAGTAAAATGCAGATATCTCCAAAAGTATAAATCCAATGATCTTGAAACTTTATATGTAGAAACTAGACAGTGAGAGCTATCCAACGCACTTTAAAACACTGAAAAATGTTCAGTAAAACTCGAGATATGACCTTCTGAAGTTACTGCTCTGAGTGAGTATAGCAGAGAACAAAACAGAGAGGTAGATGATAATAAATGTATAGATTCACATATGATTACAACCACATTGGCAATGAAACTTTGCACAATGGGAGTAGAATGATAGAGCTATGGAGTAAGCTCTTCAATCTCTACAAAATGACATGAAGTGGTCACGTACAAGGCTTGCTAATCGCCTCTTCCTTCTTGCTCCTTTTATAGCTATTCTTGGAGGGAGTTTTGAATTCGAATTCGAATGGCTCCACCTAAAAGTGATCCCCAAAGTTAGGAGAGATTCCCTCAGCTCAAAAATTCGTGATTTTGGTAGTTGGAGCCACGAATTTGCTTTTACATCATGGATGAGGTAAGCCATCCTTTTACTTTTTTCTTTTTCCATTTACAAGAGATAAAATGTACTCTTTTACAAGAGGTGTTCACATGACTACTCATGTGACTTACAAATGAGGATAATATCAAGCATATCAAGCATGTAGGCTTGGGCAAAATGCACCAACACTCTAGTGCATTTACATGGCTTGAGGGAATTTCTTAAGGCTTCGAAGAATAAAAATGTTCCCATTAATTTGAAAATTTTGGGGCTCTCCTTTCTCGTTCCACTTTGCTTTGCAACAGAAGGAAATCTAGATTTGCCTATAGCAACGAGCAGACAACTAATCGCAGCAGGACACAATTAAACAACAACTAAAAGAGAAGGCCTAGGCAAGATTTATGCTGTGAAGAAGTTTAGAGACTACGTATTGGCCAACAAGTTCAAGTTTTTCATTGATCATCAAGCATTATTATACTTGGTCAATAAACCTTGCAATACAGGACACTTAGTAAGATGGTTCCTCTTACTAATGGAATATGACTTTGAATTTGTTGTGAGGAAAGGTAGGACCCACCTCAGTGTGGATCACCTTTCTTGCATCACTTCAAGAGAATCACTGTAAGGAGTGTTTGATGAATTGACCGATGCTTATCTATTCAATTTAGAAGTTCCTAAATGGGCAAAAAAGTTGGTGCTTTTCCTAACCTTTGGACCAGCAAATAAGAATGTAAAAACAAATAGAGAAGAAATTGTAAGATCACAAAACTATCAAATATTGGCAAGAAGCATGTACAAACAAGGTATAGAGGGTGTACTAGCCTTTTGTGTCGAGAATGCTGAACATAGTAGTTGGTTGCAACAAGCCCATGAGGGATTGCTAGGGAATCACTATTCTAAACAACGAACATTGTAGAATCTAAAATGTTTAGGAGTGTATTGGCCTAGCAGGGACAAAGAAATACATAAGTGGATTAAGAATTGTCCGACATGCAAAGAGAGACCCCTAATGGAGCATGCTACCCTTTATCATGTGTCATTAATTCCACATTGGAGTGCTCCACTGGTAGAATTTATGAGATCAGGAACACTACCTAGTGAGGCTAGTGTAGCAAGAATGTGAAGCATGGAGCAAGAAGCTCAAGACTACGCCTTAATAGGAGACAACCTATACCGAAGAGGCAAAGATGGTTACTTAAGATTGTGCATTCATGAATCAGATTATTTGAAAGTCTTAGAAACTGCACATAGTGGTTGGTGGACACTTTGGGCATGACCGAGTAATTAAGACCATTCTATTCTTAGGACTTTGGTGGCCCACTCTTCATATGGATGCACATACCTATGTAAAGAAATGTGACACATGCCAATGTGCGCAATATCCGATTAGAAAAGATGAGATGCCTTTGAGGCTAATGATGGGAGTATGTGCATTATTGAAGTGGGGTATAGACTTTGTTGGCCCTATTAACCCCCGGCTAGAAACTCCCATGCAGAGTACGTTATTGTAGCTACAGATTACCTTACAAAGTGGGTTGAAGTCAGATCCATGACAAAGAATGATGCTCAAACGATGGCTGAGTTCTTATTCGAGAATGTGTTCACTAGATATGGACTACCAATAGAGCTAGTAAGTGATAGAGGAATGCATTTCTTGAATGAAGTCATTGAAAACCTTCTACAAGAATTCTTGTTGATTCAT
The DNA here is from genome assembly GCA_020310875.1 of Ceratopteris richardii. Lineage (NCBI taxonomy): Eukaryota > Viridiplantae > Streptophyta > Polypodiopsida > Polypodiales > Pteridaceae > Ceratopteris > Ceratopteris richardii. The sequence continues at coordinate 124,343,261 of CM035439.1, read as the reverse complement.
AACAAGTCTGCCCCCTATCACCCACAAGCTAATGGACAAACCGAGAGCACAAACAAGATCCTATGCAATGTATTGACCAAACTCATAAATAATAGATGCTCTGATTGGGACAAATAGCTTCATCATGTTGCTTGGGCTTACTGAGTTGCCTATAAAACAGTACTCAATGCCACCCCATTTCAAATGGTCTTTGGACTGAATGTTGTGCTACCATTAGATTTCCTAATACCAGCTCTAAAAGTATCACAAAAGCATGAGTGGAATGGACATGAATTGTCCTCCGAGATCTTGGACTTAGAACGCTTAGGTGAGATGAGGCTACGAGCAGCAGCAGGCATCTATGCCACAAAGGAAAGACAAAAGGCATACTTTGATGCACACATCAAGGATAAAGGATTGAAAGAGGGAGACCTAGCGTTGGTGTATACACTAAAGCAACATGCCCGTAAACTAGAAAAAAGAGGATATGGACCCATGATCATCAATAGAATTTCCACTAGCAGTGTGGTTCAATTGGCCACTCTAGAAGGTGACATCTTGCCGAACTATATTAGTGGATGTAGAGTTAAAGATATATCAAGAACCCCTTATGGAGGATATGCTAAGGAGAATCGACATTGCTAAGAAGCAAAAAGAAGAAGAGTTGAGAGTTAGAGAAGAAGCACAGGCAGAGGCTAGAGAATGTATTAGGCAAACTAAGTTAAGACATCTAGGCCTAGATGTCACTCCGGAAGCCCCACGATATCACATGGCCATGTGCCAAACATCTGGTCCAATTGCTTCTCGAATAATTGACCGACGCCTCTTTGTGGCCATAGCGGTAGGACAAGGGAAGAATGTAAGGATTGTGAGAGCATTGATTGACTCAGGTGCAGCAATGAGTGCAATTAGACTTTCATACTGCCAAGATCTACAATTGAACATCTATTCCATTGAAACCTATCTCATAGGATTGGGAGGTGTGGAAACCCCCTATTTGGGCGAGATAGAGCTTCCCATCTATCTTCAAGATGTTCCAATGAGAGTCAAAATGCTAGTATGTGAAGATGAGGACCTTACAAAACCACTTGTCTTAGGTCAAGACTGGATCTATGACCATGCAATTAACTTAAACCTTAAAAGAAAACTTCTTCAAGTTTGGGTACATGAACAATGCATCACATTAGAATTAAAGAGCACAAATCCAAGTAGCACACATTCTCTCAGTCCCTCTAGGCCCAATCTGAGCAAAGAAGATGTTGTATGTGTCAAAAAAACTATGATCCAGAAGGACTCAATCATGGAAGAACAATCTCAAGGGAGAGAGGAACCCTCTTCTTTTTCAAAGACTATTGTAGCCACGACAATTCAACTAAAGAGGCAAGTAAAATAGTACACGCGCACGGCTACATCAAATAGACAAACAAAGTGCAAGAAGAAAGAAGCTCAGGGCATCAAGCAGATTTGGGTACAAAAGGGAGAGCAACCACTAGCTTTAACACAACCATTCCCATTGAGGCCAACCAACCATGTTAAAAGAAACACCAAAAAATGAGGACAAGCTCAATCACAAGGTCTCCGACAATTTTGGGTACTGAAGCAATCGATGAAGGCCAACCATAATAAGGTACAAATTTGGGTGCCTAAGAAATTAGTTGCAGATCAACAAGGACAATTACACATGTGGGTACACATTTTCTCCATGCCTTACGGTGTACTCTTCACCGTCACCTTCTCCACAAGCTCTCTACAGCCACACTGGCTCTGATACCATGTCACAAGGAAGGAGATAAGGAAGAGAGCTCACACACACACTCTCACTCTCAAGGAGAAGCACACACACACAGATTGAGGCAAGGAAGAATGATCTTCTTCTTCTTCTTCTATTACATAAAAAGGAATGTACAAAAATGACCTAAAAACAAGAATTCAACAAGTACAATATATAAATATCAGTACATAAGGAAAAACCTAATGTCTCCGAATGAGTGATCTGGCAAGGAAAAAATGTGCCATCATTCTCGATAGATAGATCTAATAAAGTTCAATGAAGTATCCCTGACATATATCGGTGTCGGAAAGAAGGAGGTCGGGTAGGAAGCCGGCCCTGGGGTTGGATCAGGCCCCTCACTGGTGCGCGCCGTTCCCGCTGTCCTGCGAGCGGCATCTGCGCGCTGGGTGCCTCCCCTAGACTCTCTGGAGCGTGTGCGATCCTCGTAGGGCCCCAGCCTCTTGGAAGTGACGAGACGTTCGTGCGTGCATACGCGCGAGACTGTAGGCGTCGGGAAAGAGACAAATCCGATACAGCACTGATACTCGGAATCGTTGTGTGTACAAATCTCAATGATACAACAGAAATGAAACTGGAGTCCTCCAATAGATCTGAATCATACAATGAAGCCCGCTACAGTGCGGGTCGATAATATGGAAATCCTCTAGAGTGCGAAACAGGTGAATACAAATATAAGTTGCTGCTACAGTGCGGATCGGCTGAATAAAGGATAGGCCTCTCGCTACAGTGCGAAAAGGCGCCCAGGATCTTCGCCTTCAGACTTCTCGGATGGGTCCTCTCTTCCAAACTTCTGTCTTCTCTTTTCTTCAAGTATCTTCAGCAAATGACTTTCTTCACTTCATAAATCGCAATAGCCTCCAATCACGTAATAACCTAGAGAATAGATGCACCAAGAGGATCCATGAGGAGAAGCAAATGAGGGTTGGCCTTGTATTTATAGGCTCCCCTACCCTTCTCCCCTTGGGACTATTCTCTAGAAGTTTCCAACCGCCCTACTCAACTTTCTGATTTCAGACGACCATGCATGTTCACTTACTATTCTTGGAAAATCCCATCTCTTTTTTTTATTTTTTTGATTTTTCTCCCTTCTTTTTATTTTAGTTTTGGTTTCACACTCTATATACAAATTAATTAATCTAAGGGTTTGACCTAGGATAAACACCGATTTCAAGGGTCTTAGCTAGGGATTTTGGTCGGGTAAATTCGAGGTTTGCTCACATTTAACTCAAGCACATTAATCCAAGGGTTTATTTACAATTTGGACCTAAACTCCAAGGGTTTCCAAGAGTGCAAGTTCAGTTTTTCTAGGGTAAACCCGCACGTTTTCATGGATTTCTAAGGGTCAAACCTACGGCTTTATGGATTCAAAACCTAGCATCATGGGTATTTACAAATACACAAGCCTAATCAACAAGAATCACACGGTTTCGCATCTCCTAATCCATCAAATTGATCAAAACATGTATAATTTTTGCCACTTCCTAAGTGAAAACACCACACAAAACTCGTAAAATCAATCAACTTTGAAAAAAAACAATGCACACTCCCTGCGGGATTTCATCCCGACATTCGCCCCCACTAAACCTGCACATCGTCCCGATGGGCCAACCTGCAAGATCCGAGAGAAGCGTATCAGGGTTCTTTTGAAATCCCTTTACACTTTTTATCTTTCTTTTCAAAACTTTAATCATGATCTCATGCAGTCATGCAATTTTTATAAAGATTAGTATGAATTTTAGAAAAGTAAGTAGATTCAAGCTTCACAAATATCATACTATGTTTCTGTGTCTGCAATCTGACAAGTAATCACATGAATAAATCGTTGGCTTTCTAGATCTTCTGTTTGTTCAACTGGTTCAGATCCAACTCCTCATTCTAAGTACTAGCACATACATATGTTTCTACTAACTCAGTTTGTAGAATATACCTTGATTCCCACTATTTATCTCCTACTTGTCCAACTCTCCATTAGATCTCTTTCTTTTTCTTTTCCTTCTTCATTTTATTTTTCTTTTTCTCTTCATCTCAGCTTAGCACTTCTTTTTATCTTTCATTTTCACAAATCGGCCTATGTCGAAATTGGGTGCGACTCATGGACTTGTCCACCCGGCCAAGTTTACCCCACCTATCTGCCGACCCGACATAGCGCACGACATACACAACATCAGCCCTACATGAAATCTCGTGGCTCTGACCACCTGCCTACCAACCCATGCAGGCGCATGACAACAAATAGGTCAGGCCTACGACGAAACTAGCTACGGCTCGTGGCCTTGATCACCCGACCAAGGTAGTTCCACCTGCCTACTAACCCATCGCAGCGCACTAACAACATGCACACACATATAAGCTGGCTTGAGTATGAAGGTTTTTCATAAATCATGATCCATATGGAGGTAAGATCTCGCAAGAAATAAATACTAGGATCCAAAGTTTCCCACTCACTAAGTGTTCAAATATATCAGCATATACACGCACTCAGTTTAAGCATGCCATCACATTCCCAAGCTTTCACTCTCAAAATCTCTAGTCTGCTAACTGACTCCATTCATATAATTCCTAGTCACTCATGCTTCATGCAAACCCACAATAGATATTTGCTATCTTCATTCCACATAATTTTCATAAATTCATACATATCTTTATCGCACACATCAATGTAATGCATATGCTCTTTCAAAAAGAAAACAAATTTCAAATTGGAAACATTTCACCTGGTCATTTTAGTCCATCTTCATCATTGATTGATCCAACTTTTCTTCATCTTTATAATCTATCGTTCTTCATCAGTATGAGCATCAGTGTCATCAGCATCCTTTAGTGTCATCAGTATCCTTCAGTGTCATCAGTATCCTCCAATGTCATCATTATCCTCCAGCATCATCAGTATCCTCCAATATCATCAGTATCCTCTAGTGTCATTAGTATCCTCCAATGTCATCAGTATCCTCTAGTGTCATCAGTATCCTCCAGTGTCATCAGTATCCTCCAGTGTCATGAATATCCTCCAGTGTCATCAGTATCCTCCAGTGTCATCAGTATCCTCTAGTGTCATCAGTATCCTCCAATGTCATCAATATCCTCCAGTATCATCAGTATCCTCTAGTGTCATCAGTATCCTCCAATCTCATCAGTATCCTCCAGTGTCATCAGTATCCTCCAGTTTCATCAGTATCCTCCAGTGTCATCAGTATCCTCCAGTGTCATCAGTATCCTCCAGTGTCATCATTATCCTCCAGTGTCATCAGTATCCTCCACTGTCATCAGTATCCTCCAGTGTCATCAGTATCATCCAGTGTCATCAGTATCCTCCAGTGTCATCAATATCCTCCAGCATCATCATCATCATAATAATCATCATCAATCATGATCATTTTCATTCTCAACCATCATTTTTACTATCATCATCAATCACTAATCATCTTCATCATCATCATCAAACAATTACTCTTGATCATTCTCATACATTTTCATTATTATTTTTCTTCAATCATCTTTCAAGATTCGTAAATATATCTTGAAAAGTTAGGTTTCTAATTCTCTTGTTCTTTTTCAAAGTCTTAGAAGTCTTTGAAGTCATCTTTACATTCCTCTCAATTTGCGCAATAATATCATTAAGCAACTCTTTTTCGGCTTTATTAATTCGTTTATCAGATTTTCTATCTTCTTGAATTTCTTCTTCACTCTTTTCTAGTTCAATCTGTTTATCAAAGTTCGTTTGGGATTGTAATTTTGCAACTTTCTCTTGATCGAATAGATTCTTATTAGTTAAAATTTTTGGATCAAATGAAACGTATACATCCTGATCTTTCTTTGATTTTTCTCTTTCAGACTCCCTTTTATGATCAATTTCCATTTGTTCTCTTAATATCTGCTCAATATTTTGCTTCTCGACCTTTATTTGTCTACCTTTGGTTTCTTCAATAGATTTCTCTTGACTCTCAATAGATAGCATGCTCTTTTGTTCATCTGATCTATTATCTTCATGATTTTTTGATTTCCATATCTTGTGAAGTTTCCCACTCACTAAGTGTTCAAATATATCAGCATATACACGCACTCAGTTTAAGCATGCCATCACATTCCCAAGCTTTCACTCTCAAAATCTCTAGTCTGCTAATTGACTCCATTCATATAATTCCTAGTCACTCATGCTTCATGCAAACCCACAATAGATATTTGCTATCTTCATTCCCGATAATTTTCATAAATTCATACATATCTTTATCGCACACATCAATGTAATGCATATGCTCTTTCAAAAAGAAAACAAATTTCAAATTGGAAACATTTCACCTGGTCATTTTAGTCCATCTTCATCATTGATTGATCCAACTTTTCTTCATCTTTATAATCTATCATTCTTCATCAGTATCAGCATCAGTGTCATCAGCATCCTTTAGTGTCATCAGTATCCTTCAGTGTCATCAGTATCCTCCAATGTCATCATTATCCTCCAGCATCATCAGTATCCTCCAGTATCATCAGTATCCTCCAGTGTCATCAGTATCCTCCAATGTCATCAGTATCCTCTAGTGTCATCAGTATCCTCTAGTGTCATCAGTATCCTCAAGTGTCATGAATATCCTCCAGTGTCATCAGTATCCTCCAGTGTCATCAGTATCCTCCAGTGTCATCAGTATCCTCCAATGTCATCAATATCCTCCAGTATCATCAGTATCCTCCAGTGTCATCAGTATCCTCCACTCTCATCAGTATCCTCCAGTGTCATCAGTATCCTCCAGTGTCATCAGTATCCTCCAGTGTCATTTGTATCCTCCAGTGTCATCAGTATCCTCCAGTGTCATCATTATTGTCCAGTGTCATCAGTATCCTCCACTATCATCAGTATCCTCCAGTGTCATCAGTATCCTCCAGTGTCATCAGTATCCTCCAGTGTCATCAGTATCCTCCAGTGTCATCAGTATGCTCCAGCATCATCATCATCATAATAATCATCATCAATCATGATTATTTTCATTCTCAACCATCATTTTTACTATCATCATCAATCACTAATCATCTTCATCATCATCATCAAACAATTACTCTTGATCATTCTCATACATTTTCATTATGATTTTTCTTCAATCATCTTTCAAGATTCGCAAATATATCTTGAAAAGTTAGATTTCTAGTTCTCTTGTTCTTTTTCAAAGTCTTAGAAGTCTTTGAAGTCATCTTTACATTCCTCTCAATTTGCGCAATAATATCATTAAGCAACTCTTTTTCGGCTTTATTAATTCGTTTATCAGATTTTCTATCTTCTTGAATTTCTTCTTCACTCTTTTCTAGTTCAATCTGTTTATCAAAGTTCATTTGGGATTGTAATTTTGCAACTTTCTCTTGATCGAATAGATTCTTATTAGTTAAAATTTTTGGATCAAATGAAACATATACATCCTGATCTTTCTTTGATTTTTCTCTTTCAGACTCCCTTTTATGATTCTATTTGTTCTCTTAATATCTGCTCAATATTTTGCTTCTCAACCTTTATTTGTCTACCTTTGGTTTCTTCAATAGATTTCTCTTGACTCTCAATTTTGTTCATCTGATCTATTATCTTCATGAGTTTTTGATTTCCATATCTTCTGAAATGGTTTATGTCTAGATTTGGTCTTCTCAAAATACTCTTTCATCCCACCTTTTCCTACATTCAAATGCAAAGGTATTTGCTCTTTGTATTTACAAATTTTTCCTTCATATTCGCTCAATAGTCTATGTCTGCATGCACTTTCATAGGCTATGCAGTCCCAAAACATATGCCCAAATTGATCGCACCAAAAGCAACGTATAGGTCTCTTCTCAACCCGACTTGATTTCCTAGGTATCACTCTAGACGTGGGTCTTCTAAGACCTAAAGATTGTTTGTGTGCAGATATGCCTTGGACATTTACCTCATGTTCATGGTCGCACTTCGATACTTGTAGGTTCTTAACTTGGTTTGTCAACAGGTCAACCTTATCTTTCAATTCTAAAATCTCAGAATCCATTTCCTTTTTAAGATCTTTAATACTAATGCCCATTAGCTGAATAGTATCTGATATTGCATTTATAGTTTGCATTAGGGTCATAACAATACTAAATTTTGATTTTATAGATTCATTTGCATTAATTTCTATTTCTTTGATTCTCTCTTCATATCTTCTAAACTGTTGATCAATCATTTCCTTCATTTTAATTTCCCTCTTCTTATGATCTAAGCTGAGAAGTAGATTCTTGATCTATGCGTCAATAAGAAGGTGCACACTCGTATGATCTAAAATGATGCAGATCGTGAATGCTCAGAATCAGGCAACCAAACAATCTTTCTTTACAAAGTGTGTGTGAAGCAATGCAAAAAATCACAGAACCTGAAATGCTAGTTCTTGGAGTCTCTGTTCGATGCCGAGGTTCCTGTCTCTCTTCTCAAGGAGTGGGTGACGCGTTGAAGATCACCGGGCAACCGCCTCGCTTCATGTCGGGTTCAATGTGTCGGGAAGAAGGAGGTCGGGCAGGAAGCCAGCGCTGGGGTTGGATCAGGCCCCTCACTGGTGCGCGCCATTCCTGCTGTCCTACGAGCGGCGTCTGCGCGCTAGGCGCCTCGCCTAGACTCTTTGGAGCGTGTGCGATCCTCGTAGGGCCCCCGCCTCTCGAAAGTGACGAGACGTTCGTGCATGCATACGCGCGAGACCGCAGGTGTCAGGAAAGAGACAAATCCGATACAGCACTGATACTCGGAATCGTTGTGCGTACAAATCTCAATGATACAACAGAAATGAAACTGGAGTCCTCCAATAAATCTGAATCATACAGTGAAGCCCGCTATAGTGCGGGTCGATAATATGGAAATCCGCTACAATGCGGAACAGGTGAATACAAATATAAGCCACCGCTACAGTGCGGATCGGCTGAATAAAGGATAGGCCTCTCGCTACAGTGCGAAAAGGTGCCCAGGATCTTCAGCTTCAGACTTTGCGGATGGGTCTTCTCTTCTAAACTTCGGTCTTCTCTTTTCTTCAAGTATCTTCAGCAAATGATTTTCTTCACTTCATCAATCGCAATAGCCTCCAATCACGCAATAACCTAGAGAATAGATGCACCAAGAAGATCCACGAGGAGAAGCAAATGAGGGTTGGCCTCGTATTTATAGGCTCCCCTACCCTTCTCCCCTTGGGACTATTCTCTAGAAGTTTCCAACCCCCCTACTCAACTTTCCAATTTCAGACGACCATGCATGTTCACTTACTATTCTTGGAAAATCCCATCTCTTTTTTTTATTTTTTTTATTTTTCTCCCTTCTTTTTATTTTAGTTTTGGTTTCACACTGTATATACAAATTAATTAATCTAAGGGTTTGACCTAGGATAAACACCGATTTCAAGGATCTAAGCTAGGGATTTTGGTCGGGTAAATTCGAGGTTTGCTCACATTTAACTCAAGCACATTAATCCAAGGGTTTATTTACAATTTGGACCTAAACTCCAAGGGTTTCCAAGAGTGTAAGTTCAGTTTTTCTAGGGTAAACCCGCACGTTTTCATGGATTTCTAAGGGTCAAACCTACGGGTTTATGGATTCAAAAGCTAGCATCATGGGTATTTACAAATATACAAGCCTAATCAACAAGAATCACATGGTTTTGCATCTCCTAATCCATCAAATCGATCAAAACATGTACAATTTTTGCCACTTCCTCAGTGAAAACACCACACAAAAGTCGTAAAATCAATCAACTTTGAAAAAAAACAATGCACATTCCCTGCGGGATTTCATCCCGACATTCGCCCCCACTAAACCTGCACATCGTCCCGATGGGCCAACTTGCAAGATCCGAGAGAAGCGTATCAAGGTTCTTTTGAAATCTCTTTACACTTTTTATCTTTCTTTTCAAAACTTTAATCATGATCTCATGCAATCATGCAATTTTTAATTTTAGAAATTTAAGTAGATTCAAGCTTCACAAATATCATACTATGTTTCTGTGTCTGCAATCTGACAAGTAATCACATGAATAAATCGCTGGCTTTCTAGATCTTCTGTTTGTTCAACTGGTTCAGATCCAACTGCTCATTCTAAGTACTAGCACATACATATGTTTCTACTAACTTAGTTTGTAGAATATACCTTGATTCCCACTATTTATCTCCTACTTGTCCAACTCTCCATTAGATCTCTTTCATTTTCTTTTCCTTCTTCATTTTATTTTTCTTTTTCTCTTCATCTCAGCTCAGCACTTCCTTTTATCTTTCATTTTCACAAATCGGCCTATGTCGAAATTGGGTGCGACTCATGGACTTGTCCACCCGGCCAAGTTTACCCCACCTATCTGCCGACCCGACATAGCGCACGACATACACAACATCAGCCCTACATGAAATCGACGTCAGCTCGTGGCTCTGACCACCCGGCCAGAGTGACTCCACCTGCCTACCAACCCATGCAGGCGCATGACAACAAATAGGTTAGGCCTACGACGAAACTAGCTACGGCTCGTGGCCTTGATCACCCGACTAAGGTAGTTCCACCTGCCTACTAGCCCATCGCAGCGCACTAACAACATGCACACACATATAAACTGGCTTGAGTATGAAGGTTTTTCATAAATCATGATCCATATGGAGGTAAGATCTCGCAAGAAATAAATACTAGGATCCAAAGTTTCCCACTCACTAAATGTTCAAATATATCAGCATATACACGCACTCAGTTTAAGCATGCCATCACATTCCCAAGCTTTCACTCTCAAAATCTCTAGTCTGCTAACTGACTCCATTCATATAATTCCTAGTCACTCATGCTTCATGCAAACCCACAATAGATATTTGCTATCTTCATTCCACATAATTTTCATAAATTCATACATATCTTTATCGCACACATCAATGTAATGCATATGCTCTTTCAAAAAGAAAACAAATTTCAAATTGGAAACATTTCACCTGGTCATTTTAGTCCATCTTCATCATTGATTGATCCAACTTTTCTTCATCTTTATAATCTATCAGTCTTCATCAGTATCAGCATCAGTGTCATCAGCATCCTTTGGTGTCATCAGTATCCTTCAGTGTCATTAGTATCCTCCAATGTCATCATTATCCTCCAGCATCATCAGTATCCTCCAATATCATCAGTATCCTCCAGTGTCATCAGTATCCTCCAATGTCATCAGTATCCTCTAGTATCATCAGTATCCTCCAGTGTCATCAGTATCCTCCTGTGTCATCAGTATCCTCCAGTGTCATGAATATCCTCCAGTGTCATCAGTATCCTCCAGTGTCATCAGTATCCTCCAGTGTCATCAGTATCCTCCAATGTCATCAATATCCTCCAGTATCATCAGTATCCTCTAGTGTCATCAGTATCCTCCAGTGTCATCAGTATCCTCCAGTGTCATTAGTATCCTCTAGTGTCATCAGTATCCTCTAGTGTCATCAGTATCCTCCAGTGTCATCAGTATCCTCCAGTGTCATCATTATCCTCAAGTGTCATCAGTATCCTCCACTGTCATCAGTATCCTCCAGTGTCATCAGTATCCTCCAGTGTCATCATTATCCTCCAACATCATGATCATCATAATAATCATCATCAATCATGATCATTTTCATTCTCAACCATCATTTTTACTATCATCATCAATCACTAATCATCTTCATCATCATCATCAAACAATTACTCTTGATCATTCTCATACATTTTCATTATTATTTTTCTTCAATCATCTTTCAAGTTTCGCAAATATATCTTGAAAAGTTAGATTTCCAGTTCTCTTGTTCTTTTTCAAAGTCTTAGAAGTCTTTGAATTCATCTTTACATTCCTCTCAATTTGGGCAATAATATCATTAAGCAACTCTTTTTCGGCTTTATTAATTCGTTTATCAGATTTTCTATCTTCTTGAATTTCTTCTTCACTCTTTTCTAGTTCAATCTGTTTATCAAAGTTCATTTGGGATTGCAATTTTGCAACTTTCTCTTGATCAATAGATTCTTATTAGTTAAAATTTTTGGATCAAATGAAACGTATACATCCTGATCTTTCTTTGATTTTTCTCTTTCAGACTCCCTTTTATGATCAATTTCCATTTGTTCTCTTAATATCTGCTCAATATTTTGCTTCTCGACCTTTATTTGTCTACCTTTGGTTTCTTCAATAGATTTCTCTTGACTCTCAATAGATAGCATGCTCTTTTGTTCATCTGATCTATTATCTTCATGAGTTTTTGATTTCCATATCTTCTTAAATGGTTTATGTCTAGATTTGGTCTTCTCAAAATACTCTTTCATCCCACCTTTTCCTACATTCAAATGCAAAGGTATTTGCTCTTGGTATTTACAAATTTTTCCTTCATATTCGCTCACTAGTCTATGTCTGCATGCACTTTCATAGGCTATGCAGTCCCAAAACATATGCCCAAACTGATCGCACCAAAAGCAACGTATAGGTCTCTTCTCAACCCGACTTGATTTCCTAGGTATCACTCTAGACGTGGTCTTCTAAGACCTAAAGAGTGTTTGTGTGCAGATATGCCTTGGACATTTACCTCATGTTCATGGTCGCACTTCGATACTTGTAGGTTCTTAACTTGGTTTGTCAACAGGTCAACCTTATCTTTCAATTCTAAAATCTCAGAATCCATTTCCTTTTTAAGATCTTTAATACTAATGCCAATTAGCTGAATAGTATCTAATATTGCATTTATGGTTTGCATTAGGGTCATAATAATACTAAATTTTGATTTTATAGATTCATTTGCATTAATTTCTATTTCTTTGATTCTCTCTTCATATCTTCTAAACTGTTGATCAATCATTTCCTTCATTTTAATTTCTCTCTTCTTATGATCTAAGTTGAGAAGTAGATTCTTGATCTATGCGTCAATAACAAGATGCACACTCGTATGATCTAAAATGATGCAGATCGTGAATGCTCAGAATCAGGCAACCAAACAATCTTTCTTTTCAAAGTGTGTGTGAAGCAATGCAAAAAATCACAGAACCTAAAATGCTAATACTTGGAGTCTCTGTTCGATGCCGAGGTTCCTCTCTCTCTTCTCAAGGAGTGGGTGACGCGTCAAAGATCACTGGGCAACCGCCTCGCTTCACCTGGGGTTCAATGTGTCGGGAAGAAGGAGGTCGGGCAGGAAGCCAGCGCTGGGGTTGGATCAGGCCCCTCACTGGTGCGCGCCGTTCCCGCTGTCCTGCAAGCGGCGTCTGCGCGCTGGGCGCCTCGCCTAGACTCTTTGGAGCGTGTGCGATCCTCGTAGGGCCCCCGCCTCTCGGAAGTGACGAGACGTTCGTGCGTGCATACGCGCGAGACCGTAGGTGTCGGGAAAGAGACAAATCCGATACAGCACTGATACTCGGAATCGTTGTGCGTACAAATCTCAATGATACAACAGAAATGAAACTGGAGTCCTCCAATAAATCTGAATCATACAGTGAAGCCCGCTACAGTGCGGGTCGATAATATGGAAATCCGCTACAGTGCGGAACAGGTGAATACAAATATAAGCCGCCGCTACAGTGCGGATCGGCTGAATAAAGGATAGGCCTCTCGCTACAGTGCGAAAAGGTGCCCAGGATCTTCAGCTTCAGACTTCGCGGATGGGTCTTCTCTTCCAAACTTCGGTCTTCTCTTTGCTTCAAGTATCTTCAGCAAATGATTTTCTTCACTTCATAAATCGCAATAGCCTCCAATCACGAAATCACCTGGAGAATAGATGCACCAAGAAGATCCATGAGGAGAAGCAAATGAGGGTTGGCCTCGTATTTATAGGCTCCCCTACCCTTCTCCCCTTGGGACTATTCTCTAGAAGTTTCCAACCCCCCTACTCAACTTTCCAATTTCAGACGACCATGCATGTTCACTTACTATTCTTGGAAAATCCCATCTCTTTTTTTTATTTTTTTTATTTTTATCCCTTCCTTTTATTTTAGTTTTGGTTTCACACTGTATATACAAATTAATTAATCTAAGGGTTTGACCTAGGATAAACACCGATTTCAAGGGTCTAAGCTAGGGATTTTGGTCGGGTAAATTTGAGGTTTGCTCACATTTAACTCAAGCACATTAATCCAAGGGTTTATTTACAGTTTGGACCTAAACTGCAAGGGTTTCCAAGGGTGCAAGTTTAGTTTTTCTAGGGTAAACCTGCACGTTTTCATGGATTTCTAAGGGTCAAACCTACGGGTTTATGGATTCAAAAGCTAGCATCATGGGTATTTACAAATATACAAGCCTAATCAACAAGAATCACACGGTTTTGCATCTCCTAATCCATCAAATCGATCAAAACATGTACAATTTTCGCCACTTTCTCAGTGAAAACACCACACAAAACTCGTAAAATCAATCAACTTTGAAAAAAAACAATGCACACTCCCTGCGGGATTTCATCCCGACACCGGCATGACCACTATACATGTCAGAGAGACGAAAAACTGGTACGTGTCATCGTGGATCATCACATGTTGAGCTTGATATCTCAACAATCGTAATGTGTTCCTAGAGAAGTCTAAGACTCATAAAACCAAATCTAACTCACTCACATGCTCCACTTAGGGTGAGCAAAGAAAGATAATTTTTCTTTATGAGTCTATCCTAGAGTGGAAGTCTAAATTAAAATTGAATCTAGGAACTATGCTCTTACTAGCCCACCTTGGATCCTCACGCGCTCAACTGAGGGTGATTTTCTCAAGGAAACCATGTGCTAGCAAGGGCCCTATGGATGCCTAACAATGATGTTCTAGGAGTTTGGAGGGGGGTTTATATAGTTTTTTGAATGAATTGGGGCCCTTGGATCTAGAGAATTTAACTCTCAACCCTAAGATCAACTGCTTTTCATTACAAGCATTGGATTTATCAAATGGATGGCTAAGATTAGTTCTTTACATGATATCTAGGGCAAAGGGGAGGAAAATAGGCGCCTTCATTCTCCACCATTAAATCTGGGGCTGATTTGGACCGTCGGATCAGTGCTGACATCAATTTGGATAAGATAAGCTACTATTTTTGGAGAAACTTTGCATTATTGATCTTTGATCATCAAAAAAGCTTATCCGATGAAAAAACTCGTGGATCCTCCTTGATTTATGCTTTAGTGCATCTACACCCTTGAATGGGAGCTCATCCTGACCGTACAACATGGTTCAATCATTGTTTTCCATGTGGCAACCCTTCAAGCCTTCAAATTTCTTATTCTAGGAAATTGCGATGACCTTGAAAACTGGATTTTTTGCTCTTTGATCCTTCAAGTATCCTTTGATGAAGATGAAAATTTTTAGGGCTATGTTTTGAAAGGTCTCCTTTAGGAATATGCAGAAAAAACTCCCATCTAAATCTCTCTTATAAAGTTTGACTACATTTGGAAGTTTGCAAGGTGGCATTAAGGTGACTTCACAATGTTAGAAGTAAGATGCTCGATTGGTGGATCAATTCAACTACCTTGTCAAATGGTGCATGCAGGATGCTTCAAGAAAGCTCAGGTGAAAAATCAAGAAGAATAATCAGAAAATGCATCATATCATCAAAGATTTTTTAGAAACCACAAAATTTATTTAAGTTCAATGATTATGATTGGCATGAACTTTGTTGCATGAAGTTTGTTGATGAAAATCATACCAACTAACATAAAAAAATATTTTCTCATTCGTCACAAAAATAATTTATGTAATGAACAACAATTCATTCTTCTAAACAACATATAGATTGTTGAAATATGATTGTCTTAGCATATATTATATCATTAAGCACTCTTGAGAAGTGAGCAGATAATTTAAAGAAAAGGCGACGTCATTCTTTTTGCTATTTCTATTGACCAGATGCACAAGCATGTATTACAGAAATAAAAAGACTTTCATTAATATGGATGCACACTCTTTCATGATGAAAGTAATTGATGTAGTATGTGCTTTTTCTATTGCACATCGACTCATGGAGTTATTGACATCAAGCAAGCGCTTCAATAAAGCTTCAATTTCAACTTCCATTGACTTCCAAGAACCATTCCTTCAGCCCTTCGCTTGGTGCTTTCACCTTGGACAATCTTCCATAATAGATTTTAGCTAGTTGGTTCTGAAATAATCAGTCCTGTTGTTTGGATCGACCTAGCTAAGAACCTTCCAAGCAATGGATCACTTATCATGCACAAAATGTGTTTCACTTTTTCCTTTTCATTCTTCAAAGGCTTTCTTGCTCCAATA
Source organism: Ceratopteris richardii (assembly GCA_020310875.1). Lineage (NCBI taxonomy): Eukaryota > Viridiplantae > Streptophyta > Polypodiopsida > Polypodiales > Pteridaceae > Ceratopteris > Ceratopteris richardii. The sequence goes on along the minus strand of CM035439.1, from coordinate 124,327,311 downwards.
ACAAGCTGCTTCCAAACATCAAGCTTCAAGGTTCGAGTATTTTTCTCATGCATTGGATCATTATAATAATCCACATTAACCTTCAATGGCCATGAAAATTGGCCAAGGTCTCAAGAAGGTAGCCTGAATATGTATAATCAGATAAAGATGTCACATGTAGCTTCCTGCAATAGCTTGACAAAGCATATCAAGATAATTCCCATAAAGAACAACTCTAAAATAATGAGAATCCCATTTCCAATCCCAAGGTTATGCATATCTCCATACATCCTTGATAGCACATAAGCCTGAACCTCTTGTTCTCTTCATCTTTGGAGGGTAAATAATGACTTTGAATGTGGTTAGATGATGTCAACCAAAATAAGGAGAGAAATTCTCTTCGACATTGTTGAAGATGGTGATATTCTTCAGGTTTATGTTTGTGTTGCGGTTCCTATTGCACCTACTGCAGAGCAAATTTGTTGGGATGGCAGAGATGCTTAGGCACATGCATTTATAGCCCTATCTATCAAACATGCCATTATTCCTCACATTCACCACTGTAGAATAGCAAAGGATGCTTAGGATGCACTTACCACTTTATACCAGGCAAGGAATAAGGCTCATGTTGCTTACCTTCGAAAATAGTTGGAGAGTGAGAACATGAATGAATGAGATTCCATGGATAATTTTTTGACCAAGATCAAAGATTTGAAGGAGGAGTTGATTTCTATTAATGAAGTCTTGCATGACAGTTCACTTGTGTAGACTGTTCTGAATGGTCTTCCAGATTCATATTATAGTTTTGCTTCTACTCTTTGATTGATGATGAAAGGCAATCCAAATGCCTTAACATTTGAGGAATTAGTCTCTGTTCTGCTGCAAGAAGACTAGTCTAGGCAGAATACAGGTCCATTATGCATGTTGCATATCAAGCTTTCCTAGCTAGTCAGAAGGGCAAAGGTAAATGGAGCGCATATACTAGTAAGGATAGATCTTCTAATTCCACACAATCAAAGAAGGATGACATAGACGACAAGAAAACAGAAAAGTAGAAATCGTTTTGCAAGTGCTATAAAGATAATGATCATGTCATAAAAAGTTATCCAAAACTAGCTGCACAAGAGGCAAAGAAGAAAGAGGCTAGAATGGTTGTTGTAGAAGCCTCTACACCCAAAACAGAGTCCACTAATGTTGTGCACAATGAAGAATAGGCATTTACTACTATTTGCAGTTATGAACCATCTTCTTATGAACACTGTATGTCTGTAGAAGACTCATATGTTTGGTACTTTGATAATGGGGCAACCAAATATATTACCTTGTAGCGCAATTTCTTCACTTCACTTGAGCCTGCCCCTATAGGGAATACAATCACATGCGCCAACAATGCCTCTTATCCTATTATGGGAGTTGGAAAGATCATTCTGACTATTGCTGATGGTAGTTCATTTACATTCTCAGATGCTTTATTTGTGCTAGGGATCAAGAAAAATCTATTCTCAGTTTCACCATTAGCCAAGAAAGGCTTGGTTGTGAAATTTTTTGATGATAGATGTACAATTCATGATCTGTCAAATGGCGATTTAATTATTGTTTATGGCACCATGGAATGTATAAGCTTGTAGATTATGAAAAATATGTGAATGATTCAGCATGTGCAGTTCAAGACTCTCAGGATATGTCAGATGCAAAGCTTTGGCATGCACGCTTTGTTCATCTAAATTTTTCAAGTTTGCTACACCTATAGAAATCTAAAATGGTGTCCTCATTGCCCAAACTTGAGGCACCTAGTAAACATATGTGTGAAGGTTGTATTTTGGGCAAAATGCAGCATTCCTCCTTCCCAAAAGATGGTTTAGTTTGAGCTACTAAAAAATTGTAGCTTGTTCATAGTGATGTATATGGTCCTATGCAGATACCTTCTTTTGGGAACTATCTTTACTTGGTGACTTTGATCGATGATTTTTCCATGCATGCATGGGTATATCCATTAAAAGCAAAGTCCAAAGTGTTTATGTACTTCAAACAATTTGTGGTTTTGGCTAAAAATCTGCCAGCGTGTTAAATGGGTACCCTTCATTCTGATTGAGGAGGGGAATATATGTCTTCTGATTTTAATGCATTTTTTGTTGAACGTGGGATAAAACATCAGTGTAGAGTGTTGAATACACCTCAACAAAATGGAGTTTTTGAAAGGAAGAACAGCTCACCCATGGAGATGGCAAGGTGTATGGTCAAAGAGTTAGCCTTTACCACATAGTTTCTGGCTTCAGGTTGTTATGTGTGCAACATATGTACTTAACAAGTGTCCCACTAAAGCATTGCAGTCTATCACTCTATATGAGTTTTGGCATGGTCGTAAGCCATATGTTGCTCACCTACGTGTTTTTGGTTGACTGACATATGCATTAGTGCTTGAACAACCATGCAAGAAATTGAATGATAAAGCAGTGAAATGTATTTTTATTGGGTACAGTTTTGAAGGCAAAGGCTATTATCTATATCATCCACAGACTAAACACATTTTGGTTAGCCATGATGTTATTTTTGTGGAAGATGCTATTTAGCCATTACTTTCATGTCCTAGGGAGACATCAGTAAGCTCCAAAGACATGTATAACACTTTGCTACCTCTTTTTATAGGTGGACAGTCTAGTGCTGGTCCTAATGAGGCAACTTCTCAACCTTTACAGGTTCCATGTGATGATGCAGACCATTCCATTTTTTATGCAGATTTACACGGTGCACTTGTTGATGAGAGAGTTGACATTGAGGAGGTAAAAACTATGCCAAAATGGTTGGTTTAGACTTTGTGCGATAGCAAATTAGATGCACCTCTCTCATTCGTACTCATTCATGCTCTCATAATGCTTCTTTTGCATTAGATTACTATGATATGGCTACCTCTAGCCTTTGTGATGAGAATGAGCCTATTTCTTTTGATGAAGCACAAAATTTTAAAAATTGGAAGGCTGCTATGCAATCAAAATATGATGCTATCATGAAAACTGGTACTTGGTCTTTATGTAACTTGCATCCTGGCAAGAAGACTATTTCCGCTAAGTGGGTATACAAGCTAAAGTGTAAGCCTGATGGAACATTTGATAGGTATAAGGCTAGGGTTATTGCAAATGGTTATGACCAAGAAAGAGGCATTGATTTTGATGAGACCTTTGCTCCTACATGCTGAATGACTACTTCCCATAGCATCTATGCAGTTGCAGCTCATCATGGTTGGAATGCACATTAGTTGGATATTAAAATTGCATTTTTGAATGGTGACTTGCATGAAGAAGTGTAGGCATTCGCATCATTATTTGGGCATTCACTTTATGCAAGTTGATGGAAAAATAACTTTGTGTCAAACAAATTATATTGACATACTATTGCAACATTTTGGCCTTAAAGATTGCAAACCTATTGCGGCTCCTATGGAGACAGATTTACGGTTGAGTCTTCATGATGTTGGAGATGCATTTGATGCTATTCTCTATCAGTAGGTTATTGGATGCTTGATTTACTTATGCATTACTCAACTGGATATTTAGTTTGTTGCCTCGCAGATGAGCGGTTTATGCATTGCCCAAGCTTCAAGAATTACCATGTTGTTAAGTACATCTTTTGCTACTTGAGTGGCACTTGGCTGCTTGGATTGTTTTATCCCAAGGGGGAATCACTAGTGCCAAATTTAGATGCTTTTTTTACTCTAAATGGGTTGGTTGCTATGACACTCATGTGTCCACCATTGCTTTTTGGATCATGCTTGGTAGCTCATGCATATCTTGGTTGAGCAAGAAGCAATCTACTATGGCCACTTCCAGTTATGAGGATGATTATAGGGTAGCTTTCAGAGCGACTATTGAGTGTGTGTGGCTTAGATGCCTTATGGTTGATTTGGGTGTTGGTCGGTCATCTACCACCACCATCTTCACTGACTATCAAAGCACATTGGCAATTGCGAGGAACCCTCTGTTTCATGCTCACACTAAGAACATTGAGGTGCACTATCATTATGTTGGGGAGAGGTTCCTTGTTAGAGAGATTAGTTTGGCATATGTGCCCACACAGGAGAACATTGCAGACCTTTTCACAAAGGCTCTACCTAGCGAGAAGTTTGAAGCTTTCCGCAAAGCTTTGGGCTTACTTCCTTTTGTGGATTGATTCTACATAGCTTGGCACTTCCTTTTACATGAGTGCTGGCTCCTTGTTCATTGCATCACTCCTAGAGGGGGATTTGTTGATATATTTAGGTAGTGATGTGTGTGAACACACTAGGATTATTGGGGTACTTTTTTCCCTCTTTAGGAGGTTTTTTCCCCTGGCTTGTATATATGCCTATAACCCTAATGGGTTACTTATCTTTGTACATTCTCTTGGTAATACATTCAGTATTGTGTGTTGTGCTCCAAGGTTCTTCTTCTTCCTTTTGCTTTTGAAGTGCTTTCACAGATCTCAAACTCCAACACCTATGCAAACACCCTCCTTTGGGAACTACCTTTACTTTGTGACTTTCATTGATGATTTTTCCACGCATGCATGGGTATATCCATTGAAAGAAAAGTCCAAAGTGTTTATGTGCTTCAAATAGTTTCTGCTTTTGGCTAAAAATATTTGAGCATGTAAAATGGGAACCCTCCACTTTGATCAAGGGGGGAATATATGTCTTCTGGTTTTAATCTATTTCTAGCTGAACATGGGATAAAACATCAGTGTACAATTCCGTATACACCTCAACATGATGGAGTTGCTAAAAGGAAGAATAGCTCACTCATGGAGTTGGCCAGGTGTGTGGTCAAGAAGCAAGATTTACCATATAGTTTCTGTCTTGAGTTGTTATGTGTGCATCATATGTACTTAACAAGTATCTCACTAAAGCATTGCAATCTCCATATGAGGTCTAGCATGGTTGCAAGCCATCTGTTGCTCACCTGCATGTCTTTGGTTGTCTGGCATATGCATTAATGCTTGGACAACAATGCAGGAAATCAGATGATAAAGGAGTGAAATGTATCTTTATTGGGTACAATTTTGAAAGCAAAGGTTATCGTCTGTATCATCCATAGTCTAAACACATTCAGGTTTGTTATGATGTTGTTTTTGTGGAAGATGCTATTCATCCATTACACTCATGTACTAAGGAGACATCAGTTAGCTCCAAAGATGTGTATGACATGTTGTTGGCTCTTTTTATAGGTAGACGATCTAGTGGTGGTCTGAATGACACAATTTTCTTAGCCTTTAGAGGTTTCACGTGATGATGTAGATCATTCCATTTTTAATGCCGATTTACATGATGCACTTGTTGATGAGAGAACTAATATAGAGTAGGCAAAGACTATGCCAAAATGGGTTGGTTAGACTTTGCAGGATAGCAAATTAGTTGCACCCTTGTCATACAGTACTCCTTCAGGCTCTCGTAGTGCTTTTTTTGCATCAAATTGATATGCTATGGTGCCTCTAGTCTTTGTGATGAGAATGAGCCTATTTTGTTTGATGAAGCACAAAATTCAAAAAACTGGATGGCTGCCATGCACTCAAAATATGATGTTATTAGGAAGAATGGTACCTAGTCTTTATGTGACTTGCCTCCTGGCAAGAAGGCTATTGGCACTTAGTGGGTATACAAGCTTAAGCATAAACATAATGGAATAGTTGATAGGTATAAGGTTGGGCTTGTTGCAAAAGGTTATGCTCAAGAAAGAGGCATTGATTTTGATGACACCTTTGCTCCTACATGCCAAATGACTATTGTTCATAGCATTTGTGCACTTGGAGCTCATCATGGCTGGAATGTATATCAGCTGGACATTAAACCAACATTTTTGAATCATGACTTCCATGAAGAAGTGTATGTTTTTGAACCCCATGGTTTTGTGAAAAAAGGCATGAAAACAAAGTGTGAAGGTTGGAAAAGGCATTATATGGTTTGAAGCAAGCACCATGTTCTTGGTATGAAAAGATACGTGCCTTCTTGGTTCCACATGGTTTTGAAAACAATCCAATTGAGAGCACCTTACATGTTAAGCATGCAAATGATGTGCTTCTAATCATTGGTGTCTATGTTGACAACATGCTGCTCACTAGTCCTAATGAGAAGCATATTACTGATTTTAAGGCTGATTTGCATGCCTCATTTGAGATGTTAGATTTGGGGCACTTGCATCATTATTTGGGCATTCAATTTATGCAAGTTGATGGTGGAATAGATTTGTGTCAAAAAAAATATATTGACACATTATTGCAACATTTTGGCCTTGAGGACTGCAAACCTATTGCCACTCCTATGGAAACATGTTTACTGTTGAGTGTTCATGATGTTGGAGATGCATTTGATGTTGTTCTCTATCAGCAGGCTATTGGATGCTTGATTTACTTATGGTTACTCTGCCAGATATTCATTTTGTTGTCGCAAAGATGAGCATTTTGTTCATTGCGTAGGTGTCAAGCATTAACAAGTAGTTAAGCGCATCTTTCGCTACATGAGTGGTACCTAGCTACATGGATTTTTTTATCCCAAGGGGGAATCACTACCGCTAGATTTACATGCTTTTTATGACTCTAATTGGGCTAGTTTCTATGAAACTTGTGTGTCCACTAGTGGTTTTTGCTTCATGTTTGGTACCTCATGCATATCTTGGTTAAGCAAGAATCAACCTACTATGGCCACTCCTAGTTGTGAGGCTGAGTATAGGGCAACTTTCACAATGACTGTTGAGTGTGTGTGGCTCAAATACCTTATGGCTGATTTGGGTGTTGGTCAGTCTTCTGCCACCACCATCTTCATTGAATATCAAAGTGCATTGACAATTGCGAGGAACCCTGTGTTCCATGCTCACACTAAGAACATAGAGGTGCACTATCATTAGGTTAGGGAGAGGTTCTCTGTTGGAGAGATTAGTTTGGCATATGTGCCCACACAAGAGAACATTGCAGACCTTTTCACAAAGGCTCTGACTAGGGAGAAGTTTGAAGCTTTTCACAAAGCTTTGGGCTTACTTCTTTTTGTGGATTGATTCCACATAGCCTGGCACTTCCTTAGACATGAGTGTGGGCTCCTTGTTCATTGCATCACTCCTAGAGGTGGATTTGTTGATATATTTAGGTAATGATGTGTGTGAACACACTAGGACCATCGGGGCACTTTTTTCCCTCTTTAGGAGGTTTTTTCCCCCCAGATTGTATATATGCCTATAATTGTAATGTGTTACTTATCTTTATACATTATCTTGGTAATACAATTAGTATTGTGTATTGTGCTCCAACCTTCTTCTTCTTACTTATGTTGTTTGTGTGCTTTTGCATACCTCAAACTCCAACAGCATTTTCAGTTGAAACCCGTGTATCACGATCCCCATTCTCTATGGCTTCCCAAATTTTAGAAGATGTAGGATTAAGCCTACATTTCCCTCTAATGTACTCAAGTAGCTCTCTAGTAATCTGAGTAAAACTCAGTCCATTGAGCATAGGCATGCGGCTAAGTGAATAAACCACTACATTAAACTTTCCCTTCATATACCTAAGCTCATAATTAAACTCGTGAAGGGTCTCTACCCATTGGGCCTTACGACCTTTAAGGTATATTTGATTAGAGAGCCACTTAATGCTCTCTTGATCAAACACTATTGTAACTTTGGCACTATATAGATAATGATTCCACTTCTTCAAATCATGGATAATTGCATACAACTCCTTCTCATAGACGGAGTAATTCTGCTGAGCCGATTCTAATTTCTTACTCTCAAAAGCTACTGGTCGACCATCCTGAACTAAAAGTGCTCCTATAGCAAAATCACTCGCATTCGTCTCAACCACAAAGGGTTTATTGGGATCTGCTATATGTAAAAGTGGAGTTTAAGCAATAGATACTTTAAATTTCTCCATACTTTGTTGCTTTCCCTTTCTCTTTAAGTTGTTCCATCTGTTGGAGCAAGACAATCATCAATGGATGATTACATGAAGTCTAGGAATGAAGAAATAAAGAAAAGAGTGAAGCTCAAAGCATGAAATCAAGTGAACAATCAAGAAGAAATGTTCTATACATTTATGTATATTAACTTTGGAAAAATACTTCAAAATACTTTGATATAGTGATGATTTCATACTTGTATGTATATATACACTCATGTATAGTCATGACATAGAAGAGAGATGGATAATAGATGAGAATTTAGTCAATAGAATTCAAGTTTTCTAAGTGATGGATGTGCAGAGAGTTTTCTTGTGAGATTAGCGACTAGTCTTTCCTAGAATTCTCTCAGCCTGATCATGTGGATTAGGAAATATTTTGTACACATCTAATTCAAAAGCTAATCAAGCTATGACCAAATTTTGATGATCTTTGTGTATGACAAGTAGGAATATTCATATATAGGAGTCTGCAAGTGAAGTTTTTAGAATCGCACATTTTGCTGCTCAAAGACTTGCTTGGATCTCAGTGTTCAGTGTAAATTTTTTTATCTTTGAGCATTCAAAATTTAATTAAGAAGATAAGGAAGCTTTGGCTAAAATCATTTAGCAAAACGGATTATACTTTTAGAGAAATGAACTTAAGAAGTTAACCATGTCAAAGTCACCATTTTTGGAAGGCAATTTCTAACATAGGTTTGATCTAGGTGATCAAATTAGAAATCTAGTGTTTCTTTTGAAGAACTAATGATCATTATGGTTTCACAAAGGTAGTATGAATATGTGTGCATCATTCGAATGATTAAAATCGAAGTCATATGCAGAGATTGAAGTCCATTTCTGAAACAGACTGTTGAAGCTGAAGGAAACTTCACATACAGAAGTATTTCTTAATGAACTTGAAAAATGATGTAAAGTTTGTGTAAATTTTGATTTATTCTTGATACAGAAGAGTTCTTAAATCAAGATAAATCAGAAATTTGGAGAAGTAAAGGTCTACAATAGTGGTATCAAAGCAGAAAGATCAAATTAAGGTGAAGAAGAAGCAAGGAGAATCCCGACTGTTGCAGATATCAAAGATTTTGTGAATTGAAGGAGGAAAGGGTAAAGTCTAGAAGAAAAGCTAAAGAAGAACAAAGCACGAGTTCAAAGGATCAAGAAGGATTAAAGCTTCATATCAAAGGTACATTATATCATCATAAATCTTAGTAATTACAGATACAGAAGTCAAGAGATGGGAAAAAGCTTGCAGATTGACAAGCTAGATAGAGAGAACTATCCAGCATGGTCCATGAGGATGGAAGCACACTTGATGAGCAAAGTTTTGATCTCATTTATCACAAGAGAAGAAGAAAAGGCTGAGTTTAAAGATCCAAGTGTTCTAACAAGAGAAGAACTTGCAGAATTGAAGAATTGGATGAAGGAAGATGCTCAAGATAGGAGCATCATTTACATGGTTGTAAATGATTATCTTCTACCACACATAAGAGGATTAGAAAGTACAGCAGATGTATGGAATGCCTTGGAAGAACATTTCCAAAACACAACCAAATCGAGGAAGACTTCACTATAGGTTGAGTTTACGACTTTCAGGAAGAAAGGTTCTCAGTCAATCTCTGATTATGTTACAAGGATGAAGGACATTGCAGATAGTTTGAGAGCATTAGATGAAGATATTGAAGAAGACAAGTTGGTAAGGAAAATACTTACATGTCTAAGAGGGGATGAAAAGTGGAAGCCTTCTATATTGTCTGTAGAATTATCATTAGATCATTTTACTCCTGATCTTCATCAATTGCTAGGACATATGCTAACATTTGAGCAGGACATTAAAGGAGAGAATGACAAACATTCAAGCCAAGCAATGTATTCAAAGGACAAGAAGACGAATGCTAAAGGAAAGCAAACAAATGATGAAGAAGGATCTTCAATCCAAGTAAACTTCATGAAAGGAAAGATCAATTTCAGAGGTAAAGGTAGAGGACGTAAGAATAAACAAAACACTAAAGATTGTTGGATTTTCAGAAGAAGAAATCATTTGGCAAATGATTACTGGTATAATTATCAAAATGGTGGAAGTCATAATCAAACTTTCAGTCCTAGAGGAAGAGGAGGCAGAAATCAAAGAGGCAATTTCAGAGGAAGAGATGTTAGGACTTTATTTTCTAGAGGACGAGGATGGACTTTCCAAACTCACCCCTACAACAACACCTATTACAATTATGCTTCAGATTAGAAGGAAGATTTAACTCTCATCTTGAATGAAACACATGAAGTAATCAATGAAGATCAAATGGCATTTTATATTGAATGAGGATGTAGCAATCATCTGAGTGGCAACATCTCCTTAATGACTGATATGGAAGCTAAAGTGAATGGACATATAGTTCAAACAGGAGATAACAGCAAACACAAAGTTGAGAGCATTGGATCAATAAAGACAAAGAGTGGAAGCAAACTTATAAGCAAGGTACTTGAAGTTCCAACAATTCCTAAAAATCTAATAAATGTAGGGCAAATTGTTGAGAAGGGATATGAAGTCATATTTACAAGAGATGGTGTTTATGTTGAAGATCCAAGTCAAGGATATAAAAGCATTGTTACAGGAAAAAATGAAGGAAGATTGTTCACTCTCAAAGTCCAAGGTAATGTGGGACATGCATTGTTTACTTATGGAAGTCAAAAGATGTCTGAATTGGATCTATGGCATAAGAGGTTATGACATTTTAATGAAAGGGGAATAAAAGAGATGACAAAGAATGGTGCAATGCTTGGTCTACCAAATATTGAATGTCAACATATGATATAAAATGTGAGGCTTGTCAACTAGGTAAAGCTCACAAGAAATCATACAATGAGCAAGGATACAGGTATTCAAATATGCTTGAATTGGTTCATACAGATGTGTGGGGTCCTTCAAAGGACTATAGTATAAATGGATCAAGATATTACGTGCTATTTGTTGATGATGCAACCAGGTGGATTACTCTATATGTAATTAAGGATAAATATGAAGTGTTTGAGACATTTAAACACTATCATGCTTATGTAGAAAGAATTACAAGACAAAAGCTCAAGAGATTGAGATCAGATGGAGGGAGAGAATATTTTTCTAAGGAAATGATGATTATATGTGGAATGCAGGTATAAAAAGAGAAGTGACTTGCAGGTACTCTCCACAATAAAATGGAGTTGCAGAAAGAAGAAATAGAACTCTTGTAGAGTTTGCAAGATCAATGATCAAGGAAAAGAAGTGTCCTAATTATATGCGGGTAGAAGCAATTAATATTGCAACTTATCTTTTGAACATGTTGCCTTGCGAAGGAAGGACTCCTTCTAAAGCATGGTGGGGTAAGAAACCTACTCTTGATCATTGCAAAATATTTGGATGTTTGGCATATGCTTATGTTCCATCTCAATTGAGACATAAGCTAGAACCTAAAGTAGAAAAGTATGTGTTCATTGGGTACGATGATAGACAAATGGGATACAGGTTGTGGGGCCCATCCACAAAACAATTTCTTGTTTCAAGAGATGTTACATTTGATGAGCAAAGCGCATGGTTTACAAGATCAAACAATGTATGCACAGATCTTGAAGAAATCAAAAGGAAAGGAAATTCAAAGATGAAGTTATATGAAGAAGATATTGATGATGATGTTTGTAGAAATGAAATGCAAGACAATTATGAAGATAGACCAAGGTTTGATCCAAAACAAAATGAAGGAGAGACTTCAAGAAGTGTGGAAATTAGAAGATCATCAAGAGAAAGAAAACAACCTACCATGTATAGTTATGATACTTCTTTCTTGACAACCAAAGATTATGCTTACATTGTGAAGACAGATGAAGACCCATCCACATGTGATGAAGCTAAAGGAAAGGAAAATTGGGAAAAAGCAATGCAAGAAGAGTATCATGCTCTACTTGAGAATGAGACATGGGAATTGGTGCCAAGACCAAAGAATCAGAAGGTAATTGGATGCAAGTGGGGGTATAAGACAAAGAGGTTTGCATATGAAAAAGTGTCTAGATAGAAGGTGAGACTTGTGGTCAAAGGATATGTCCAAACACATGGAGTGGATTATGATGAAACCTTTAGTCCAATGGTTCAGATGTCTACAATCAGAACTGTAGTTGTTATTGGTACATGTAAAGGTTGGAAGCTATCTCAAGTAGATGTAAAGAATGCATTTTTAAATGGATATATTGCAGATGAAGTATACATGGAGCAACTAGAGGGTTTCAAAGAGTCAAATGGATCAAATTATGTTTGCAAGATTAAGAGAGATTTGTATGGTTTAAAGCAAGCTCCAAGGGCATGTAATTACAGATTGGTCAAGTTCTTCAATGAACTTGGATACCAAGCTTCAAAAGAAGATAGTAGTTTGCTAGTGAAAGCAAATGAAGATAGATACGTTTATGTGTGTATTTATGTTGATGACATTATTATCACAGGTACAGATGCTCAAGGAATCAAGGAGCTCAAGAAGCAAATGGAAAAGGAGTTCAAGATAAGTGATTTGGGAAATTTTTCTTATTTTCTAGGGATGCAGATTATATATACTCAACATGGAGTATATGTTGCACAAGAAAGGTATTTGAAGAATCTTCTGATGAAGTTTAATATTGAGAATTGTAAACCTTCAACCACACATTTGGAGGTTAATCATAAATTAAGCAGGCATGTAAGGAGAAGAGTTCAAGGACATGAAGACATATTAGAGTTTGGTAGGTAGTTTAATCTATGCTACCTTAACAAGACTAGATCTTTCATATGCAGTTGGTTTCTTATCTCAATTCATGCATTGCCCAAAGCAAACTCATTGGATTGCAACACAAAGAGTGCTAATACATATAAAAGGGACTCTAAATGAATGTTTGTATTATGGATTCACTTCTGTTACTAGACTTAAAGTGTTTAGTGATGCAGATTAGGTAAGTAGTTCAGATGATAGAAGATACACTCATGGTTATTTGTGTTATGTTGGAGATAAGCTAATTTCTTGGTGCTCAAAGAGGCAACATACAGTTGCATTGTCATCCATAGAAGCTGAATACAAAGGAATGGTGGAAGCTGCAAAAGAAGTAATTTGGTTGAATACTTTATTAAAAAGTCTAGAAATTGATCAGAGCATTCCAATTATATTTGGAGACAATATGAGTTCATTATATTTAGCAACTAATCCTATGTTTCATGCCTGAACTAAACACATAGAGATTCAATATCATGTCTTAAGAGAAAAGGTGCTTGATAAAGAAGTTGAATTTATGTATATCTCAACAAAAGAGCATGTGGCAGATATGCTGACAAAAAGCTTGGATGGATCAAAGCTACAAAAGTTTAAAGAGATGGCAAGTATAAAGAAGGTGTGGGCAATCACAATTGATGATTGAGGGGGAGCTGTTGGAGCAAGACAATCATCAATGGATGATTACATGAAGTCTAGGAATGAAGAAATGAAGAAAAAAGTCAAGCTCAAAGCATGAAATCAAGTGAAGAATCAGGAAGAAATGTTCCATACATTTATGTATATTATCTTTGGAAAAATACTTCAAAATACTTTGATATAGTGATGATTTCATACTCAAATATATATATACACTCATGTATAGTCGTGCATTAAAAGAGAGATGAAGAATAGATAATAATTTAGTCAATAGAATTCAAGTTTTCTAAGTGATAGATGTGCAGAGAGTTTTCTCATGAGATTAGCGACTAGTCTTTCCTAGAATTCTCTGAGCGTGCTCATGTGGATCAGGAAATCTTTTGTATACATCTAATTTAGAAGCTAATCAAGCTGGGACCAAAGTTTGATGATCTAGTTCTCTTCAGGTTGTACATATGACAAGTAGGAACATTCATATATAGAAATCTGCAAGTGAAGTTTTCAGAATTGTGCATTTTGCTGATCAACCTCCTTATGCTGAGAAACACTAAGCCTATAAGGGGGCTTTCCTCATCCTGTAATTGCTTCTTAACCTCCTCATGGTGAGAAACACTAAGCCTATAAGGGGGCTTACAAATAGGGTTAGTGTTAGTAACTATCTCAATAGCATGGTCAATGTCCCATCTCTCAGGTGGTAGCCCTCTAGTTAAGTCAATGGGAAAAACATCTCTAAGCTCAAACATAAGATCTTTAAAACTTTTAACAACACACTCTTGCAAGAAAGAAGAATAAGAATTCTTGTCTATATTTACATTCCTAGCATGAAAATATACATAAGATGAAATGTCTCTACAATGCTCAAAGTCCTAACTATACAATAAAAAGATATCCTGTACATGCTGAAAATGACAAAGACTATACAACTCTAAAGATGAGATGAGAGGTGTGTTGAAGATAAATGTACAAGATCATTTTCACATGAGCTATGCTTGGATAAATTTACCAAATATAAAGATAAAGGAAAACAAGAGAAAAGAAAAAAAGAAAAAAAAGTCTAGTCATAATTCATGATGAGTACAAGATACAATATCTGCATTGTAGTAAGTGGCATGTAGTGGGCAATCAAATGAAAGTGGTGACTTAAGAAGGAGGCACAAACTTCTTCACATGCTCATTGGTTATAAAAGTGGAGTGTGAGCATGTTCCAAACAAGGAGAGAATGAGGCAAGAGCTCCCAATAGTCGGATCCGGTCATTTTGTCATTTTGTCTTCCCATAGACTCCTTCCAGCCACACGTCATTTTGTACATAGCTCTATTGTGAAGCTCATATCTTAGTGTATATGTAACCATTTCTTGCAGTTAAATAGTCATTGGAAAGCATATCTTGTGTACTTTTTCTATCCAAATATCTCCTTCAAAGCTTATATATTCTATGAGATATCAGTCAAAGAGTGAAGTCCAAGTTTTTAGCATACATGTGTAGATAGGTACTCTATTTTGGTCGGTTATGTTTCCCGACCATTTAGCTTGTTGGAAAGCTCTTCGCATGTAATTTCTCTATCCCAAATATGTCATTCAAAGGATTTATATTCTATGAGATATCTATTAGAGAGTGAAGTCCAGTTTTTCAGTATACTTGTGTGTGGAGGTGGTCTATTTTGGTCAGTTGAGTTTCCTCACCAAGACTCATCCAAAGTTTTTGATTTTTAGCTTGTTGGAAAGGTATTTGTGTGCCCTTTTTTATCTCGAATATCTTCCTCAAAGGATATATATTTAGGGAGTTATCAATCTGAGAGTGAAGTTCAATTCTTCAACATACTTGTGTGGATAGGTAGTTCATCTTTGTTAGTTTCATTTCCTAATAAAAAATTTTCCAAATTAAGTTATTTATAGCTTGTTAGAATGCTCTCTTTGTCTAGTTTGACTTATTAAAGACATAGGTCCATTTGAGTTTTTTATTGAGAGTAGCAAGCTATCTAAGGTGCAACTATTTGTTCAAGTGCTGGACATACAAGGGTTCACTACACATTTTCGTTGCGCATAGGTGAACTCATTTACCACAGTTGGTATCAGAGCGAGCTTGGTGCTGAAACTTCATCAATAGAGTTGGAGTCAAAGCAAAGCAAAAGAGGAGATACAAGACAAGGGGGAGCTCCACAAACACAAGAGCAAAGGACAATATAACTATTCGAGGTAACTCTCAAAGTTTTTGATAGTCTTCAATGGCTGACTTGGTTCAACAAGTAGAGAAATTGAATAAGGATAACTATTCCGTGTGGAAGTTTAGAATGACCAACTACCTAATGGCCAAAGGCTTGTGGGGTATTGTGAGCACTGATGATGCTCAACCTCAAATCAATCAAGCTATAGCCACTAAATTCCAAAGGAGGCAAGCAAAAGAATGGGAAGAGAGGAATAGGAGAGTCATGTTCCTCATTTCACAAGTCATTACTAATGCCATGGTAGGGCATATTCAACATCTAGCTAAAGCTAAGGATGCTTGGGAAGCTCTTGAAAGGATTTATTCAACAAATACCAAAGCTAGGAAACTTCAACTCAAGAATGAGTTGAACACAGTCAAGAAAACTTTGAGTCAATCCATAGCTGAATATACTTTGAAGATTAAGGAGCTAAGTGATGCTTTAGCTTCTATTGGCACTACGGTTAAAGATGAAGATCTTGTGTGTTATACTCTCAATGGATTGAGAGAAGATGAAAGATGGAAGCCTTTTGTAACTTCCATTAACTTGAAAGATGCATATCCAGGTTTTGAATAGCTTATCCCCCACCTTGTCATAGAAGAGCTTAGTGTTGCTGGCCCCAAAGGAAAGGACAGCCACAACCAAATGTCATATGCAGGTCGAGGTAATGGAAGGAACTCAAGAGGAGGCTCAAGAGGAAAAGGAAGAGGTCACAACAACTCCAACTACAATCAAAACAATTCAAAAGACAACAAGGATGCATCAAAGGCCAACACACAAGGAAGAGGTCAAGGTACAAGTAGAGGAAGAGGCTGAGGCTCCTACAATTCTCATAAAGGTATAACATGCTATCATTGTGGTAAAGTAGGACACTATGCTAGTGATTGTTGGCTGAAGAATGGAAGACCAAATGGAGGCAATCAAAAGATCCAAAGCAACTATGCAAGAACCTCAAGTGAGGGAAGCAAGGACACACTACTTGCAATGAGACATGAGTATAGAAGCTCTTGTGAAGATGACAAAAAATGGTACATTGATTCAGTTTGTAGTAACCATATGTCTTGCCAAGGAAGTTTGTTCACTAATCTATAGGTACCAAGTGGAAAAGCATGTGTTGACATAGGTGATGATACTCAACACATGATTGAACATATTGGAGATATAAGGCTTGGAGATACAAGTAGAGCAAATGTTCTTCATGTTCCTACAATTTCAAAGAACTTGATTTCAGTAGGACAAATGGTAGAGAATGGTTATCATGTCATATTCAATGAGAATGGGTGCTTCATAAATAATCCAAAGAAAGGCTTCAAGGTCATTGCTCGAGGTAGAAGAGAAGGAAGGATGTTCACTTTGGACATCCAACATCCACATGGAAAGGTCATGTACATTCAATGTGAGAACAAGAAGATTTCAGAGTTGGACTTATGGCACAAAAGAATAGGACACATCAACATTCCAAAGATGAAGGACATGAGGAAACATGAAGTGGTAAGAGGTCTTCCAAAATTTAATAGCATTGGACTACATAAGTTATGTGAAGCTTGTCAACTAAGAAAGCAAACGAGTCAGTCATTCAAGAGGAGTAATCATGTGGCCCCAAATGTCTTGGACTTGATACATACGGATGTATGGGGACCAACCCAAGAGGAATCAATGGCTGGTAATATATTTTTTGTCACATTCATTGATGATCACTCAAGAAAGGTACGGTTGTTTTGTATGAAGTAAAAATCACAGGTGTTTTCTATATTCAAAAGATTCAAAGTTGAAGTTGAAAAAGAAACAGGAAGTTCTATCAAAACCTTAAGGTCCGATGATGGAGGAAAATACTTCTCCAAGGAATTTTCATATTTTCTACAAGAGAATGGGATCAAAAGGCAGTTTACTTGTAGGTATACACCACAACAAAATGGAGTAACTGAGATCAAAAATAGGAAAATGGCTAAAGTTGCAAGATGCATGCTCAACGAGATGAAGGTACCATTGTACTATTGGGCTAAAGCTACCACAACTGCCATTTACTTGATGAATAGGTGCACAACATTGGGGATACATCACTTGAATCTAGAGGAGGTATATTCAGGTAAGAAACCTAATCTTACACACCTCAAAGTGTTTGGATGTGTTTGCTTTGTTCACATTCCACAAGAAGTTAGAACAAAGATGGAACCAAGGTTAGAAAAATTCATTTTCATCAGCTACTCGACGGACCAAAAAGGATACAAGTGTTACAACCCTAGAACAAAGGAAGTAAGAGTCTCGTGAGATGTGGTCTTTGATGAACTAAGACCATGGTATGAAGATAAAGGAAAGGAAAAGATTCTTGAAGAAGATTGTGATGATTATGCAGGAACAAATCAAAGAGAAGTCCAGAAATCAAGCACAAAGGTTTCAGGTCTAGATGCATCTACATCAAATAAAGAATGTTGAACATGGAGGGGGAGTCATTCTTTGTTTCCAAATCCAGCTCATAGTAGAGCCGAAGAAGCAACTGTTACTCCAAATAGTGAGATAGATGCAAGTGAAGAAGAATATGAAGAGGTAATCACTTGGAAGGTAAAGTTGAATAGGTTAAAGAAGCAACTTTCTAAAGGCAATGAAAGAAGATCTTCAAGGACAAGGTATCCAACTCAAAGATTGAGTTATGATAGTTTCATGGCGAAACATTTTGCATACATGATGCAGGTTATCAAAGCCAAATAGCTTGAGACATATGAAGAAGCTTGCACACAAAAGGAATGGAAGCAAGCTATGAAAGAGGAGATCAAAGCTCTCAAAGATAATCACACATCAGAGCTAGTGCCAAAGAAAGAAGGTATGAAGATTGTTCCAAACAAATGGGTGTTTAAAGTAAAGACAAATGCTGATGGTTCACTAGCTAGATATAAAGCCAGATTAGTTTCCAAAGGATTTAAACAAACACAAGGCATAGATTATGATGAAGTTTTCAGCCCTCTTGCAAAGATGGGAACAATCAGAACATTAATAGCAATTTGTGCTTCAAGGAGATGGCCATAACTGACATCAAAAATGCTTTTCTCAATGGAGAACTACAAGAAGAGGTATACATGAGTCAACCGATTGGATTTGAAGATGAAAACCATCCAGACTTTGTTTGTAGGTTGAAAAAGGCACTTTATGGCTTGAAGCAAGCAGCAAGAGCATGGAATCAGAGGTTGGTAGAATATCTAACTAAGTGTAGATACAACCCAAGTAGTGCAGATCCTTCATTGTACATGAAGAAGGAAGAAAATAGAGAGGTATATATTTGCATATACGTCAATGCCCTCATCATAACAAGAAATGATGTTACAGGGATTAAAGATATCAAAAGGAAGCTTGGTAAAGAGTTTAAAATTTCAGATCTTAGAGAGCTGAAATATTTTTTAGGAATTGAAGTTTTTTATGGAAAGAGTGGCATCTACTTGATGCAAAGGAAGTACTTGTTGGATATTCTTTTCAGATTTGGAATGAGTGAATGAAAACCACTCACTCAACCCATGAACACAAATACAAAGATTTGCTCAAATGATGGAGAACTATGGGAAGATGTAATGACATACAGAGGCATTGTAGGATCATTAATCTATGCAAACATTACAAGACATGATTTATCTTATGTTGTTGGTGTACTTTCTTAGTTTATGCAAGCCTCGACAAGTGAACATTTAAATTCAGCCAAGAGAGTGTTGAGATACATAAAGCATACAGTTAATCATGCTTTGTTTTACAAGTTTGATGAAGAATTGCAGGTCAAAGGCTTTAGCAATGCTGATTGGGCAGGTTCAAAGGAAGATAGGAGATCAACCTCAGGTTATGTGTTCATGATAGGAAGCAAATCTATCACATGGAGCTCAAAGAAACAACCTACTGTTGCACTTTCATCCATGGAGGCTGAATATAGAGGATTAGCATATTCCACATGTGAAACAATGTGGATTAAAAAGCTTTTGGTTGATCTTGAAGTGCAAGTTGGAACCATCCCTATATACGGTGATAACATGTCAAGTATTTACTTGGCAAGCAATCCTATGTTTCATGCAAGGAGCAAGCACATAGAGGTCCACTACCATTATATAAGGGAGACGATATTGAGCAAAGATGTGGAGATAAAGTTCATCTGAACCAAAGAGCAGGTTGCAGATGTGTTTACAAAGTTCTTGGATGCTTCTAAACTCAAAGACTTCAAGGATGTGATAAATTTGCAGGACATGGTTGAAGATAGCTCCCAAATGAGCTTGAGAGGGAGTGTTGAAGATAAATGTACAAGCTCATTTTCACATGAGCTATGCTTAGATAAATTTACCAAATATAAAGATCAATGAAAAGACGAGAAAAGAAAAAAAAGTCTAGTCAAAATTCATGATGAGTAAAAGATACAATATCTGCCTTGTAGTAAGTGGCATGTAGTGGGCAACCAAATGAAAGTGGTGAGTTAAGAAGGAGGCACAAACTTCTTCATATGCTCATTGGTTATAAAAGTGGAGTGGGATCACGTTTCAAACAAGAAGAGAAAGAGGCAAGAGCTCCTAATAGACAGCTCTGGTCATTTTGTCAGTTTGTCTTCCCATAGACTCCTTCCAACCGCACATCATTTTGTACACAGCTCTCTTGTGAAGCTCATATCTCAGTTTATATGTAACCATTTACCTCGTTTAAACACTCATTGGAAAGCTTAACTTGTGTGATTTTTTTATCTCAAATATCTGCTTCAAAGCTTTTATATTCTTTGAGATATCAGTCAAAGGGTGAAGTCTAGTTTTTCAGCATACCTGTATAGATAGGTAGTCTATTTTGGTCGGTTAAGTTTCCCAACCAAAACATATCCGAATTTCTTGGCTTTTTTGCTTTTTGGAAAGCATTTTTCATGCACTTTCTTTTTCCCAAATATGTCATTCAAAGGATTTATATTCTGTGAGATATCTATGAGAGAATGAAGTCTAGTTTTTCAGTATACTTGTGTGTGTAGGTGGTCTATTTTGATCAGTTGAGTTTCCTAAACAAGACTCATCCAAATTAGTTGATTTTTAGCTTATTGGAAAGCTATTGGTGTATTTTGCTATCTCAAACATCTTCCTCAAAGGATATATATCGAGGGAGTTACTAGTCCGAGAGTGAAGTTTAATTCTTCAACATACTTGTATGGATAGGTAGTTCATCTTCATCAGTTGCGTTTCCTAATCAGAAATTGTCCAAATTAAGTTATTTATAGCTTGTTAAAAAGCTCTCTTTGTTTAAATTGATTGAATAAAGGCACAAATCCATTTGAGTTTTATATTGAGAGCAGCAACCTATCTAAGGTGCAACTATTTCTCCAAGTGTTGCACATACAAGGGTTCACTACACGTTTTCGTTGCACATAGGAGAACTCATTCTCCACAAGGTGCACTAGGCACATCTCTCTCTCTCTCTCCATGTATAAAAAATTTACTTCCATTTCTTTCAAACTCAAGTGTGTTATTTTGATAGTTGCGTTTAAGTGTGTCTCTCAATCCCCATAGCCACTCTCTTCCTTACACAAGGTCTGTCCTCTCCATATTCATAATTTGGAAGTCCATATGATCTGTATAATCCTGCCTCTTGACTTCCAAATTGGATACCATAGTATCTCGTATCCTCTTATCTTCCCCTTGCATCATAGATACTATGTATTTATGTGCACTAGGATGCTAGGGAATCTTTAGCTTTTTTACCAGAGCATAGTTTATAAAGTTATGAGTGGCATAGTCATCTACCATGACTCGCATCTTGGTCCCGTATACACTACCATGAAGTTTAACCAAGTCATGTGGTCCAAACTAGGGTGACCACAATGACTGAGTCAAACAACAAGTGTGCTCAATATCCTCGTGCATCACCTCTACTCCCTTGCAGCTAGAGCTCCCATGAACAAGAAGTATCTGCACTAGTTGGACCACCTTTTTGCCCTTATCAGGGGTCGTACTACTCTTTGGTCCTTTCTTCTTTTCATCCCCCTTCTTGAGTGGACAGTTCCAGTGTGAATGGCTAGGAGACAAACACCTAAAGCACAGGTTCTCTCTCTCTTGGCCCTCTCAAACTGCTCTGTAGGTAACCTAGGCACTTGTGCTCTTTTTTCTTAATGAAGATTTTGTTTTTCCTTAATGGGAATTTCTTCTTCAACTTAGTCCTATTAAGAGGTTTGAGAGACTGATCTGTCTTCGTAGGAGTGTATGGAGGATGGTTATGGTCCTCATAAATCTGGGCATACTTGATCACCTCCTCAAACATCTTCGGTGCATTTCTTCTTACCTCTCTATTGATGGCTTTATCTAAGCCCCTAACAAACCCTCTAGTTTTTTGGAAGTCATCCAATCCCTTAAGTTTCAAAATGATCTCTCTGTAGTGGGATATGTAGACTGTCAAAGGTCTACCTCCATAGAGAGGAAGAAACATTAGGTATGTAAATACCTTTAATGTTACCTTGCTCAATACAGTCTTTGACCAACCAACCGAGAGCATCATCAACTATGGCAAAGAGGAGGGGAGCTAAGGGGTAATCTTGTCTAATGTATCTATGTAGTTTAAAAGGATTAGAAACATTTCTATTCATAGACACTCTAGACTGAGCATTACCAAAGAGCACACAAACATACTTCATACACTACAAGGAATACGAGCGTATAGCGATGGTTAAGGCGACAGAATTTTGTCGCTATAAAATTGCAAAATGTGTCGTTATGAGCATCACGCGCACACCTTCGATTAAACGACAAACCAAGTGACTTTTTTTGCGACTTGTGGTGCGACGGGGTCTGTGATGCTCTCATACAACGTCGCTAACATGATGGTTTTAAATAGCATCACATAAGCGATGCTTTTTTTGGCGTCGCATAAGCGACACTCAAAACATGTCACTTATGCGACGAGGCGTAGCATCGCTTACACGACAGTCTGTTGACGGAAAAAAATTAAAACATTGGAGGCTCTTCGATCGGCATTTTCATGCATCTGATCGAAGAGCTCTCCAATGTTCGCAATTGCGCTGTGCTTACGAGCTGAAGCAAGTATATGCAGAATTGTTGTTTTGCCTAAGCTCTCTCTTATTGTCTCCCTCTCTCTCTATTTCTCTCTTTCTACATCTTTCTCTCTTTGAATTCTCTCTCTCTCTCTCTCTCCCTCTTTCTCTCTCTTCTTTCTCTCTTTATTGCAGGTTATTCAAGAAGCTAACCAAGCACAAAGTATGGCTAACTATTGTAAGTACAATAACTATTCTTTGTATATCATTTGAATTGTGTTATTTTCACTAGATAGCATACTCACACTTATTGATATGCACTTATACACTTATACATGATGAAGATGCACTTTCACACATATACACATATACACATGCACATACACACACATATATGCACACAGATACATGTGCACATACACTTAGACATACACACATATACACATGCATATGCACAAACATTTCTACAACCACATAAAAAGACTTACATGCATGCATTATTGCACATATATATATATATATAGATATATATATATATATATATATATATATATATATATATATATATATATATATATATATAAATATCTATATATATATATATATATATATATATATATATACATATACATATATATATACATACATACATACACACATTAACATATATGCAAATACATGTATATGCACATCCACATGCATGCACATTCACATGCATGCACATGGATGCAAATGGAAATGCATCGAGATACACATGCATGTGGAATACATATACACATGCATATACATACATTATACACATATATACACATATGTATGCACATACGTACATACACATATACACATGCACACACACATGCACATACCTACATATACACATATACATGCACATACACACATATACACATAGAGTTACACATATACATGCACATACATATATACACACATATAGACATGCACATGCACATACTCATACACACATATACACTTACACATGCACATGCACATACATACATATACACACACATACACATGCACATACATACATATACACACACATACATATACACTTAGGTACACACATATGAATGAATTATATAATTAAAGTATTAAAACACATATACTTATGCACACACACATGCACATACCTACATATACACATATACATGCACATACACACATATACACATAGAGTTACACATACATGTACAAACACATACACATGCACATGCACATACTCATACACACATATACACTTATACATGCACATGCACATACATACATATACACACACATACACATGCACATACATACATATACACACACATACATATACACTTAGGTACACACATATGAATGAATTATATAATTAAAGTATTAAAACACATGCTTAATATAAACAATAATAACAATCAATAGAACAAAATTCTTCATTACTTAATACCATACACACAATTCAAAACATAACTGAAATGAAAAATATATAGATAAAAAACATATATATATATATATATATATATATATATATATATATATATATATATATATATATATATATATATATATATATATATATATATATATATATCAATGTAAATAATCCAATGTCATAATCAACTAAAATCCTAATCATCATCATCATGATCATCATCATCAGCAGTATCATGATCATCCTGATCTTCCTCATCCTCATCGTCATGATCACCCTGTGATGATCGAGATCGTCCCTCCTATGTCTGTCTCTCCACCTCATCCATATTTGTCTCTCCATAATACTCTTGTATTACATATAACAAACATAAATAAATAAAACAATTAAACCATTCATAAAAATAAAATAATTATATAAAATTTAATAATACTCACAAAGGCATTAGGATGATCTTGCATATACTCGCTCAAACGCCGATATCCAAAATGTGTAGCATACTCGATCTCATGTTTCGTAGGATATCGACCATAATCCTTCCGCTGCATTGAAACAAATAAAAAAGATTAGTTGCTTGCATTTTAACTAAAATAAAAAATATACTCACAATAACACATATACTTACAAATCTAGCTACAAAACCATTATGGCCCATTTGGCCTAGGTGCGATTTGTGGCCCGACTCCACTCTCTTCTTTGCAGCAGCCAGTTTATTTAAGAAAAAAAATACATAAATTAAATGTAAAAAATTACTAAAATATATAAAAATTATAAATATAAACTATTAATTTGTGTACCTTCTGCTGAGGAAATGACTCCTGAAGACGTAGCTGTCTACGAAAAAACTGCCATGTCTCAGGTGCTATGTTAGCTCGCCTCTTATTTTTTCCCACCATACAATATCTCCTGTTAATTTAATCTCAAACAGAAAAA
This sequence comes from Ceratopteris richardii, assembly GCA_020310875.1. Taxonomy (NCBI): domain Eukaryota; kingdom Viridiplantae; phylum Streptophyta; class Polypodiopsida; order Polypodiales; family Pteridaceae; genus Ceratopteris; species Ceratopteris richardii. The sequence goes on along the minus strand of CM035439.1, from coordinate 124,302,491 downwards.
AAATCAGAATACATACACATATATACACACACATACACATACACATACCCACATACACATATACATGCAAACATATACGCATACATATATGTATACATATACACATATACATACATATAACATAAACACACATATACATATCCACATATATACGTACACACACATGCATGCATATACACTCATTCATACAAAATACATGCATTTTTCCCACAATAATGTGTAGTTGTGTATATGTGAATATGTGTGTATGTGTAAATGTGTATATGGGAATATGTGTGTATGTGTAAATATGTATATGTGAATTTTTTGTGTATGTAGATAATCAAATTATTAATATCAAATACCATTATTTGTAGATTCTGATCAATCAGATGGAACTCCACCACCGTCTCCTCATTGTGCAACGACTTTATACTGTAAGTATATCAAACATTTAATTTTAAATATATTTGATGGATACATAACTTTTTTTGTTGTTTCTTATTATGTGAAGATTCTGATCAATCACAGGGTACTCCACCACCACCTTATGATGAATTTTAGTATCAAGAGCATATTATATGTTGGTGTAACTCTTGTTATGGCACGTATCGAAGACCACGATTGGAATGTATTGAACATGAGGCAGAGTATGGTACTTTTGAGCGTGCACCATCACCTGGTCAACATGATAATGCTTGGGTATGTATTTTCTATATATATTAATGTCATTATTTTATTTAAAAACCATATACAAAATCAAATTACTATTGATATACAGGAATACTTGCTCGATGATGATGATAATTTTTCTCATAATGTTAATATGCCTCGTACACGTCATGGACTTGCTGTTCATCAATTACAAGCAGAGGTTTCTAGAAATCCTCTACCTCCTGGTTTAGAGACTCAAACGGCTGGAGATTATCCATTGCCAGCTCATGATCGTTCTTTAGTACAAACATATGATAGAAGAAAATATGGAGGATGGAATAGAGGACCACTTCCTTTAGATGGAGAGTTTTTCAACTTTTGGGGTAATCGCTATATGATTGCTCCATCCACTATTACTAATGTTGGTCGTGGTCTCTTTATTGTAGAGGATTTGTATGTGCCTCCGAACTCTAAAGTCACTCTTATGTCATTTTGTGGTCCTATATATGGATGGGGAGATTGGCATCGACTTTCACGTTATGTTCAAAGCATGAGTACTTATGGAATATGCTTGAACGCAGCATCCCTTACTAGTAGAAGGATTTTACATGCAGAAAATGAAAGATTATATATTGATGGAAGACCTTACACACATGGAAATATAGCAGGTTTAATAAATAGTAGTCGAGGGTTACATAATAGTTCAAGGACTAATTGCACATTTGAGGAGTGTGAAAATAGTCATGAATCACCATACATGAGTAGCGATGTATCAAGATACATAGTTATCAATGCTATTACTACATTACATGCCGGTGATGAACTATTAGTGAATTATGGATGGCGTAGACCTCCAAGAGCACCTTTTAGCTAGAGAGAATAAAAATTTTCTATCCATATTTAATAAGTTATATACTTAATTTTATATTTAAAGTTTACTTTTTATTCATTTATGGAATACTAATGAATTTTATTTATATGTGTAGATTCCAATGTATGATGTTGATGATATTCCTCCACAACATTCACAATTGCCAGTAAGACCTCATTTATCAGAAGCTTCCATGAGGAGGCTACACAAAAGTAATCCTATGGAATATGCAAAGTTGAAATATCTATATTCAAAAGACGATAAAGTACAAGATTTGTGTGACAATGATGAAGATGATGGCATGGCAGATTTTATTGAGGATTGGTATCAAAATGACAATGAGAGCATTGATATTTCTAAAAATGAGAAATATCTTCAAGAGGAATGTCTAAAGCATGTATATGAAGGAAGTCGTTTGACACGACTAAGTGCGAGCTTACTTATTCTCAATCTTCAAAATCGTTTTGGATGGAGTAATGTATCTGTTTCGACACTATTAAGGTATACTTTTCAATTTTCTATCTATCTATCTATATATATATATATATATATATATATATATATATATATATATATATATATATATATATATATATGCATAAATATATATATATATATATATATATATATACATGCATATATAAACATACACATAATATACATGAGTGTATACACACATATAAACATACACACACATATACACACATTTTGAAGGATGTTTTAAAAGGATGGGTGAACAAAAAGTGTCCATTCAATGCAGGTTTTTATTCTTACTTTAGATAAGGTAAGAACAAGAACTTGAATTGAATGGACAATTTTTGTACGCGCATCTTTTAAAACTATTAATGCATCTTTCAAAATATTCGCGAAAAATTTGATTGTTTGGATGGCAGAATACGATTGTTTGTTCTGGAGGATATTAAGTATTTACCTTCATTGAATGATTTGTCGATTCTATCATATGTTCAGTTTGAAAGTGCGAGAAGCGGATTTATAATTATTATTCAAAGAATTTGGCATTTTTTATAGGCCATACAATGGTGACCTAGATGAATCGCATTCACAGAGGTTACTCAAGATAGAGCAATCTGATTATAATGGACTAGTGCCAGCAGGATTCCTGGGGTATGCAGTAAACCTCTTGCATGTCAATGATAAGCATCTGAACTTTAGGATACAAAGTGGAAATCATGGTGGCTTGAGAGGATCACTTTAACCTGAAGTTCTTTGAACAAGCTGTATGAAAGTGATCCTCTCAAGCCACCATGATTTCCACTTTGTATCCTAAAGTTCAAATGCTCATCATTGACATGCAAGAGTTTTACTATATACCCCAGGAATCCTACTGGCACTAGTCCATTATAATCAGGTTGCTCTATCTTGAGTAACCTCTGTGCATGTGATTCATCCAAGTCACCATCGTATGGCCTATAAACAGTGCCAAATTCTTTGAATAGCAATTATAAACCCGCTTCCCACACTTTCAAACTGAACATATGATAGAATCAACAAATCATTCAATTAACGTACATACTTCATATCCTCCAAAACAAACAATCGTATCATGCCATCCAAAACAATCAAATTTTTTGTGAATATTTTGAAAGATGCACATAAGCATACATATATATAAAATTATATGCATATATATGTATATTTATTTATTTACTATTCTTAATATATCTTTTTTTGATAAACTTACAGGTTATTATCTGAAAAGTTTTTACCAAGTCAGAATATTCTTCTTGCCTCACATGATGAAATGAAGAAGATAATCAACAATCTTGGTATAGATTATCAATGTATACATGCATGTCCTAATGATTGTATTTTACATAGAGGTGAATATGCAGACTCTTTGAAATGTCCCAAATGTCAATCTCCTCGATATAAGGGCAAAGAAGGTAAAATCCCAAAAAAGGTATTGAGACATTTTCCATTGGCTCCACGGATTAGACATATGTTTCAAAGCCCCGAATTATCAAAGCTTTCGACTTGGGGACATGATCACAAAAGTACTTATGGAATAATCAAAATTCCTCATGATAGTGTTGCTTTTCAGCATATTGATTCTACATGGCCTGAATTTGCACAAAATCCACAGAATCTAAAGTTAGGAGTTGCACTAGATGGGGTTAATCCATTCTCCATGAAATCCAATAAATGGTCAACATGGCCAGTGGTAGTCATAAACTACAATCTTCCACCATATCTTAGCATTAAAAAGGAACATTCAATGCTTTCACTTTTAATCTCAAGCAAAAGACAAGTTAAAGATATGAATATATATCTTGCTCCTCTCATTGACGATCTCCAAGAGTTATGGAGAGGTATAATGTCATTGATGTATCGAAAAGCATCAATGAAAGACATATTACGATTCGTGGTATTGTGGCTTGGACTATTCACGATTTTCCAGGATATGGTGTTTGTTCAGGTATTGATGTAATTTTTTTATTCAATATGCATGTAAATAAATATGATTTAATCTAATTATATTTTTATCATTTTCATGATGTAGGAATATCTTGTTGGTGTAATTCACAAGCCTACACATTTGGATTGATGGATACATTAAACTCCATGCACATATGAAGAAGCATAGGAACTAGTGCTAGTGGTTAATTACCACTTTATCTCTTTGTAAAAAGTCAAATTGACTTGGAATCTTTGTAAAAACCTACCAAAAAGATTCGTGGAAAAAGTTAGCTTTTGATTAAAGGAATATCTCCTAGGATATAGGAGCTTAATCATAGGGAGCCAAAAGTTTGAATTTGAATTCAAATTTTTACTCACTCTCTATAAATGAAAAAGTCACAGTTAGAACTCATCATTCCCGAGCTTCTCATTACTAATTCAGAGTGTGTGGGAGGCCTATACTCTAGCCCACACCTATCTACACCATTAGGCAGTGTCATTCATGCCAATGGTATTGTATACAAGTGTTCATTAATACATACATTCTCATTGTTCATTTCTGAGTTCTCTGTTATACTACTTGAAAGTCTATCAACTTGTGGAGTGCATATCTCAGCCATTTCTCCACCAAATTCAGAGATCTAAAGCTTGTTGGAACCACTCGAAATTGTCTACATGCTGTCAAAAATTGAAGAGATTATATTTAGCCATTGCAGAGAAAAGCTTGTCAAGGTGATCACTGGTCATTGTCTGCTACATTCCTAAAAAATCGAGGGTAAAGTTTAATTTGCTAAAGTGATTTCTCTGAGCATAGTTAGTCTTTTTATGTCATTTCACTTGGAATAGTTAGCTTGCTAAGCTAATTAGATTTCCCTAAAAGGAATTTTTTCAATTCCTACTGTGCTGGTCATATTGAGCAAAAGATCTAGCAGGTGTCAAGACATAAATAGAAAGTTTTCTTGAGTTTTTTTAGTTTCAAAGTTATCTGTTTTGGCTCAATCATTACACACAACATTTCCAAAGTTCATGGGCCATTTTATGGTGTCATTGGAGAGCTAAGAATCTCTACTTATCAACTCTAAAGCATTAGAGGGCTAGTACAAAGCAGGATTCGGCAGTACCTACTCAATCTCTTGGAGTGTCATCCATCTTTCCCAACAGTGGTATCAGAGCAAACTAAGGTAAAATGGGAGATGGTTTTCCTTCATTTATTGATCAATTAGAAAGGAACAACTATCAGGCATGGTCTCTAAGGATGAATACCTACCTACAAGGAAGGAGTCTCTATGGATACATCTCAGGAGATGAGGAATTGCCCTCATTCAAAACAAGAGGATTGCCAACAAAGGAAGAACATGAAAAGCTCAAAGTGTGCAAAGGATGCATTAGCAAGGTCTTATTTACTCAACTCCATCTCTTATTTTCTTTTGCCACATATTAGGAACTGTAAGACATCCCAAGAGACTTGGGAAACCTTGTCATCTTATTTCTCTTCCAACACAAGGGCTAGAAAAAATCAGTTGTGGATTGAATTCACCACATTAAGCAAGCAACCTAAGCAAGTTGTTTCAGAGTTTGTGACCAAGATTAAAGATGTAGCAGATCAGTTAGCAAGCATAGGAGAAGAGATTGAAGAAGAACAGGTTGTGAGGCAAGTGATCAATGTGATCAAAGCTGATGACAAATGGGAAAGCTTCACCACTCCCATGGACCTTTACATGGACATGCAAATTCCAGATCTTACAACTCTCATGGGACAATTGTTCACTCATGAAGCTAAGCTCAACAAGAATGGAGATACATCCAAAGTTAATAGCTCCTTTGCTCTATATACTGATAAAAAGTCTAAAGATAAAGGCAAGAACAAGAAGGTGGAAGATGAAGGCTCTACCTCCCAAGCAAACTATGCAGGGAGAGGTAGATCATCAAGAGCAAGCGGCAGAGGAGGTAAGCAAGGTAGGGGCAGATCTTATAACTCCTCACCATGCAACATTTGTGGTTTTTCAAATCATACTACAGATGAGTGTTTCAGGAATTACAAAATGAGAGAGGAAGAGAATATCGAAGAGGTGGATACTCACAGTCAAGAGGTAGATTCAACCATCACCAAGCCTACAACAACAACTACAACAACAATTACAATGGCAACTACCAAGGAGGATTCAAATCCAGAAAGGACTACAACAACTATACAGAGGAGCAAGATGACTCTCTTCTGATCATGAACATGACTTTAAAACCAGGTACTAATGATGACCACCTATTCTACATTGAATCAAGATGCTCAAATCATGTGGCCGGCAATGTAGCACTACTCTCTGATCTTGAGGAACCAAAAGGTAAGCACCAAGTACAAACAGGTGATGACACCAAGCACTCAGTAGTTAAAGTTGGAAATGTTAAGACTTGTGATGGAAATCAGAACTTGTTGAGTAGGGTACTCTATGTACCAACCATTACCAAAAATTTGATGAGTGTTGGATAGATTGTGGAGAAAGGTTTGCAGGTTAGATTCAACCAATTTGAAGCATTTGTGGAGGATCCTAAGCAGGGGTTCAAGAGGATTGCTAAAGGAGAAAAATCAGGTAGACTTTTCACTTTTGAGCTAGAAGACACAAAGAATATTGCACTATACAGTTATAAAGATCAAACACTTTCAGAGCTTTAGATTTGTCACAAAAGATTAGGGCATGTAGGAGAAAGAACCTTGAAACAGATATGCAGGGATCAATGTGTTATTGGAATACCCAATGTTTCCAAACAACACATGATATATAAATGCAGTGCTTGTCAATTTGGGAAGTCTCACAGGTTACCCTTCTCAAGGAAAGGCTACATGCATGAGGACTACCTAGAACTTGTACACACAGATGTATGGGGACCAAGCAAAGACCCCTCAATATCAGGATCAAGGTACTATGTATTTTTTATTGATGATTATAGCACGTGGACTGTATTGTACTTCATGAAGCACAAGGATGAGGTGTTTAATTGCTTTAAAAAATATCTTGCACTAGTTGAAAATCAGATAGGAAAGAACTTGAAGAGACTAAGGTCAGATGGAGGAGGTGAGTACTTCTCCAATGAATTTGAAGACTTCTTGCAGGATAGAGGCATCAAAAGAGAAACCACCACAAGTTATACTCCTGAACAGAATGGGGTAGCTGAGAGAAGAAATAGGTTGATTGTTGAGACAACTAGGTCTATGTTGAATGGAAAAAGGTTACCTAACTATCTATGGGCAGAGAGTGTTTCCACTGCCACTTATCTCATAAACAGGCTACCATCTAAGTCCCTTGATGGGATGACACCCTATGAAGCATGGCATGGGAAGAGACCCTCACTTGACCATTGCAGGATATTTGGATGTGTAGCATATGTACACATTCCTTCTCAGATAAGAGGTAAGCTAGACCCTAAGGCTGAGAAGTGCATCTTTATTGGATATGATCTAAATAAAAAAGGGTACAGGTTTTACAACCCTTCCAATAAGGGATTCATGGTTAGTAGAGATGTTGTCTTTGATGAAAATGATTCTTGGTATGAGAATGAATGCAGGAAGTTAAAACTACCCTATGACTTGGAAGAGGAGTTTCCAAGTCTTGCAAAGGAGGAACCTACTCAAAATGAAGACTCAACTTCAGATGATGAAGATGTTATCAACCTTGAAGAATTCAAGGCATGGAAGTCCAAAGGCAAAATGAAGATGAAGAAGCTTGAAGACATACCTGAATCTTCAAATTAGTCAATCAGAAGATCACAAAGAGAGAGCAAAAAACCTATCATATATGGGTATGATACATCTCTTGTTACTAAACACTCTGTTTATCTTGCCAAAGATTTGTCAATTGAAGAACCAAGATCATATGAAGAAGCCATAACCAAGACAGAATGGAAAGAATCCATGGATGAGGAGATTGAAGCACTCAAGGAAAGTGACACATGGGAACTAGTAACAAAGAAGGACTCCATGAAGGTAATAGGATCCAGATGGATCTATAAACTCGAAAGAACTTCTGATGGCTCAATTAACAGGTATAAAGCCATATTGGTAGCCAAGGGGTTTGCGCAAACCCAAGGCATTGACTATGAAGAGACATTCTCTCGTGTGGCCAAGATGCCAACAATCAGAGTGTTGGTAAGTGTGGTTGCATCAAAAAATTGGAACATGTACCAATTGGATGTCAAGAATGCTTTCTTGAATGGATGGATTTCAGAGGAGGTATATATGTCACAACCTCCTGGCTATGAGGACCCTAAGAAGGTAACATATGTTTGCAAATTGAAAAAGGCTTTATATGGATTAAAGCAGGCACCTAGGGCATGGAATTATAGGTTAACTACATACCTCCAAGACCAAGGTTTTGTCATGAGCAAGGCAGATACTTCTCTATTCATCAAGAGAAGTAATTCAGAGGTAATATACCTTTGTGTTTATGTTGATGACATCATACTTACAGGTAACGATGTCAATGGAATCAGACATATTAAAAGCCAGATGATGAAGGAGTTCAAGATCAATGATCTTGGTCTACTAAAGTATTTTTTTGGACTTGAGTTAGTCTACACTAACTCAAGAATATACATTACTCAGAAAAAGTACATACAGGATATGTTGAAGAAGTTTCATTTGCAGGATGCCAAAGTTGCAAGTACTCCAATGGAGGTAAACTTAAAACTAAGTGCCCATGAAGGTGATGAAGTTAATGACATTACAGGTTATCAAAGTATGGTGGGTAGCTTGAACTATGCTACCTTAACAAGGATAGATATTGCATATAGAGTCAGTGTGCTAAGTCAGTTTATGCACAAGCCAAGGGTACCTCACTTAGAGGCTGCCAAGAGAATCTTGAAGTATCTCAAGGGTACACAAAACCATGGTTTGTATTTCCCCTATACTTCAGATATTGATATCAAAATTTACTCAGATGCAGATTGGGCAGGATGCAAGGATGATAGGAGGAGCACTTCTGGATACATTTCATTTGCAGGTGATAAGCCAATTTCATGGTCTTCAAAGAAGAAACCTACTTTTGATTTGTCCTCTACAGAAGCATAGTATAGGGGACTGGCTAATGCCACACAAGAAGCCATATGGATCAAGCTATTGTATACAGAATTGGGTTTGTATACTAGGTCAACAATAATCTTTGGAGATAATACAAGCTCACTTCACCTTGCAGCTAATCCTATCTACCATGCTAGGACCAAACACATAGAGGTCCACTACCATTATGTGAGAGAAAAGTTATCAAGCAAAGACATTCAACTAACCTATGTATCAACCAATATGCAGTGTGCAGATTTGTTGACTAAAGCTTTGGATGGAACCAAAATTTGCAGGTTTAAAGCAATGATTGGATTGCAGGATATACATGAAGAATGATGGATGAAGACCAAGCCAAAATGTTTGGCTTGAGGGGGAGCTGTTGGTGTAATTCACAAGCCTACACATTTGGCTTGATGGATACATAAAACTCCATGCACATATGAAGAAGCATAGGAACTAGTGCTAGTGGTTAATTACCACTTTATCTCTTTGTAAAAAGTCAAATTGACTTGAAATCTTTGTAAACACCTACCAAAAGGATTCGTGGAAAAAGTTAGCTTTTGATTGAAGGAATATCTCCTAGGATATAGGAGCTTAATCATAGGGAGCCAAAAGTTTGAATTTGAATTCAAATTTTTTACTCACTCTCTATAAAAATGGTCATGAAAAAGTCACAGTTAGAACTCATCATTCCAGAGCTTCTCATTACTGATTCAGAGTGTGTGTGAGGCCTATACTCTAGCCCACACCTATCTACACCATTAGGCAATGTCATTCATGCCAATGGTATTGTATACAAGTGTTCATTAATACATACATTCTCATTGTTCATTTCTGAGTTCTCTGTTATACTACTTGAAAGTCTGTCAACTTGTGGAGTGCACATCTCAGCCACTTCTCCACCAAATTCAGAGATCTAAAGCTTGTTGGAACCAGCTCGAAGTTGTCTACATGCTAACAGAAATTGAAGAGATTCTATTCAGCCTTTTCAGAGAAAAGCTTGTCGAGGTGATCACTGGTCATTGTCTGCTATAGTCTTAAAAAATCGGGGGTAAAGTTTAATTTGCTAAAGTGATTTGTCTGAGCATAGTTAGTCTTTTTATATCATTTCACTTGGAATAGTTAGCTTGCTAAGCTAATTAGATTCCCCTGAAAGGAATTTTTTCAACTCCTACTGTGCTGGTCATACTGAGCAAAAGCTCTAGCAGGTGTCAAGACATAAATAAAAAGTTTTCTTGAGTTTTTTGAGTTTCAAAGTTATTTGTTTTGGCTCAATCATTACACAAAACGTTTCCAAAGTACATGGACCATTTTATGGTGTCATTGGAGAGCTAAGAAGTTCTACTTATCAACTCTATGGGCTGGTATAAAGCAGGATTTGGCAGTACCTGTTGATATATTTAGGTAGTGATGTGTGTGAACACACTAGGACCTCCGGGGCACTTTTTTCCCTCTTTAGGAGGTTTTTTTCCCTCGGCTTGTATATACGCCTATTGCCCTAATGGGCTACTTATCTTTGTACATTCTCTAGTAATACATTCAGTCTTGTGTGTTGTGCTCCAAGCTTCTTCTTCTTCCTTGTGTTGTTCGCATGCTTCCGCAGACATCTATCTCCAACAATTGATATCAGAGTAGGTCGTCGCTTCATCTAGGGTGCCGTCGACACTCCTCTGTTTGCAGTCCCAAATTCGCACGAAATTTGGTGAGCATACTCAGGGTGTTTCAGAGATCAAAACTGTTTCGCTCTATGGTGCCGAAATCGCGATCTGAGCTCGTTAGGCCTCCGAACGCACTATCACAGCGCTTGTGTAGGCTGTTTTGTCTTTTTGTGCCAAAGGTATATACCACTTTCTGTTCGCCAGTATAAGCGTCTCAAAGTCTGCTACAGGTCTAGCATAACTTGTCTGGGCAGTTCTGTTCAACTTTTTGAGATACAGTCAATTTTTTGCATGAAGGTATTTTAGTCACCGGCCATGGCTGAAAGCAGTGATGTATTCCGTATGTTGGATGTTGAGGATAAGTTGGATGGTACCAGCTACCCGTTATGGGATTATATGATACGACATGTATTGGTTGCAAAAGGATCGTGGAACATTGTGCAGGGTATTGAAAGACGTCCTGTTACACCTCTGACTACAGGTACTGCAAATACAGGTGCTGGAGCTGATGAAGATGGTGTAGAAGATGATACTCCATAGATTCCTATTCGTGCTGTTGTTTCTGCTACACCTACTGCAGAGCAGATTCGTTGGGATGGCAGAGATGCCCAGGCACATGCATTGATAGCTTTGTCTATCAAACGTGCCATTATTCCTCATATTTGCTCTTGCAGAACAGCTAGGATGCTTGGGATACACTTACCACATTGTACCAAGCTAGGAATGAGGCTCGTGTTGCTTACCTCCGAAAACAGTTGGAGAGTGAGCACATGAATGAAGGTGATTCTATGGACAGTTTCTTAACGAAGATCAAAGATTTGAAGGAACAATTGATTTCTGCTGATGAGGTTATACCAGATAGCTCACTTGTGCAGACCGTTCTGAATGGTCTTCCTGATTCATATCAGAGTTTTGCTTCTACTCTTCGGTTGATGATGAAAGGCAATCCGAATGCCTTATCATTTGAGGAGTTAGTTTCTGTTCTGTTGCAGGAAGATCAGTCCAGGCAGAACAGGTCCATTATGTGTGTTACAGATCAAGCTTTCCTGGCTAGTCAAAAGGGCAAACAAAAATGGAGCTCTTCTACTAGTAAGCAGAAATCTGCAAATGCTAAACATTTGAAGAACCAGGATAAAGATGAGAAGAAATCAGAAAAGCAGAAATTGTTTTGCAAGTACTATAAAGGGAATGATCATATCATAAAGAACTGTCCAAAACTGGCTACAAAAGAGGCAAAGAAAAAGGAGGCTCGAATGGTTGTTGCAGAAGCCTCTACACCAAAAACAGAGTCTGCTAATCTTGTGCAGGAAGAAGAATGGGTGTTTACTACTGTTTGCAATTTTGACCCATCTTCTCATGAGCAGTGCATGTCTGCAGTGGACTCAGATGTTTGGTACTTTGACAGTGGGGCGACCAAACATATTACCTCACAGCGCAGTTTCTTCTCTTCACTCGAGCCTGCCCCTACAGGGAATACTATCACATGCACCAACAACTCCTCTTATCCTGTTAAGGGAGTTGGTAAGATCATTCTGACTACTGCTGATGGTAGTTCTTTCACCTTGTCAGATGCTTTATTTGTGCTAGGGATCAAGAAGAATCTATTATCAGTTTTTGCATTAGCCAATATTGGCTTGGTTGTGAAATTTGTTGATGACAGATGTATAGTTCATGATTTGTCAAATGGCGATGTTATTATTGCTTCTGGCATTTTATGTCGTGGGCTGTATAAGCTCATAGACTATGAAAGATCTGTGAATGATTCGGCATGTGCAGTTCATGATTCTCAGGCTATGTCAGATGCAAAGATGCAAAGCTTTGGCATGCACGCTTTGGTCATCTGAATTTTTCTAGTTTGCTACGCCTGTAGAAATCTGATATGGTGTCTTCTTTGCCCAAGCTTGAGGCACCTGGAAAACATGTTTGTGAAGGCTGTATTTTGGGCAAAATGCAGCGTTCCTCCTTTCCAAAAGATGGTTCAGTTCGGGCTACACAGAAATTGCAACTTGTACATAGTGATGTCTGTGGACCTATGCAGACACCCTCTTTTGGAAATTACCTTTACTTCGTGACTTTCATTGATGATTTTCCCAGGCATGCATGGGTATATCCACTCAAATCAAATTCCAAAGTGTTCATGTGCTTTAAACACTTTTTGGTTTTGGCTGAAAATCTGTCAGCATGTAAAATGGGCACCCTCCGTTCTGATCGAGGGGGGGAATATATGTCTTCTGATTTTAATGCATTTCTCGCTGAACGTGGGATAAAACACTAGTGTACAGTGCTGTATACACCTCAACAAAATGGAGTTGCTGAACGAAAGAACAGGTCTCTCATGGAGATGGCGAGGTGTATGGTCAAGAGTCAGGCTTTACCTCATAGTTTCTGGCTTGATGCTGTCATGTGTGCAGCATATGTATTGAACATGTGTCCCACTAAAGCGCTGCAGTTTATCACTCCATATGAGGCTTGGCATGACCGCAAGCCATCTGTTGCTCGTCTGCTTAGCATATGCACTAGTGCGTGAAAAACATCGTAGAAAATTGGATGATAAGGCAGTAAAATGTATTTTTGTTGGGTACAGTTCTGAAAGTAAAGGTCATCGTCTATATCATCCACAGACTAAATGCATTCTGGTTAGCCATGATGTTGTCTTTGTGGAAGATGCTATTCAGCCATTACTTTCATGTACTAAGGAGACATCTGTTAGCTCCAAAGACATGTATGATACTTTGATGCCTCTTTTTACAAGCGGACTGTCTAGTGCTGGCCCTAATGAGGCAACTTCTCAGCCTTTGCAGGTTTCATATGATGATGCGGATCATTCCATTTCTGATGCACATTTACATGATGCACTTGTTGATGAGAGAGCTGATATTGAGCAGGCAAAAACTATGCCAAAATGGCTGGTGCAGACTTTGCGTGACAACAAATTAGATGCACCTTTGTCATATCGTACTCGTTCAGGCTCTCATAGTGCCTCCTTTGCATCAGATTGCTATGCTATGGCTGTGTCTAGTCTCTGTGTTCAGAATGAGCCTGTTTCTTTTGATGAAGCACAGAATTCAGAAAATTGGATGGCTGCTATGCAATCTGAATATGATGCTATAATGAAGAATGGTACATGGTCTTTATGTGACTTGCCTCCTAGCAAGAAGGCCATTGGCACTAAGTGGGTATACAAGCTGAAGCGTAAACCTGATGGTACAGTTGATAGGTATAAGGCTAGGCTTGTTGCAAAGGGTTATGTGCAGGAAAGAGGCATTGACTTTGATGAGACCTTTGCACCTACATGTCGTATGACTACTATTCGGAGTATTTGTGCACTTGCAGCCCATCATGGTTGGAATGTACATCAGTTGGACATTAAAATAGCATTTTTGAATGGTGACTTGCATGAAGAAGTGTATGTTTTTTAGTCCCGTGGCTTTGTGCAGAAAGGGCATGAAAACCAGGTGTGCAGGTTAAAGAAGGCATTATATGGTTTAAAGCAAGCACCACGTGCTTTGTATGAGAAGATACATGCCTACCTGGTTGCACAAGGTTTTGAGAACAATCCAACTGAAAGCACCTTATATGTTAAGCGTGCTAATGATGTACTTCTGATCATTGTTGTCTATGTTGATGACATGCTGCTCACTCGTCCTATTGAGAAGCATATTGCTGATTTAAAGGCTGATTTGCATGCCTCATTTGAGATGTCTGATTTGGGGCATTTGCATCACTATTTGGGCATTGAGTTTATGCAAGTTGATGGTGGAATGGCTTTGTGTCAAACGAAATATATTGACACATTATTGCAGCGTTTTGGCCTTGAAGACTCTAAGCCTATTGCCACTCCTATGGTGACAGGTTTAGGATTGAGTCTTCATGATGCTGGAGATGCATTTGATGTTGTTCTCTATCAGTAGGCTGTTGGATGCTTGATTTACTTATGCATTACTCGGCCAGATATTCAGTTTGATGTCTCATAGATGTGCAGGTTTATGCATTGCCCAGGAGTCACGCATTGGAAGGCGGTTAAGCGCATCTTTCGCTACTTGAGTGGTACTCGGCTACTTGGGTTGTTTTATCCCAAGGGGGGATCACTACCGCCAGATTTGCATGCTTTTTCTGACTCAAATTGGGCTGGTTGCTATGACACTCGTGTGTCCACCAGTGGTTCTTGCTTCATGCTTGGTAGCTCATGTATATCTTGGTTGAGCAAGAAGTAGCCTACTGTGGCCACTCCCAGTTGTGAGATTGAGTATAGGGCAGCTTTCACAGCGACTGTTGAGTGTGTGTGGCTCAGACACCTTATGGCTGATTTGGGTGTTGGCTAGTCTTCTGCCACCACCATCTTCACTGACAGTCAGAGCGCATTGGCAGTTGCGAGGAACCCTGTGTTCCATGCTCGCACTAAGCACATTGAGGTGCATTATCACTATGTCAGGGAGAGGTTCTGTGTTGGGGAGATCAACTTGGCATATGTGCCCATGCAGGAGAACATAGCAGACCTTTTCACAAAGGCTCTGCCTAGGGAGAAGTTTGAAGCTTTCCGCAAAGCTTTGGGTTGACTTCCTTTTGTGGAGTGATTTCCACATAGCTTGGCACTTCCTTATACTTGAGTGCCAGCTCCTTGTTCACCGCATCACTCCCAGGGGGGATTTGTTGATATATTTAGGTAGTGATGTGTGTGAACACACTAGGACCGTCGGGGCACTTTTTCCCTCTTTAGGAGGCTTTTTTCCCTCGGCTTGTATATACGCCTATTGCCCTAATGGGCTACTTATCTTTGTACATTCTCTAGTAATAGATTCAGTCTTGTGTGTTGTGCTCCAAGCTTCTTCTTCTTCCTTGTGCTTTTCGCGTGCTTCCGCAGACATCTATCTCCAACAGTACCTACTCAATCTCTTGGAGTGTCCATCCATCTTTCCCAACATATCTACTAAGGTTTATAAAGCTTGTCCATATTATGGTGATTGGTTGAGATCAATCTATAGTAAGAATCTCAACAAAAATATTTATCTTCGACATCGACGATTCTTGCCTGATGTTCATCCATTAAGATCTAAAAGAGAAGCGATACATTTTAATGGAAAGCTTGAAATAGGTCAGTGTCCAAAACCTATGACGCCTATGGATTGGTGTAAAAAATGGACAGATGGACCTCTGATAGATCCAGAATAAAAAATCTTTAGTGATGATTCAGATGATGAGTATGTGAAGAGAGGTAAAGGAAAATTGGCACTCATAGAGAACATATCAATATGGTATTCTTTGGAGTATTGGAAAGAGTTAAAAGTACGTCATCTTTTTGATCTTATGCATATATTCAAAAATATTGGTTATTCACTATGGCAGCATCTTCTTGGACTAAAATATACCATAGCATCAAGGAATGATTTGAAAGATAAAAAATCCAAACCAAAGTTATGGCCAGTTTTTGATAGACATCGATAAGAAACAACTTATGCACCTACTCCTTGGGTACTTACAACAAAAGAGATACAGACTATCAACAATAGAATTCAATTGATTAAGACTCCTACAGGATATGGAGCATCTTTTCAAAACATGTTTACTATGGATGATAAGAGCTTATCTGGGTTAAAGACCCATGACTGGCATAACTTTTTGAAACATATTTTACCTTTGGTTATCGATGGATGTACAACGAAAGGAGTACGAGAAGTGATCTATCATCTTGGATCACTTATAAGGTAATTATGATACTTGTATATTTAATATGTATGAATATTGGATATCTTTTATTTTTTATTTAACTTCTTTATAATTGTTTTTATGATATGTATAGGTGGATTACATCCAAAGAGATTGACAAAAACTCGATCCCACAAAAAAAAACGTGAATGCAAAGAGCTACTATGTTTGATGGAGAAAGAACTTCCTACTTCATTTTTTGATATTCAGGTTCATTTATTAGTCCATCTTGTAGATGAAATAGAGATTGCAGGTGTTGTCAACACTCGATGGATGTTTTGGGTCGAGCGATTTATGGGAATATTAAAAGGTTATGTGCAACAAAGAGCAAAACCAAAAGGATCCATGGCAAAGGGTTGGATGCTTGAAGAGTGTGTGTATTACGTTAGTGAATACCTTGAAAGAGTTCATGAAGAATCTCCACGTGCATCGACCAACGAGTCTTCTTCAAAAATAAGAGATGAGGTATTATCAGGTAAGGGAGTTCCATTCTTATTTACATTTCAAGAAAAAAATGATGTTTCTACTTTTGTAGCATATAATAGCAAATGCATGCAAGCATTCCTTATCGAGTACGAGGAACTTCAAAATCTCCAAAGTAAAAGGTGAAAAAACAAAAGATATAGACGTAATCTCGATAATAATGAGATTACAGATATATCTTCTTTCACAGATTGACTATATAGTCGTTTGCAACGTGCCAACACAAATAATGAAGAAATCTCAGATGAGCAAAGAGAGTTAATGATAGGTTGTGAACAAAAGGTAATTTTATTAAAATAATATTTTATTTTTTTCATATATGTATGTTAGTTTCTATTTACTAATTGAATTTATTTTGCAGGCTTGAATGTTCACTAGTATGTGGGCTTTTGGATGGCATATTAGAATCAAAGCCATTGATTCTTTACATAAAACAGAGGATTCTAGTATTGTTGCTTCTTTCAAGCAACTATCACATGCTAGCTCAAAAGACACGAACCTTATAGATAGTGAACTTGCTTACGTAGGAACTATTGTTGGTATCTACGAAATTTCATTTCGTACATTCAAACAGGTAGAAAAAAGTTTATATTTTTTATGATAGAGTTAGTTATTTTTTTAAGCACCTAGTAATGGGTTTTTGTTGTTATATATTTTGGTAGTTCATTTTGAAGGTTGACTGGTTTTGAGCCGAGTATAAAGGTAGTAATTCCACATTAAGAAAGGAATTATCTGGGTTTTGGGCAATTGATTCTTCCAAGGAAAGTCCTCTTGATGATTCAACATCAGATACTGATACATCAACATCTGAAATAGAAATTAGAATCATTATACGTGATAATGATACTAATCTTTTTTATGAAGAGGATAATTCTCTACATGCTGATTCTACTGATGAGGAAGAAGAATTACCAGAAATAGATATTAATCCATCAATAGATGATGTGATTCATCAGAACATAGATTTAACAATAGAAGAAATAAATGAAATCAATAAGGAAAATGAAGATGAGACTATATTGATGTCTTACCAAAATGATGGCAATAATGAAAAATATGAGCAGATTAGATAGTAAATTCTACTCTAGTTATCGATCAATAACTTGAAGCTTCTGAATGAATATCAGATAATAGATTTTCTTATTAACTTGAATAACGATGAATCCTACTAGAGAGATGAAATCATGTTCTTTTAAGTTAGAACATGAAGCTCGGGGGTATGCCTAATTATTTTACATATAGCTTTATCTTCGAGGAGCAAATTTTTATCATGTATGTATGCATATGTGTGTGTATTCATGTGTATTATATGTATACATATGTTAGTATACATATATATGTATTTCATGTATATGTATGTGTTTGCATGTGTGTGATATATATATACATGTGTTAAATATGCATATGTGTATATATGCATATGCATTTATGTAAAATATTAATGTATTCATGTAATATATGCAAGTGTTTATAATTGTGTACATGTATATATGTATATGTGTCTATGTGTAAATATGTACATGTAAATATGTACATGTAAATATGTACATGTAAATATGTATGCATGTATATATGTTTATGTGTGCATGTAGGCATGTATATGTGATGTGTACATGTATATATGTCTATGTGTAAATGTGTAATGTAAATATGTATGCATGTATATATATATTTATGTGTGCATTTAGGCATGTATGTGTGATGCATAATATATCTACTCCATTTTATATTTATGTATGTGTATCTACATGAGGTGTATACATCTTTATATATATTATGATCCTCCTTGATTCGAGTAGCTATATATAAAGGCATAAGGTTGGGAGGAGAGACATCTCTCTAGTAGGACGTCGGAGGAATAGATGCAATGTGTACATATACTTCAAACATATGACTAAAAGGTTGAATTAGTGTTTTTAAATTAGGGGTTTTAAAACCCTAATATCAAAATTAGTGTTTTCAATTTAGGATTTTTGAAATAGGATTTATTTATTTATTTATGTGTATGCATGTGTTGTGTATGTATGTGTATCTATATGTGCATATGCATGTGTTGTGTGTGTGTATATATGCATGTGTATATGTATATATGCATGTAAATATGATTATATGAGTCTATGTGTGTGTACATATGATTATGCATGTGTATGTGTTTGTGAGTATGTGTACGTGTATGTGAGTATGTGTATGTGTCTATGTGTATTCAGTATATGTGTGTAACTGCATGCATGTGTATGTGTGTGTAAAAATGTGCATGTATGTGTGTGTATGTATAAATGTGCATGTATGTGTATATGTGTGTAAATGTGCATGTATGATGTATATGTGTGTGTATGCGTGTATTTGTACCTCTAGTCTCACTCTTTTCTCTCTCTCTCTCATATACATACATACATGCATAAACACACATACTCATATCCACATATATATACATAAAGGCAGTGCATACCATGCATTATCACGACGATGAGCCATAAGTGTCTGCATCTCTTTTAGACACCACTTAAGCGACCATCCTGTCCCAAACTCTGCTTCAAGTGAACTAAGTACGTATTTTTTATCCCTCTCATCATGCTCACTACAAAAATAAAAAAAATAATGTAAATAAAACATAAGATATTTATTTCAATTTATATGTAAAATTTTTACTTACTTCCATGGTAAGTGGACAAGGCGCAGGTAAGAGTCGCATAGTGCCCGCATTCTTCTCTTGAACTCCAATCCATTCCTTATGTACACAATGTTCCCCTCTGGCTCTATATCGCACTCTAGTCCTAAGGTGCATATTCATGTCCTCATAGGCAACTCTACTATGCTATCACGATTTGGAGGTGGTATAGGTGTTTTGAAAATAGATAGATAAAAATAAAGAAAAATATGTGTTATAATATCATTAAAAAATTTTATGAAAAAAAAACATACCTATGAGCAGATAGCTGTCTTCCTACATGTGGAGCCGCAGAAGCCCTCGTCTGATCGTTGGGTAAGCATCTGGATCGTATAGTCCAGCTTCTCATCAGACATCTTTGAGTAATCACACATGATGGCCCCTAGAGTCTCAGAGGGAACTCTCGCTCTCATAAGACTTTTTATGAGAGTGAGTTTTGCCTTTTTCTCTATACTAGGATCCATAATACCTAACATATAAAACAAAATAGTTCAAAATCAATATATATACGTGTACATATGTATGTGTGGATGCATTAACTATGTGTATGTATGCATGTGTGTGTGTATGTATGTGCGTGTATGTGTGTGTGTATGTGTGTATGTGTGTATGCATGTGTATGTGTGTGTATGCATCATTATGTGTGTATGTGTGTATGTGTCTATGTGTGTATGTGTGTGTATATGTGTGTGTATGTGTGTGTGTTTATGTGTATGTCTGTGCATCTATGAGTGTGTATGTGTTTATGTGTGTGTATGTGTCTATGTGTGTGTATGTGTCTATGTGTGTATGTGTATGCATGTATGTATGCATATGTGTGTGTATGCATTCTGTATGCATATGTGTGTGTATGCATTATGTATGTGTATGTATGCATGTATGTATGTATGTATGCATATGCATATGCATTATGTATGTATATGTATGCATGTATGTGTATGTGTGAGTATGTCTCTCTCTATGTGTGTGTATGCATATATGTGTGTGTATGTGTGTGTGTATATGTGTCTGTATGTGTGTATGCATGTGTATGTGTGTGTATGCATCATTATGTGTGTATGTGTCTATGTGTGTATGTGTGTGTGTATATGTGTGTGTATGTGTGTGTATATGTGTGTGTATGTGTGTGTGTGTCTATGTGTATGTGTGTGTGTCTATGAGTGTGTATGTGTTGATGTGTATGTATGTATTTATGTGTGTGTATGTGTCTATGTGTGTATGTGTGTGTATGCATGTGTATGTGTGTGTATGCATGTGTATGTGTGTGTATGCATCATTGTGTGTGTATGTGTCTATGTGTGTATGTTTGTGTGTGTGTGTATATGTGTGTGTGTATGTGTATGTGTCTATGTGTATGTGTCACTATGCGTCTATGAGTGTGTATGTGTTTATGTGTGTGTATGTGTCTATGTGTGTGTATGTGTGTATGTGTGTATGTGTGTATGTGTATGCATGTATGTATGCATATGTGTGTATGTGTGTGTATGCATTATGTATGCATATGTGTGTGTATGCATTATGTATGTGTATGTAAGCTGTGCATTATGTATGCATGTAAGTATGTATGTATGCATATGCATATGCATTATGTATGCATATGTATGCATGTATGTGTATGTGTGTGTATGTCTCTCTATGTGTGTGTTTATGCATATATGTGTGTGTATGTGTGTATGTGTGTGTATATGTGTCTGTATGTGTGTATGCATGTGTATGTGTGTGTATGCATCATTATGTGTGTATGTGTCTATGTGTGTGTATATGTGTGTGTATGTGTGTGTGTGTATGTGTATGTGTGTATCTATGAGTGTGTATGTGTTTATGTGTGTGTATGTGTCTATGTATGTATGTGTCTATGTGTGTGTATGTGTCTATGCATGTGCACTATGTATGCATGTAAGCATGTATGTGTGCATATGCATGTGCATTATGTATGCATGTATGTGTATATGTGTGTATGTCTCTCTATGTGTGTGTACATGCATATATGTGTGTGTATGTGTGTGTATATGTGTTTGTATGTGTGTCACTACAACATATGAGGGGCATACCTACGTCGCTTATATCGATGGTCACTTGCGGTGCCAGTATAAACATCAGAAAACCTGACTTAAAGATACCGACAGTCAAGTGACCGTCAGTATGACCATTTTAAACGGATCATCGATGTGCTCCGCAGCCGTCGGTATAAGCGTCGGTAATTTACTGGGAGTTATCGATGCCCATACTGACGTCCATACCGATGCCCATACCGAGGCCGACTTTTAAACATACCGGGAACCCGAAAGCAAAACTTCACTTTTTTACGTGTGTTTGAGTACTGTTTGTCTTCTGTCGAACTTGAGCGCGCGAAGCGAATTGCGAACTGCATTGTCTTGTGCACACACACAGAGATCTCTCTCTCTACACACACACACACTCTCCTTCGGTTTAGATCTGAGATCTTGGTAAGTAGTGCACGTATTGTTAGCCTTTGTCTTTCTCTATGCTTTAGGTCTTATAATTTCTCTTCTTTTTTATTTTGCAAAAGTTCTTTGGCGTCGATTGTTTGGAATCCAACAATAGATGACATACATTACTCTTTGACGACAACGATCCAAAAGAGGGACATACTTGTAAGTGATTGTTTTATTGTCTATTGATAGAGAGAGAAAGAGAGAGAGAAAGAGAGAGAGAGAGAGATGAGAGAGAGAGAGAGAAAGAGAGAGAGAGAGAGAGATGAGAGAGAGAGAGAGAAAGAGAGAGAGAGAGAGAGAAAGAGAGAGAGATGAGAGAGAGAGAGGGAAAGAGAGAGAGAGAGAGAGAGAGAGAGAGAGAGAAGAGAGAGAGATAAAGAGAGAGAGAGAGAGTGAGAGATAAAGAATGATGAAAAGAAAGAAAGATAGAGATAGGAAAATAGAGCATACACACACACATACATACACACACACACATCTACACATTTACACATGCATACATACACACACATACACATATACACACATGCATACATACACATAGGAAAATAGAGCATACATACACACACACATACACACACACATCTACACATTTACACATGCATACATACACACACATGTACACACATGCATGCTTACATACACACACATATACACACATGCATGCTTACATACACACATATACACACATGCATGCATACACACACATACAAATATACATACATGCATACATACACACACATGCATACATACACACACATGCATACACACATACATACACACACATATATACACATATGCATACATACACATACACACACATACATGCACACACATACATGCACACACATACATACACACATATACACACATGCATGCATACATACACACACATACACATATTCACACATGCATACATACACACACATACACATATACACACATGCATATATACACATAGCAAAATAGAGCATACATACAGACACACATACACACACACACATACACACACACATGCATACACACACATACACACACATATATACACATATGCATACATACACATACACACACACATATACACACACATAAGCTAGTGTTTTAAGTAAATATATATAATTAAATATATATAATTAAATATATAAAAACAGGATTAGGGTTTTTACGCTATTTACACATACATAGACATACACATATAATACATATATACATGTATATACACCTGCGTACATAAATATACATATTTTAGGTATAGATATTTAAGATTAGGGTTTTAGGGTTTAGGCATACATATAACTCAATTACATTTATATTAAGAAAAAATATAGAAAAAAATCTGAATATATAAATAACATATATATAAAATAGGATTAGAGTTTTAGGATTAGGGGTTTAGATTTTTATAGGTGTTTCAATATTTAGGTTTTAGTATTTTAGGTTTAAGTGTAAGTCTTTCTGATTAGGGTTTTAGGGTTTTAACACCTACATAACATATATACACACATACACATACACATATAATATATATATAAAAAGTACTAGTGTTTTAAATAATTTAATTAAATATATATAATTAAATATATAAAAATAGAATTAATTAAGAAAAAATCTGAATATATAAATAAATATATATATAAAATAGGATTTTTAGGATTAGGATTAGGGTTTAGGTTTTTAGGATTAGGATTTGGGTTTTAGGGTTTAAGGAAAAAATCTAAATATATAAATAAATATATATATATAGGATAATTATATAGATAAATAAATATAAAAAGTACTAGTGTTTTAAATAATTTAATTAAATATATATAATTAAATATATAAAAATAGGATTAATTAAGAAAAAATTATATATATATATATATATATATATATATATATATATATATATATATATATATATATATATATATATATATATATATATATATATATATATATATATATATATATATATATATATATAATATAGGGTTTTAGGTTTTTAGATTTATACAATATGGCTAATCAATTCAAAGAGCAACAAATATGGAAAATAATTGATTCAATAAAAATGGATGGAGGCTAATTTAATGGGACTAATGCTATTGTATATCTTAGATATTACGAGTAGCTTATTGAGCGATATGGTTTACTTTAGGATCATAAAAAGGATACATTTATTCGTATTTTCCATGGGTTTACTAGAGAAAGAATTCAACTTAGGGTAGTCACACCTAATATGACTTGGGCCAACTTTAAAACTCAACTTCTTACCGAGTTCTCACATGAGGACTATAGTAAGAACAATAGGGCTATATTTCTTGAGATGGGTAGGAACTACTAAAGTTCATAAACATATAACTCAATGTTTAGTTGAATTTGATGTTAAATAACTCACAGTATTGGATCGCTCGTGGTAGCACTCCTCCCGGCCTCACTCCTGGCGGCCTCACTCCTGGCGGCCTCACTCCTGGCGGCCTCACTCTTGCCGACCTTACTCCTACCGCCCCACTCCCGCCAGTGTCACTCCTACCGGTGTCACTCCTGCGGGTGGTACTACTCCCGCAGGAGGTATGTCTCCTAACTTTGTGACCCCACCATGAGCATCTTTTCAGCCATCTCCTACTGGGTCTAGTAGTAGACATGTGCGTTCAATGCCTCAGTGCGATACAGGTTCTGGCCCGTCTCGTAGATCGAGGTCACGCTCTAGAGCAAGAGGTTCTAGGAGTGGATCTACAGGTAGGTCTGGAGGAGGCGGCTGTTGTGGAGGCAATGTGACAGACGTTGTCTCGCTCGCTTCTACTCCTAGGATGAGTACCTCAGATGTAGGTACGCCATGCAGTACACCACGTGGAACACCACGTACACCTTGGGGTGCTCATGACCATGATGACTCCAAGGTGTATAGTATCCGAGATGGAGCTCCAGCGATGGATGCGGCTGGCAAAGCAATGCGTGCACGCATAAGACAGCTTTGCTCCATACACTTTGGACACTCCATCATGCTGAAATGGAGTGAACAGGATAAAGATCGGAAGAATTATATCACACAAACAATTTATCAAGAGTTCCGACCAGCCGATGGACAATCTCTTGTCAGTTCAGAGTGGATTCTACACATGGCACGTGAGGTGATGTCCCATCGACGATCAGAGGCTCTTGATGCTTTCAGAGCAGGCTTACCAAAGCCTGTATGGTTAGATGCTGAGGAGTGGGATCTGATTCACGATGAGCAGCAGCAGACTCCTGACCGATATCGCCAGTAGCGAGATGCCGCAGCCACACTTTTAGATACGGTTGGACTATCACATTTGGGCAGCGGCGGATATGACACGATGCATCATGAGTTTGTAAGTACCATTTCATTTATTGAATTTATTTGTGTTAAGTTTCTCATGTATGTTCCTCTAATGTTTTTTATATTTGTTGCAGGAGCTGGCAATGGGTCGTCCTTCAACACGAACGGAAGAGTCTTACGGATATCAGCACGGATTGACTGCACTATTGGAGGACTTGGAGGGATGCGGTGCGATTGTTTCATGGGAGCGTTTGCGATCAGGTGATTAATTTATAAACTTGGTTTTTACTTGTTGTTTGTAATTTCATGTGAATTTATCTCATTCCATTAATGTTTTTTGTTGCAAGACTATTGATATGGAACGTTCTTTGCATGTGTATGGAAGTGGGACATCAAAATTTTGTATTTGATTTTTATATGGCAATGCATTGCTTTGCCACATTTTGTAAAAGCATCATATATGACAGTGGTTTGCCACACTCTTGTACATGCTTCATTTATGAAATATATCACTTTTTTTGTACATGGTTCATGGTTCATTCTAATTATCTCTTTTGTGTCCAACAATATTTTGTTTTATGAAATCATAGTTCGGTTGACATTAGAGTACACATCACATGTACTCGGTTTTTTTTGGGCAGAGTGTATTCTCTTTTGTTAAGCAACATCATGGTAATGTTGCTGTAGCAAAAGACAACACACTCTGCCCAAAAATTTTTTTGCAAATATGGTCATCGGTATAAGTGATGGTACTCCCAGTAATTTCATCGGAATAAGCGTCGGTACACCCAGCGAGCGCCGGTATATGCGACGATGCACCCAGCAGAGGCGTCGGTATGGGTGTCGGTATGAGCGTCAGTATATTGACGCTCATACCGACGCCCATACCGACGCTCATATCGACGCTTATACCGATGCCCATACCGGCGCTATAGTACCGATGTGCATACCGACAGTTACACCGACGTCGCGACCCCGTTCATTTCCCTCAGTAAAAACCTCGGTATACGGTCGATCTGTTGTAGTGTGTGTATGTGTGTGTATATATGTGTGTGTATGTGTGTGTGTCTATGTGTATGTGTGTGTATCTATGAGTGTGTATGTGTTTTTATGTGTGTATGTGTCTATGTGTGTGTATGTGTCTATGTGTGTATGTGTATGCATGTATGTATGCATATGTATGTTTATGCATGTGTATGTGTGTGTATGCAACATTATCTGTGTATGTGTGTGTATATGTGTGTGTATATGTGTGTGTATATGTGTGTGTGTGTCTATGTGTATGTGTCACTACGCGTCTATGAGTGTGTATGTGTTTATGTGTATGTGTCTATGTGTGTGTATGTGTGTATGTGTATGCATGTATGTATGCATAGGTATGTGTATGTGTGTGTATGCATTATGTAGCATATGTGTGTGTATGCATTATGTATGTGTATGTATGCATGTAAGTATGTATGTATGCATATGCATATGCATATGCATTATGTATGCATATGTATGCATGTATGTGTATGTCTCTCTATGTGTGTGTGTATGCATATATGTGTGTGTATGTGTGTATGTGTGTGTGTATATGTGTGTGTATGTGTGTATGCATGTGTATGTGTGTATGCATGTGTATGTGTGTGAATGCATCATTATGTGTGTATGTGTCTATGTGTATATGTTGTCAGGATCTTGCTCATGCACATACAGAGATTACGGACGCAGAAAAACACACAGAAAATAGAGGCAACAAGAGACGAGACCGAACGCAAGATTGGGTGCAATCTCCCCCCATGCACTCTGTTTCGACAGTCCACAGAGTGCATGTATTTATAGGAATTTTGATTACGTCGAAAAGAGTGGTTACAAGAGGGCGGCTTTGAAAAGCAGGCGTGAAACTAAAAGTTGATAACTTTTACAGAAAGCCATTGCTTTCAATAACAGAAACTGCAGTCTTCAATGACCCTTATTCTAACCATTACTTTTCTAACAATAGAACCTTCTACGCAGGTTTATTTACAAGCTAAATAATAATTATTCGGATTATTGATGTTCTCCCTTTCACGCCTTGCACGCTCCTCACGAACCTTCAGCTATATCAGAAACATCAAAAACATATTAATACATTAATAATATATCACTTTAACAATGCATTGTTCAATAATATACAACATGCCTCTCAGTTGACAAGCAACTGACCTCAATTGATAAAATAATTTAACACTCTAACAATTACAATACATTTTTCAGCATATTCCATGTTACTGTTACAATCCAACAATGCATTGGCTAACATATTCCATGTTACAATCCAACAATGCATTGGCTATTCCATTTGTCAATCCAACAATGCATTGGCTATTTTATATTTCAATCAAACAATGCATTGGCCAACATCTTCCATAATACATTAATAATTTAACACACTCCAATAATTACTTGTTCAACATATTCCATAATTCATAACATGCCCCTCAGTTGAACAAGCAACTGACCTCAGTTGATATAATAATAAACATGGATGGCCAGTCACATGTTTCATCACTGAATAAAGAAAATAGGCATGTGCCATGTAAAAATACATGCATGGAAATGTTCATGGAGCTGTTACATTTTGTGTATGATATGCAAAAATTAAGTGGTCATAATGAGGTGTTAATTGTGTTTTATGTATCCATTGACATTCTTCAATAGAGTGATTTTTGTACTTAACCAAATATCGATGATATTGAGTACCTATGCGTGTAGTAGTGACATCATGATCAATGATTTTCTCAGGAACTAAGATTTTAGATTGTTCTTCAATCAAAGGAGGGTCATCAAGAAGTGGAGCAAGTGGTAAAGTTCCTTTAAAGGGTTTAAGTAAACTAATATGAAAAGAATTATGTATAGTCCAATGGGATGGAATATCTAATCGAAATGAATTATTATTAATTTTTTCTATAATGCGAAACTGTCCATAATAGCGTGGTGCAAGTTTAATTTTAGGATGCTGCAAAATAATTTTGAGACGTCTTTTAATTATTCGCAACCATACAAAATCATTTTCCTTGAATTCTTTGGCTAATCTTTTAGTATTGATAATACGTGTATATCGCTCTTGACTTTTCCTAATGTGCTCGTGAACATCATGAAGTATAGAAACGTGATCTTGAGCAATAGAATCAGCCATCGGAATGTCGGTTTGGGTGAGGGACATGGGAGTGGGAAGCTTTTTACCAAAAACTATTTCAAAAGGTGCACGACCAGTAGTGGTGTGTGAAGTGTTATGGTAAGCAAATTGAAGCGATGGCAACTTTTCATCCCAGTTATTAGGATTATCTAATGAATAACAACACAATAAATCAAGAATAGTACTATTTGTAGCCTCACTCTGTCCATTACTTTCAGGATGAAATGCAGAGCTAAAATCTATTTTAGAACCAAAATGTTGAAATAAGGCAACCCAAAAATGATTACAAAACCTAACATCACGATCAGATAACATTACTTTAGGAAATCCATGATGTGGAAAAATGCATTTAATGAATAATTTTGCAGCTTGAGGTGCAGTCAAAGTTTTTCTACATGGAATGAAATATGCATATTTACTAAACCTATCAACTATTGTCCAAATCATATCATTATGTGATGAAGTGATAGGAAGACTTGTGATAAAATCCATAGAGATTTGTTCCCATGGTTCATTTGGAATAGGAAGTGGCATTAATAATCCAAATGGTTTACCATGATGACGTTTGACACGCTGACATACAATGCATTGAGAAACATAATGTGCAATGTCTTTTTCCATGTGTGGCCAAAAGAAGAAATCTTTGCAAGCAGAAATGGTGCTTTGTATGCCTCTATGACCCATGTAAGATGGTTCATGCATTTCTTTAATGACAAAATCTTTAAAAGCTTGGGTTATGCACAATCTATGTTGAAAATAGAGAAAACCGTTATGAAATGTATAATGTTCATCAGATAAAGATGCAGCATTGTTGAAGTCATGCCATGCACGTGAAAAATACAAATCAGATGCATAAGTGGAAACCATTTCTTGAAAAGAATGAATTTGGATGGCAGAAATATTATTCAAAACAACAGATTGCAAAGGAAAACGGCTAAGAGCATCCGCTACAACATTAGCTTTACCAGGCTGATATTGTATCATGGGTTGGAAATTTTGAATGAATGATGCCCATTTAAGATGCCTATCAGAGATTAAGGGCTGATTTAATAAATGTTTAATAGCCTGTTGATCGGTTTTGTTTAAGACCTCAGAGCCCATAAGATAGTGTTTCCAAATTCGCAAAGCATGCACAACTGCTAACAATTCTTTATCATACGTACTATAATTATGCTCTGAGGGTTTAAGCTTTCTACTCTCAAATGCAATGGGATGGTCATTTTGCATCAGAACAGCACCTATTCCTGAACCACTAGCATCAGTAACAACATGAAAGGGTTGTGAGAAATCAGGTAATCATAAAACAGGTGCATGTGAAAGTGCATGTTTAAGTTTGTCAAAGGACTGTTGTTGGGTAATTCCCCATGCAAATTTTATTTTCTTTTTCAACAACAAAGTAAGAGGCAATGCTAAATAAGAAAAAGTTCGAACAAACTTCCTATAGAAACTAGCCAACCCAAGAAAAGAACGAACATCATTGACTGATTGTGGTGTAGGCCATTCTATGATAACTCTAATCTTTTTCGGATCCATATGCACACTTTCACTTGAAATAATATGGCCTAAATATTCTAGCTTACGCTGAAAGAAATAACTCTTTTCAGGATTAGCATAAAGTGTGTTCTCTCGTAACAAATGAAAAACAGTTTCAAGATGCTTTTCATGTTCACTATCATTCTTACTGTAAACAAGTATGTCATCAAAGAAGACAAGAACAAAAGCTTGGTAATCAAGAAAAATATTGTTCATCATTCGCGCAAATGTAGCAGGGGCATTAGTAAGTCCAAAGGGCATTACCATAAATTCATAATGGCCATTTTGAGTTCTAAATGCAGTCTTAAAAATATCACTTTGTGTCATACGAATCTGATGGTAACCTGATTTAAGATCAATTTTACTAAAGACACGAGCTCCTTGTAACTTATCTAAGAGATCATCTATTCGAGGAATAGGGTATCTATTCTTGATCGTGATCTTGTTAAGGGCTCTATAATCAATGCACATTCGATAAGTTTTATTCTTCTTCTCTACTAAGAGAACTGGTGCTCCAAATGGGGAAGAACTAGGCCTTATAAGTCCTTTTTGTAGTAGGTCTTTTACTTGATTTTCTATTTCCTTTTGATGTAGTGGGCCATGTCTATAGGGTGCTTTATGAGGAGGAGAACTACCAGGGACTAAGTCTATGCTATGGTCAAAGGATCCTCGAATTGGTGGTAGTTCAGAGGGATATTCAGACATAAAACAATCCTTATAAGTACTCATGAAAGGTTTATATGCATCTGGAAGTGTATGAGTATAATCATTGATGACATTGATAAAAACAATGCATGAGTTGAATCCTTTCCTAAATGCACACTTTACTTGAGTGTGACTAATCAATGGAAATGGCTGGAAATCATGCCATGCAGACAAAGTAATGATTTGATATTTGAAAACAAACTTAAAGGTATGAGTATGGTAGTCAATACGTGGGTTATAATGGTGATGAAAAGGCATACCTAGTATAACATCATAAGATTGCAAAGGTGCAATTAAAAATGTTCGTGAATCAACATAAGGGCCTATGCTAATCATAACATCTTGCACTTCTCGTGTTACATTATAACGACTACCTTGAAATGCAGCTTTCACTTTATACAAAGAAGAAAACGTTTGTAATTTAAGTTCTTGTACTAATAAATGTGAAATGAAGTCATGTGAACTACCATCGTCATGTAGAATTTTAACTAGTTTATTATTTATTGTACCCTGCATGCAAAGAAGAGAGTGTAGAGAGATATCGTTACCCAAGGTACTTAAATCCTTCTCCAGTGATTCCTCTGTCCAAATAGGAGGAATTTCTTCATTATAGACCTCCATGTTATGCAATCGAGCTGTAGCCGGTTTCATATGAAGAGGTTGCAATCTGCACCTTATTTTTGTATGTCCAGGTTTACCACAATTCCAGCAAGTGATTCGTGGTCGCTTCTGTTGGGCATTCACTGCTGAAGTTTGAAGGGTAGGTGGTTTGGTTGGTTGGAGAGATGAAGCAATGGGTGGAGTTAAATAATTGGATTGTGGAGGACGAGGAAAACTAGGGTAAGATGGGGCATTAAAATTACGCTTCATAGGAAATGAAGGTTTAACAGGAAATGGTCGTGGACGTGGTTGTTGTAGACAGAGTGACTTGGTTATGGACTGGAATTCTTTTTCTGCATCATAAGCAAAAGATATAGCCTCGTTGAGGGTTGTAGGTCGTAGGGTGTGAAGCTTAGCTTGGATACCCAGCTCCAAACCATCTTCGTATTTCTGCTGCAAGATATCCTCTGATACATCTTCAAGCATTCGTACAAGTAGTAAATTTTGCCAGAACCGCTCTGTGTAGGTAGTAACCGTATCACCCTCCTTCCATGTAAGGGTCGTCCATGCACGTCGAACATGCAAATGGTATTGAGGAGGAAGAAATGAATCCTTCACGTTTTCTTGAAAAGCCTTCCAAGTTGTTGGACGCTCCGTACTGTGCCGCAGGACATTCCACCAGAGTTGTGCTTTACCTACTAGGTAGTTAGTGGCAAATTTAGCTTTTTCACTTTCAGCATACATTTCATCGGTATAAAAATCATCAAACTGCGACAACCAAGAAAGTACTAAAGGCCCATCCTTTCGGCCATCAAATCGCAGAAACTGGTAGTTTCTATTATCAATCTTTGAATGAGTAACATCAGATTGGGCAGACACAATAGCTTTTACTACTCTCGTAAGGTTGTCTTCCTCAGCTTGCATCCTTTGGAGGATTTCATCACGTTGTCGGATCTCATTCTGAGCTCCTTGAAGCTCATGCCGCAAGAGCTCTAGTTGTTGTTCAAGTGTTGCCACAGGTAGAGGTGAATTACTGTAATCCTCCATGGTGCTCTTGGACCCTTGCTCTCAACCTTGGTGTATTTAACCTTCTTGTTTGCAACCTTGGTGTCTCGATCCCGTGTTCTCAACCTTTTGCTTGGTATCTTGAACACTCAATCAAGTGCCACCCAAGGATTTTGAAGGAATTCACACTTCCAAGCTAGCTCATTGGAAAGCTCGTTCCGAGAGCTTTCCAACGGTATATTACATGCCTCAATCTGACCTACGGATTGAGAGATACACTTGATTCTTTCTTGGATCCAATCTTGAAATCGACGCGCGCGCCTTCCACAATTAATAAAGAGAGAGAACTTGAGTACAACTCCAAGAGATGGTGGAGTGGTCAAAGTACTTCCCTTGAAAGTAGGAGGTTGTGGGTTCAAATCCTCCTACCTTAGGGACTCTAAACCTCTCTATTACCACTCAAAAATTAAAATTGCCTCGCGCGTAGCCAACGGTCGCCAAGGGAGCCTTGGGTGCCAATGTTGCCAATGTTGCCGATGTATTGCCTAAGTTATTGCCTAAGTTCTTTGCCTTAGTCGACGCCTTGGAGTAAGCCGAAGGAGTAAACGTAGGTGAAAACGTAGGTTCTGGTTCTGGAATAGGAACAGAAACAGAAACAGAAACCGAAACCGAAGACGAAGACGGAGATGGAGATGGAGATGGAATCAGAATTCAGAATCGCGAATAGAGAACAGAACCCTCTGTATTGACGCGTGCAGAGCTCTGATACCACTGTTGTCAGGATCTTGCTCACGCGCATACAGAGATTACGGATGCAGAAAAACACACAGAAAATAGAGGTAACAAGAGACGAGACCGAACGCAAGATTGGGTGCAATCTCCCCCCATGCACTCTGTTTCGACAGTCCACAGAGTGCATGTATTTATAGGAATTTTGATTACGTCGAAAAGAGTGGTTACAAGAGGGCGGCTTTGAAAAGCAGGCGTGAAACTAAAAGTTGATAACTTTTATAGAAAGCCATTGCTTTCAATAACAGAAACTGCGGTCTTCAATGACCCTTATTCTAACCATTACTTTTCTAACAATAGAACCTTCTACGCAGGTTTATTTACAAGCTAAATAATAATTATTCGGATTATTGATGTTCGCCCTTTCACGCCTTGCACGCTCCTCACGAACCTTCAGCTGCTATATCAAAAACATATTAGTACA
Source organism: Ceratopteris richardii (assembly GCA_020310875.1). NCBI lineage: Eukaryota > Viridiplantae > Streptophyta > Polypodiopsida > Polypodiales > Pteridaceae > Ceratopteris > Ceratopteris richardii. The sequence goes on along the minus strand of CM035439.1, from coordinate 124,269,055 downwards.
TTAATAATATATCACTTTAACAATGCATTGTTCAATAATATACAACAGTGTATGTGTGTGCACGTCTATGTGTATGTGTGTGTGTCTATGAGTGTGTATGTGTTTATGTGTGTGTATATGTCTATCTGTGTGTATGTGTGTATGTGTGTATGTGTATGCATGTATGTATGCATATGTGTGTGTATGTGTGTGTATGCATTATGTATGCATATGTGTGTGTATGCATTATGTATGTGTATGTATGCATGTGCATTATGTATGCATGTGCATTATGTATGCATATGCATTATGTATGTGTATGTATGCATGTGCATTATGTATGCATGTGCATTATGTATGCATGTGTGTGTGTATGCATGTAAGTATGTATGTATGTACGCATATGCATATGTATGTATGTATGTGTATGTGTGTGTGTATGTGTGTGTATATGTATGTGTATATGTGTGTGCATGTGTATGCATTATATGTGCATGTGTGTATGCAACATTATGTGTGTATGTGTGTATATGTGTGTGTATTTGTGTGTATGTGTGTGTGTGTATGTGTATGTGTGTGTGTGTCTATGTGTATATATGTGTGTGTGTATGCATATGTATGTGTGTGTAAGTGTGTGTGTGTGCGCATACCTTGCTTCAATGAGTTGCGTCTCTCTCTCTCTCTCTCTCTCTCGGTCTCTTCTTGCTCTTGAGTCCAAATCCCGACACAAATGTGCCAGGAGAAATCGAATTTTTTTTTACATTCGAGAGTGTCACATATGCGATGCTGTACAGTTTTCCAACGTCGCAAATAACATCGCTAGTTAGCGACGGTATTTGCGATGCAGTAATTTAGCGTCGCATAAGCAACATAGGCATCGCTTATGCGACGAATGCGCGTAAAAAGAAAAAAAATCAAAAAATAGCACCGTCGCTTATGTGACGCTAGCGTCGCATAAGCGACGGTGCTCGTTTTTTTTTTCAATTCGAGGGCGTCGCTACGCCCCCTATTTCTTGTAGTGATAAACTTCTTGCCAACACCCACATCATGAAGAGACTGCAAAATGAAATCCCAGTCCATTCTGTCATAAGCCTTGTCAAAATCAATCTTAAAATAATAACAATCAATATTTTCCTCTTTAGCATACTCGAGACCTTCCCAAATAGATATGATGGCATCAAGAATGTATTTTCCTTTAATAAAGCCCTTTTGCTAAGGAAGGATGACATGATCCATGAGTGGAGTAAGTCTCCTAGCCAGACAAGTAGAGAAAATTTTTTATAGAGAAGTCAGACAAGAGATAAGTCCCCAATTGTTTAGGTCATCCTTGGATCCTTTTTTGTGAACAAGCTTAATAACTCTAGTGTTTATGAAGATAGAAAGAGCACCTTTTCTCATAGCCTCCTGGCAGACCAAGAGAATAATGGGAGGCAAAAATCCTTAAGAACCATGAAAAATTCATTTGAAATACCATCAAAACCAAGGAATTTACACATTTTCAATTTACTAATGGTTTCTCTAATCTTATTGCCAGAGAGACAAATCCAAAATATAGACCAAACTTTTAGAAATCATTTTTTTTCTTTTAAGAACAATGTAAACTCGCACATCTATTGAAAAGTTTCAATTTCGCACATTGGGCAGAGTTCGTCATGCACCATGCATATTTGTTTATGCCTGAGTTAGTCCAAAGTTTTAGAAATCATTTTTTTTTCTTTTAAGAACAATGTAAACTCGCACATCTATTGGAAAGCTTCAATTTCGCACATTGGGCAGGGTTCATCATGCACCACGCATATCTCTTTATGCCTGAGTAAGTCCTAAAGTGGGTCATTTTGCAACAACGATCCATAGTGTACATGACACAATGCTAATCTCCTACCAAAGTGCATGTTGAAGAACGTTCTTTCGAGTGCGGGCTTATCACGATCGATAAGCGATAATAAAATGAGCAATGATCGCTTGTTTCTTTCGTAGTACAGAGCACTGTGCACGTTCGCTCTCTCTCTCTCTCTCTACTCTTCCATGCACACACCTGTATCAGGTATACACAATTACCAGTGTGGTCGGCGGTCGCGATCTCTGGATCCATGCCCGCATGCACGAAGAGAGAGGAAAAGACAATCTGATACTCGGGAATTGGGATTCGGGAGCTACATTGTTCATGGAAACGTACCCACGATCTTGTCATATTCAGCCCTCGTAACGTTTGATCGTGGGAGCTGGTATATGCACTCAGTGCAAACTCAGTTGCGATGTCCTCTTCAGCATTCTGGGAGGCGTCAGCAGCTATGGCGGCGTCTTCTGCTTTCAGTCTAATGATATTGCTGCAGATCCCCTTGCTCGGAGCGCTGGCTGCGCAGCCTCCGTTAGCTCCTGCGGCTGAGGGATCAGGGCCCAGTGCATCACCGTCGCCGTCCTCTGCCCTTTCGTCCGTTTCATCTCCCTCGCCCGTACCACCTTCTCCCGCGAGCTCTCTTAGCCCTTCACCCACGGCAGCATCAGTGTCTGCGCCCGCTCCATTGTCTTCTCCGGCCCCCCTTCCCGCTCCATCCTCTGATCCCGTGCCTCTTGCTCCCATCTCCCCTGCCTCGTTGTCCACGCCGGCTCCTGCTCCATCGCCCTCAGCTCCCTCACCATCAGAGGCATCTCCATCTCCTATTACATCGAGGCCATCTCCGTCTCCGCCTGCTCCGGACTTTGAGGCTGGTGCTCGTTCCCCTCCTGCTCCTCCTCCCACAGTAGAAAAAGCTGCGAATGATAAAAGCCAGAAGTCTTCTGGTATGTCCGTAGGCCACAAAGCCGGCATCGCCATTGGCGTCCTGTTGGCATTAGTCGTGCTTGCTGTGCTGGGAATCGTGTGGAAGAAAAGGAAAGACAATATCAAACGTGCAAGAGGTGGCGGGCAGTAAGTTTATTCCCTAAGAAGGCTTTCTCGATTGATTACACACACACACACACACACTCACACACAGAGAGAGAGAGAGAGAGAGAGAGAGAGAGAGAGAGAGAGAGAGAGAGAGAGAGAGAGAGAGAGAGAGAGAGAGAGAGAGAGAGAGAGAGAGAGAGAGAGAGAGAGAGAGAGAGAGAGAGAGAGAGAGAGAGAGAGAGAGAGAGAGAGAGAGAGAGAGAGAGAGAAGTATGCTTTCGGGATGCCATCCTTGTCGACCTTAAAGAGAATCCCTTAGTCTTCTAGTTAGCCAGGCCCAGAAGTTGATGTTCGCGCAGAACATTTCTTTTGCCTTCTGAATCGAATTTTATTTTCTGGCAGATTCATTTAAGCGAGATTAACTTCGTTGCCTTGCTCTCTTCTGTTCCATGTTCATTGTCTGCTTGCATGCTTTTTTACATGGAGCTTTCTCATGTTCTCTTCCAATTCGTCGAAACTGATGAAGGACACGGGAAAGAAGCGTTTCACTCGTAGTGGTGCCTAAGTTTAAACTTACCAGGTCTATATGTTGCATATCATAGATTTTGAAATAAAAAATGCTAGGGAACTGCATTTCTCCTAGTGAACGAATATATACCCCATAAAGAGACTTCATGGTTGCGTCTTAGCAATCTTGTTACACAAACCTTTGAGGTCTGAATTCTGATGCTTTTGTAGAGAATGTCCGTAGCAAGAACTTAAATATGTTTGGTAGGATAGATTTGAAGAATAAATTGTTATATGATCAGTCAGGTGATGTAAGACTTATTCATGTCAAAATACATGGCCATGTAGCATACATCTATTCAAATTCATTGGAAGCAAGGAGCTGTCCTTATATTTGCAAATCCTAGGTTCCACAAAATGAAATTGGGCTTGGAGGTAAACATTTAACAATCGTACATCCCTTTAACCTCAATCAGAGAAATTCAGCTTTACTTGTATTTGCTAGATCTAGAGTCCATGAAATGATATCAGGCTTGGAGGGGAGTGTTGGGAATTGAACTCACGACCTCCCGGTTAGGAGTGCGATGGGCTAACCACTTGCCCCAAAAGCCATGGTTGAGGATTACTTCCTAATCCTCTCTCTTAAGGCGTGGTTCAACCATCTCCTACTAGGAGTATGTGACATTCCTTCCCCCTTAGAATGAGCATTGTCCTCAATGCTCACTTGTGGACCCTTCTAACTCTTGGACCCACTTTCCATGCATGAGTGCTTCCACCAACCTCAAACTCCAGCACATGGACCAAATTTGGACCTATCCCACCCTCCGTGGGTGCCCAAATGCCCATGCGCCTTCATCCAAGGCTAGTTTCACACTCACCACAGATAAGCGCTTTTTCCAAGTGCCCACGGATGAGGCGCGAACCTCCGTCTCGCCCAATTTCTCAACTAGGCTCTGATACCAATGTCAGAGATCGTCTGCTCCGATGAACTCCCCAATTTTGGGACGATACCTTCACGACTTTCGATGACTCTCTCAGGTGTTTGCACGGAGATCGATCAAAGAGTTGCCGCCCAGCTGCGTGATGTGTTCGATCATTACCCTCTCTCTCTCTTCACCCAAAATGGGTCATAGTCAAGGTTCCTCTCATGAGTGCCACTTGGCACTCATGTGAGCATCATACTCTATATGAATAAGAGGAGGGTCATACCTCTAAATACTATTCATATAGGATACTCCATGGGACATTTCCTTCCCCTTACTTCCATTTTGTCCTCAAAATGGTATTGGAAGGTCTAAAAGAAAGAGAGAAATAATAGAACCACCACTCCCACTATATCCCCATGTATAAAAATACATGGTCCTGTCTCCGTGTTGTTTCCCCATATCCTTCCCCTTAAGAAAACTCTTGGGAAGGTAAACTAAAACTGGGAAACCGTCTCTGTAGGGTGCTAACCCGCTCCCATGTGGCACTATCTTCTGAACTATCTTTCCACTTTACTAGACACTCTTTATACAAGTGACTCCTCGTCCGTTTCTCTCGAGTGCGTAGTATGCTTTCTGGCTCATGTGGAATAGATTGAACAGAAATAGGCTCTACTACCTCACTATCTGGAATGAGGTTGTCAGATTCACCCTGCCTTTTCTTAAGCCGGCTAACATGAAATACTGGATGGATTTGACTATTCTCTGGAAGTTGGAGCTGGTAAGCCATCTTTCCTATTCTCTTAAGTATTTGGAAAGGTCCACAATACCTAGGAGATAATTTTGGACAAGGTCCCGTCTTCATGGTTTCAGACCTAGATGGAACTCTAAGATAGACTTGCTCTCCAACCTCAAAGTTGATATCTCTTCTTTGAGGGTCAGCATAGGCTCTAGCCCTATCCTGAGCTTTCCTAATGCTGTCCTTAGCAAGTCTAAGCATATCATTCATTTCTTCCAAGAAGTCCTTTGCAGCTTGAACTTTTTCATTCTGCAAGCCAACTGCATAAGGAGCCCTTGGCTGAAACCCATACATAAGCATAAATGGACTATGCCCAGTGGAAGAGTGCTTGGCACTATTATATGCAAACTCTACTATAGGTAAGTACTCCTCCCAATTAGTTTGCCTTTCATTCACATATGCTCGAAGCATATCCTCTAAGATTTGGTTAACCCTTTCTGTTTGCCCATCCGACTGTGGATGCTCGGCCGTACTCATGCTAAGCTTTGTATCCAACCTTTTGAAGACCGCTCTCCAAAAGTGGCTAGTAAACTTCCTATCCCGATCAGAAACTATGTCTAAAGGAAGACCATATAACCGGTATAGGTTCTCAACAAAGAGTCTAGCCAACTCAGGTGTCTTCACTGTAGTATGTGTCGGAATAAACCTAGCCATTTTGGTTAACCTATCCACAATTACCCAGACCGAGTCGTGCCCTCTCTGTGTCTTAGGTAATCCGACTATAAAGTCCATGGAGATACTCTCCCACTTCCCATTGGGAATATCCAATGGGTGGAGTAGCCCTCCAATCCTTAATCTCTCAGCTTTGTTGACTTGGCATTTATTGCACTTAAGCACATACTCTAGGACGTCCTTATGAAGTCCAGGCCAATAAAACTGCCTCTTAACAAGATCATAAGTCTTGTTAACTCCTGGGTGTCCCGCACTAGGTGTGTCATGACACTCATATAAAATATGCTGTCTCATCTCAGTATCTCTAGGGACACACACCTTACCTTTATATAACAAATATCCATCATGGACACTGTAATTCTTCCACTTGAATCCTTCTTGAGTACCCGTCGATACTCCATCCTCATTGGAAACCCGTATATTACGATCCCCATTCTCTATGGCTTCCCAAATCTCGGAATATGCAGGATCAAGCCTACATTTCCCTCTAATAGACTCAAGTAGCTCGCTAGTGATCTGAGTAAAACTCAGTCCATTGAGCATAGGCATGCGGCTAAGTGAATCAGCCACTACATTAAACTTTCCCTTCCTATACCTAAGCTCATAATCAAACTCTTGAAGGGTCTCTGCCCATCGGGCCTTACGACCTTTAAGGTCTGTTTGATTAGAGAGCCACTTAATGCTCTCTTGATCAAACACTATCGTAACTTTGGCACCATATAAATAATGACGCCACTTCTTCAAAGCATGGACTATTGCATACAACTCCTTCTCATAGACAGAGTAATTCTTTTGAGCCGGTTCTAGTTTCTTGCTCTCAAAAGCTAATGGTCGACCATCCTGTACTAAAACCGCTCCTATAGCAAAATCACTCGCGTCAGTTTCAACCACAAATGGTTTATTGGGATGTGCTATATGTAAAAGTGGAGCTGTAGCAATTGCTACCTTCAACTTTTCCATACTTTGCTTCTGTTCGTCTCCCCAATGAAAGGCTTTCCCTTTCCCTTTAAGCAGCAATTTTGGCATAGTTCTTAATGAATCTTCGATAGAAACCTGATAAACCTAGGAAGATCTGCAGCTCCTCCAGGTTCCGTGGATGTGGCCATTCCATAATAGCCCTTACTTTTTCAGGATCCATCTGGATTCCATCTTGGGAGACTATATGCCCAAGGTATTTAACCTCTGTTTTGAAAAATTCACACTTTGACTCCTTAGCAAAGAGCGAATTTTCCCTTAGCACTTGAAATACTTTTCTCAAGTGTTCCAAGTGCTCCTGTTCTGATGCACTATAGATCAGAATGTCATCTAAAAAGTCTACTACAAAGTGTCCTAGATAAGGCCGTAAAACACTATTCATGAGTTTCATGAAAGTGGCAGGAGCATTGGTGAGACCAAAAGGCATCACCAAAAACTCATAGTGCCCATATCTAGTCCTAAATGCAGTTTTAGGGACATCCTCTGCCCTAATCCTGATCTGAGGTCAAGCTTGGTAAAATACCTAGCTTGATGTAACTGATCAAATAGATCTTCCAACCTAGGCATTGGAAATCTATTTTTGATAGTTACCTTATTAAGTGCTCTATAATCTATACATAGTCTCATAGAGCCATCTTTCTTTTTAACTAGGAGCATTGGCGATGCCCATGGTGAGTTACTAGGTTTGATGAAGCCTTTATCTAAATAGTCCTGCAATTGCTTCTCAACCTCCTCATGCTGAGAAACACTAAGCCTATAAGGTGGTCTACAAATAGGGTTAGTGTTAGTAACAACTTCTATGGCATGGTCAATGTCCCCTCTCTCAGGTGGTAGCCCTCTAGGTAAGTCAGTGGGAAAAACATCTCTGAATTCAAACATAAGATCCTTAAAACTTTTAACTACACACTCTTGCAAAAAAGAATAGTAGAAAGTCCTGTTCATATTTACATTCAAAGCATGAAAATATACATCAGATGAGCTGTCTGTACAATGCTCCATATCATGACTATACAATAAAAACATATCCTGTACATGCTGTGAACAACAGAGACTATACAACTCTAATGATGAGATGAGAGGTGCACTAGGTACATCTCTCTCTCCCTGAATATAAACTGTACTTCCATTCTTTTCAAACTCGAGTGTGTTATTTTGATAGCTGCGTTTAAGTGTATTTCCCAACCCCCATAGCCACTCTCTTCCTAAGACTAGATCTGTCCTCTCCATGTTCATAATTTGGAAGTCCATATGATCTATATAATCCTGCATCTTGACTTCCAAATTGGATACCATAGTATCCCATATTCTTTTATCTTGCCCTTGCATCATAGATACAATGTATTTATGTGCACTAGGCTGTTGGGGAATCTTCAATTTCTTGACCAAAGCATAGTTTATGAAGTTATGAGTGGCAGAGTCATCTATCATGACTCGCACCCTGGTCCCGTATACACTACCATGTAGCTTGACCAAGTCATGTGGTCCAAACTGCGGTGACCACAATGACTGAGTCAAACAACACGTGTGCTCTATATCCTCATGCATCACCTCCACTCCCTTGCAGCTAGAGCTGCCATGAATGGGAAGGGTCTGCACTAGGTGGACCGCCTTTTTGCCCCTTTCAGGAGCCGTACTAGACTCTGGTCCTTTCTTCTTTTCTTCCCCCTTCTTGAGTGGACAGTTCCACTGTGAGTGGCTAGGGGATAGGCACCTAAAACACAGGTTCTCTCTTTTGGCCTTCTCAAACTGGTCTGTGGATAGCTTAGGCCCTTGTGATCTTTGTTTTTTAATAAAAACCTTGTTTTTCCCAAAAGGCAACTTTTTCTTAAATTTAGTGGTGCTAAGAGGTTTAAGGGGCTGATCCGTCTCCATAGGAGTATACTGAGGACGGTTATGGTCCTCATATATCTGTGCATATTTGATCGCCTCCTCAAACGTCTTAGGCGCATTCCTCCTGACTTCCCTCTTTATGGCTTTATCCAAGCCCCTAACAAACCCTCTGGTCTTCTGAAAATCATCTAGACCCTTAAGCTTCAAAGTGATCTCTCTATAGTGAGATAGATAAACTGAAAGAGGCCTTCCTCTTTGAGTAATTCTATCCCACTCATCCCAATTCCTCTCCTCTTCATTTTCAGGAAGAAACTCTTTTAGGAAAAGAGTCTCAAAGTGAGTCCAGTCACTAGGGATAGAGTTCGCCTCCTTAAGACTCATCCACCACTTATAAGCACGCGGGCCGAGGGAGAGACTCGCCTCTAGCACACGATACTCAGGTGGGGTGCCCTTCAATTGATGCAAATCTTGCCACTTTTGTAAAAAAGTGTAGATTGCATCCTTATTCCTGTCTCGGTCATCCCCCGTGAAGGTTGGTGGTTTTAAGTCTTTCAGCATGGGAGCTTCCCTAGAGCTCTCTCCTTTATATTTACTAGGAAGAGAAGTCTCTTTCCTAGTAATCTCTAGAGGAATGGTAGGAGTCTCTCTTTCCTTCCTAGCTAGGAAAGAAGTGACACTAGTCTCAAGAGAGATCATTTGAGACTTAAGTTGGTGTATAAGAGATGTAATGCTACCCAAATCTTTCTCTAACTTGAGGGTTTGCTCTTTCAAGTCAATGAATTGGTCACGAGTGACAAATTCATCTATAAGCTCTTCATAAGTGTACTCTTGCTTTGAAGGCTCTTTTTCTTCTATATTCTCTTCTATTTCTTGTCCTAACTCTACTTCTTCCATCCTAGCATCTTGATCCTCTAGTTGCTCTCTAGGTGGAGAAGTGGTCTCAACTACTTGTTTGCCTTTATTTTCCATGTTTAAGTACCCTTCCCCCGTTTGCTAACTAGAGAGTATGAAAATGAATGGAAGTAGAGTTAAAATATGCAAGAAGAAGAGAGATATAACACAAGAGCACTTCCCTGATACAAAGTAGTGTTGCGGAAGCTAAATCCAGGTGGTCCTTGATGCTTCAAGCCGCTGATTTTAAGTCCTCGCCAGTCCCAAAAGAAAATTGGAAATGTCCGCTTGGTCCGGGGAGGTTCTAGACACCATAAACCATCCAAAATAACACCAAAAGTGCGTAGGAAAAGCCTCAAACGGGCAAACTGAATGCAACTGAACAATTTCAGAAATTTTCCAATCCTCGCCAGTCCACAAAGTGTTGTCCAGCACCTGTACTTCAAAAATTTGAGACAATCCCAAGTGAAAAAATTGGATTTGGAGTCCGGATGAAGAAAAACTAGGCCCGGGAGTGGCCGCCTAGTTCCTGCTGAAGCGCTGCAGAGAGATTTTGGTAGGGCAAATCTCTTCCAAATCCAACACCGATGGTCTCTGAGCGAAGCTTGAAAGCGTAGCTTCGAAACGTGACCAAGATTTTTGAAATCCGATATGGTATGAAGAAGATATGGTCCGGAGAAGTGAGGTATGTCACCGGTGGGAAGTGAAAAGCTTCATCTTCATGAATAGATAGGTTTGGAAAGCTCAAAACTGAGGAATGAAAGCTTCTTTCACCAAACCAACACCCCCCATCCCATAACCACAGCCCATAATACATATGTACATCCTCATTTGATCAAGATCTTGATCCACAATATCAATTTTGTTCTTCTAATTCCCCCAAAAAAATTCGAATTTTACCTATCTTCAAGTTGAATTGGAGTGGCTTCGAAAATTTCTGAACTGTCAGAGGGCGCCTTTGATGGAGCAAGTTATCCCACATAGGGGCGCTGCAGGCGGAGAAAATCCCTTTATAACCAAGAGCATGAGGAGCTTACTTCCACCTAGGAGTGGGGAGGGAGGAGCAAAGCTCCCCCTCGTGGGCTGGCGGATGCCTTCGGGCCTCTGCGTGACTCTCTGCGCCTGTGGGCCTTCTCTGATCGCGGGCCGCCTGTGGGCCGTCGGTTGTTGATGATGGTTGTCCCGTCGCGGGCCGCCTGTGGGCCGTCGGTTCTTGATGATGGTTGTCCCGTTCGCCGTCTGGCTCTGATACCAATGTCGGGAATTGAACTCACGACCTCCCGGTTAGGAGTGCGATGGGCTAACCACTTGCCCCAAAAGCCATGGTTGAGGATTACTTCCTAATCCTCTCTCTTAAGGCGTGGTTCAACCATCTCCTACTAGGAGTATGTGACAGGGAGTTTTCAAATGAAAGTCATTTACACCTCAGTACTCTTGATGTGTTCAACATTTGATTACCAGACCTTATTCTTGAGGTAAGGTGTGCTCATATTGAATGTTGACAATTATGATCAATAACATCATACCCACATTGGTGAAACAAAGCTACAATAAAAACCATGGTAGATAAAATATACACAAGATCATTATCGTCAACATGTCATCAATGATCATTGAGCATAAACATATAGTGATAATCTGTCATGAGAGAAAGAACTTAAACGTTATGAAATTAACTTAAAATTTATAAACATGCTCAAAGATTTAAGGGATTAGAAAACGAATAAGGAATATTGTATCTAGATAGATTATAGGAATATCCCGAATACAAAATACAAAATGCTCATTATATAGTGTTGAGATTAAGAAGTGAGTCAAGATGTATCCACAATGATTGATGTACGTAATACAAGATAATGTCTATGATAGAATACTAGTGACAATATCAATAAACATTATATATTGTATCCAAGTAGTAACTTGAAAGCTGAGCTACCAATCTACGATTTTAGGATGGAATAGCTTAAAGGGAAAGGAAAGGCCTTTCATTGGGGAGACGAACATAAGCAAAGTATGGAGAAACTGAAGGTAGCAAATGCTACAGCTCCACTTTTGCATATAACAAATCCCAATAAATCCTTTGTGGTTGAGATTGATGCAAATGATTTTGCTATAGGAGCGGTTTTAGTCCAGGATGGTCAACAAGTAGCTTTTGAGAGTAAGAAACTAGAATCTTCTTAGAAGAATTACTCCGTCTATGAGTTGTATGCAATTGTCCATGCTTTGAAGAAGTGGTGTCATTATTTATATGGCAAAAGGTACGATAGTGTTTGATGAGGAGATCACCAAGTGGCTCTCTAATAAAACAAACCTTAAAGGTCACAAGGGTCGATGGGCAGAGACCCATCAAGAGTTTGATTATGAGCTTAGGTATAGGATGGGAAAGTTTAATGTAGTGGCTGATTTGCTTAGTGGCATGCCTATGCTCAATGGATTGAATCTTACTCAAATCATTAGTGAGTTACTTGAGTCCATTAGAGGCAGATGTAGGCTTGATCCTGCATATTCTGAGATTTGGAAAGCTGTAGAGAAAGGGGATCGTGATATACGGGTTCCCAATGAGGATGGAGTATCGATGGGTACTCAAGAAGGATTCAAGTGGAAGAATTACAATATCCATGATGGATATTTTTTATACAAGGGTAAGGTGTATGTCTCTAGAGACCTTGAGATGAGATGACACATTTTGTATGAGTGTCATGACACACCGAGTGCGGGACACTCAGGAGTTAACAAGACTTATGATCTTGTTAAGAGGCAGTTTTATTGGCTTGGACTTCATAAGGATGTCCTAGAGTATGTGCTTTTAAGTGAACAACTTGCCATGTCAATGAAGCTGGAAGATTGAGGATTGGAGGACTACTCCATCCATTGGATATCCCCAATGGGAAGTGGGAGAGTATCTCCATGGACTTCATAGTAGGATTACCTAAGACTTAGAGAGGGCACAATTGAGTCCCGGTAATCGTGCAAGATAGGTCAACCAAAATGGCTAGGTCCATTCTGACATGTATAGAACTTGCCAGGTCAATAAAGCTGAAGATTGAGGATTGGAGGACTACTCCACCCATTGGATATCCCCAATGGGAAGTGGGAGAGTATCTCCATGGACTTCATAGTAGGATTAAGTCTTAAGACTCGGAGAGGGCACAACTCAGTCCCGGTAATCGTGGATAGGTCAACCAAAATGGCTAGGTTCATTCCGACATGTAGCACAGTGAAAACACCTTAGTTGGCTAGATTGTTTGTAGAGAACCTATACCGGTTATATGGTCTTCCTTTAGACATATTCTCAGATCAGGATAGGAAATTTACTAGCTAGTTTTGGAGAGTGGTCTTCAAAAGGTTGGATATGAAACTTAGCATGAGTACGGCCGAGCATCCAGAGTCGGATGGGCAAATAGAGAGGGGTAACCAAACCCTAGAGGATATGCTTTGAGCATATGTGAATGAAAGGCGAACTAACTGGGAAGAGTACTTTACCTATAGTAGAGTTTGCATATAATAGTGCCAAGCACTCCTCCATTGGGCATAGTCTATTTATGCTTATGTAAGGGTTTTAGCCAAGAACTCTTTATGTAGTAGGTTTGGAGAATAGAAAAGTCAAAGCTTCCAAGGACTTCTTGGAAGAGATGAATGATATGCTTAGGCTTGCTAAGGACATCATGAGGAGAGCTCAGGACAGGGCTAGAGCCTATGCTGATCTTCAAAGGAGAGACATCAACTTTGAGGTAGGAGAGCAAGTCTATCTTAGAGTTCCATCTAGGTGTGAAACCATGAAGATAGGACCTTGTTCAAAACTATCTCCTAGGTATTGTGGACCATTCTCAATCACTAAGAGAATAGAAAAGATGGCTTACCAGCTCCAACACCCAGAGAATAACCAGATCCATCCAATATTTCATGTTAGTTTGGTTAAGAAATGGTTGGGTGAATTTGACAACCACATTTCAGATAGTGAGGTAGTAGAGCCTATTTCGGTTCAATCTATTCCACATGACCATGAGAGCATACTACGCATTCGAGAGAAACGGACGAAGAGTCACTTATATAAAGAGTATCTAGTAGAGTGGAAAGATAGTTCAGAAGATAGTGCTACATGGGAGCAGGTTAGCATCCTTTAGAGATAGTTTCCCAATTTCACATTACCTACCCAAGAGTCTTCTTAAGGGGAAGGATATGGGGAAAGAGCACGAAGATATGACCATGTACATCAGATATGTGGGGATGTAGCTAGCGGGAGTACTATGCTATTAAGTCTCTTTTTCAATAGGACCTTCCAATACCATTTTTGAGGACAGAAATGGAATTAAGGGGAGGGAAATGCTACATGGGAGGAGCTTTGGGAGAATGGTATGACCCTTCTCTTAGGCTCATTAGATGGTCACACACATGAGTGCCATGTGGCACCCATGTGAGGCCAATTGGGGGCTCCTTTGTAGGGGGGGAGAGAGAGAGAGAGAGAGAGAGAGAGAGAGAGAGAGAGAGAGAGAGAGAGAGAGAGAGAGAGAGAGAGAGAGAGAGAGAGAGAGAGAGAGGGAGGGAGGGAGGGAGGGAGGGAGGGAGGGAGGGAGGGAGGGAGGGAGGGAGGGAGGGAGGGAGGGAGGAGGGAGGGAGGGAGGGAGGGAGGGAGGGAGGGAGGGAGGGAGGGAGGGAGGGAGGGAGGGAGGGAGGGAGGGAGGGAGGGAGGGAGGGAGGGAGGGAGGGAGGGAGAGAGGGAGAGAGAGAGAGAGAGAGAGAAGTACGTGGTTGGGGGGATAGAATTTTGTACATAACTCCGTGTTTGAGCTTTGTATTATCAACTAGGGACCGTCTATCTTCTCCTCGGGAAATGTGCCTGAGGTATCAAAATTACGGAGCTTCATAGGGAGTACATCAGTATGTAGTGCCTTCGGATCCTTAAGGTCATATGTCTCACATGGCTCACTGTGTGTGCGAGCATTGAAGTCTTCACCAAACATGGAATACTCCATGATCTCATTTGATAGATATGCATAAGGTGAGGTCTCACTTGATGAAGAGTCACACTCAGTGGAAACAAAAACGAGAGCCTGTGGGCATGAAATAGCATATGGCTATGTCAATGGAACTGCCACGTGATAGCTCAAGGCGGATCCACCTGATCCGTGGGATGTGTGCTGGCATGTTCATCCTCGGTGTGGAGACTCCCACTGGAATTCATGTATCCGGGGCAATCATCTCTCTGGACTTTCATGTGTCTATGTTAGTACGATGATGTCTTTGCCTCTCATCACCTCCTAGAGTCTCTCTGGGTGTGTCCACGTGTCTTTGTTGTAATTCCAGACTGCCTCTTTCTTGCATTGTTCCTTCTCTTTGTGGAGTGATTGAGTGTCCTTTTCGAGCTTGGATATGTGGGCAATAATGCCGTTGATGGTGGAGTCCATGAGCTTCTTAGTGTCCTTGAGGCTATCGTGGAATATGTCTTCTAACTTATGTAAATCCTTCTTCTTTAACATGTGTCTCTCTCTTTAAACTCTGTCTTCTTATCACCCTTGCTTTCAAAAGTTGGCGCCATTGGGATTAGGTTTAAGGCTTTAGGTTTTCAGTAGTCACCTGAGTTTTGATGGGGATGTTCGAGTCTGATGCCCTAAAGTGGATCCGACAAGATGCCCTGCTCTAAAACTTGACTGATGATGTCGAGGCAGTGGCGGGAGGAGTGGAGGGCTGAGCAGGATGGTGGGATGGCAGGAGGGGGTGAGGGCTGAGTGGGATGGTGGGATGGCGGGAGGGGTCAAGGGCTGAGTAGGATGGCGGGAGAGTACCAGGTGGGAGGGAAGTAGGGCAGCAGCAGGCGTGCTGTTTAGGGTCTTTCAACAGGGTAGCATTTAGGGTTTCCTAGCGGACAGTTAGGGTTTTGCAGCAGGCAGTTAGGGGGGGGAGAGAGAGAGAGAGAGAGAGAGAGAGAGAGAGAGAGAGAGAGAGAGAGAGAGAGAGAGAGAGAGAGAGAGAGAGAGAGAGAGAGAGAGAGAGAGAGAGAGAGAGAGAGAGAGAGAGAGAGAGAGAGAGAGAGAGAGAGAGAGAGAGAGAGAGAGAGAGAGAGAGAGAGAGAGAGAGAGAGAGAGAGAGAGAGAGAGAGAGAGAGAGAGAGATGATGTTTAGACTTGTGAATAATGAATTGAGTCTGTATGTTGTTATTCTGGTCAGTTCGGTCCAATATATTATTTCATTAGTAGTAAGACAACTTGTACGTTTAGTAGCTTTTTGCTATATTCTGCCTTATTAGCATTGTGTTTGTTGCTTGCCAGATTTGGAAGGCCATTCGGCCATGATACTCAAATGACTAGAATTTAGTTCGAGATACAAACATGTGGGTGGATGTATTATAGATCCAGCGAGTTTTCATTGTCTTTCATAACCAGAGATACATATTATGACATGGATTCCCTGTTTTTGGAGTTAAAAAAACTTGATCGAGAAGGACAATTGTCAATTCTGCTGGAGGTGAAAATCCTTGTTTTCAAAATTCATGAAGATGAAGGTGAAGGCTCATTGTTTAAATCTTGATGATTCTTCAGTTGCATCCGGGGCATGTACCTAAATCTTACATATAAATCTTTTTTATATGAGATTGCTATCCTACATTAATGCAACCTCTGAAAACCATCGTGCACATTCTTATGGTTTATAAAGGCTTTTATGTTTCTGAGGGTGTTCTAACCTTTGTAATTGCTCATGTTGTGACGTATAAGAGTGGATCGCATCCTAAGTATTAAAATGTGGTGGATTCTGTGCCCCATATGTCAAAAGATTATCGAGGTTTGTGTGTTCTACATGATATGTGCCATGTCATAATGATTTAATATTATCCATTATTATTGTAGTAGAGGTACTGTTGATCAAGGCTTTGTTTCCCTGCGTGTAGCTTGACTAACTGAAGGGTTCTCCAGCCAAGTTTAAGTTGTACAATGTATACAGTTATCCTGCATTCTGGGATCTGAGAGTCATGTGGTCACTATGCCCGTCCCTGTTGGGATTAAAAAGAAAAAGGAAAAAAAAAAACTCAGTCTAAGCCTGGAAAAGTGATTTTTTGCTTCTGGCAAAGGTATTCTCTGCAGAGTTCTGCACCTGAATTACATATCACACGCATCTGCCAGTCAGCATTGAATAAAAGCTGCTGGAGCTTACAAAACAATACGAATTATGGTTGAAAGATCATGCTTTTGTGACCATGCAACCTTCAAGGGATTAAACTTAATTTCGATCTAAAGTCTCAATTTGTGCGATTTTCATGTGAGAAGCCCCCTCTCCCCCTGACACACACACACCCACACACACACATGGTTTTCTGTCAAGAGGGAAGAAAAAAAGGAAAATTTAAGATGAGAACGAGTGAGAGGAAAATAACAGCTTCTTAACAATCTCACGGGTATCAGATTGTGAGTGCATCAAAAAGAAGAAATAGATAGGTAAAATATCCTTCTGAGATCATTCAGCTCGTGATAGGGTTTTCCTGTCCAAGTTTGGATAGGTTGCCTCTTTACAGAGATATTTATTTCGTCTAATCCTTCTCTGAGACTGTCCAGATTGTTATATCTTTTGCATAATATGAATAAAGCATTACCAAATAAACCAATATCTTGATGCAGATTTAGTGTCCCATTTGTACTCATGCATGTACATGTACATCAAAGTCTTTTCTTCTCTTGTTCTCTTTCAATGTTCTTTCTCTCTTCATTTTTTATGAAATAGGTTGATATGAGATTTCCTATCTCTTCACCCTCTTCAACACAAGCTTGTCTTTGTGTTGGAGAGGCTGTCCTTTGGCTTCTCTCCCCTTCTTCTTTGACTCCAAGGTTCTTTTCTTCATTGTCTTTGATTGAATGAGCTGCTATGAGATTCTCCTAGCTCATATTCTTCTTCAATAAAATCTTTCCTTTGCTCTTTATTTCTCAACATGGGCTTTCAATCCTTCCTCTTTCTCTCCCCCTTTTTCCTTAGACTCTTTATATGACTGATCTTTAGGTGCAAACTCTTTTCGAGACACCTGTATGCACACCTTCATTGAGGTGTCTAAGGAATTCTTCAATAGTTTCCGAACATGGAGTCAGAAGGTGGTGAGCTCACACATAGGTAGATTTTGGATTTTTCTTTTCCACTGCTTGCAATGGTTGTCTCCTAGCCTTGCAATCCTTTAGCACTTAAATCATATATCCACAATAGGCATACGTAAAAATATATATATTCAAGTGCATGCATAGATCGATACTATAATAGTCATACCTACAAAAAAACACTCACACACATGGATCTTAACATCATTCACTTGAGCATCATACCACAAGGCTAAGTATTTTTAGCCTATAACCATCTCAGAGCTAAATATTCATCAATCAACATCATTTGTCATACATGAACACCATTCATCACAAGTCTATATATTCATAAATATGTTCTTGTGCAATCAACAAATATTCACCAATGTATCCAATTATTTTTCTAACATGGGATGTGTAGTACGTTCACTGAATACAACCACACTTAGATCCACTATTGAGGTTTTGCCACGAACTACCATTAGTCTCTCAGCTTTTTTCACACACAAATCAAGAGAGCTTGTTCAAGAGACCAAGGTTGACAACAAGAAGGTTCAAGAGACTATGCAAGGATGAGGACATCAATTCAAGGGGAGATCAAGGATTGATCATTGAGGACAATGATCTCTAGAAGGGGAAGAGAGTGCTAGACTCAAGAAATGACAAGAAAGAGATGGTTGAAAGACACCCTAAGAGGGAGGATTAGGAAGTAATGGGGCAAATTGTTAGCCCATCATACTCCTATCCCGTAGGTCATGAGTTCAATTCCCATACATACGTACATACATGCATGCATACATGCATGCATGCATGCATACATACATACATACATACATACATGCATGCATACACACATGCACACATACACACATACATCATACATACATACATACATACATAGATACATACATACATACATACATACATACAAACATTTGCCGAAGATTTTTTTTATTGACAAAATGTAGTGGATAATTGTCCATGATAGCTGCAACATTGAGATTTTCAAGGTTTGATGAAAAGTCTTGTTTACCTTCTTTTTGGGCACAATCTCGAAAGATGACACCCATTTGATATGCTCAATCACACATTGAAAACAGCCTTTAAGAGCTTGTTAATTTTCTCTTTGATTTTTTCAAAATATACATCATTATATGAATATGAAGTCTGCTTAGAGGGTTTTGCACCAGGTGCCATAGTTATCCTATGGGCATAAATATGAGGGTTGGATCCCTTTAGTTCTTTACAGGAAGAAGCAAAAATATGTCGATATTGTTGAAGCAAGTATTGCAATTGAGCCTTTGCCATTTCAAATACATCACTCTAGATGTAGGAACCCTTCTCTTCATTTTGTTCAACCTTAACAACCACTTTCTTTTTCAATTCGTAGTCTTCATAGGCTTTTCCTATCATAACTTCTCTTTTGGGCATAGAACTAAAACATTCCAACTTTAAACCTCATATGTTTCAAACGTAGGTGAAATTGCCTTTATTTTCTTCAATCTTAACAACCATTTCTTTTTCAATTCTTGGTTTTCATAGGCTTCACCTTTCACGAATTCTCTTTCTAGCTATAAAGCTAAGAACTTCCAAGTCTCTGTTCAGATTTCCTAGCTCCAACCTTTTTTCCAACTCAAAGTTATTCTCATGCGAGGTCTCTTTATGCCACATGCAAGGTATTTTTCCCTCTCATATAAGGAGGGCGTCACTTGACCTTTGATTCATTCACTCGTGCACAACCATGAGGCTTTCTCCTTGAGGTGCAAGCTCCATGCTTCTTATGTAAGCTCTAATTTCATTATTTAGTTCACTTTTTGTATTTTATCATTATGTTTTTTTCTAGTGTACTTGGAGCCTCCATAGCCTGTTTGTTATTTCCAAGTATCTTGGGCCATCTTGGGCCATGTTTCTAAACATGGTATTAGAGCATAAGTGTTCTTTTAATACAAATTTTTTTGTTCATTCTTAACATAGATCCACTTCTTAATCCCTCCCTACCTTCCCCACACAAGTAGATTTTATCGTCCTTTTTTTCAATTTAATAGATCATTCATCATTTGGTAGATTCTAGAGACTCCTATAATCAAAGGTGTTTATGAGAACTCCATGCCTCTAAACACCCAAGTTTTTTTTTAAATAGTGCATAATGAGTTTTACCTCTTGACTATTGTAATGGCTTATAGTGTCTTCTTATATCGAAGAATCAAGAGAGACTATTTGTGGATTTGAACGTAGTCTATTAAATGGGAGTCTTATCCACCACGTCCTAAAAGAGCTTTCATTGTCTACTATTCTTTTTGCATTGGAGAGATTATTTCATGAAAATGTGTGTTCTACTACATTTTCTTTCCCATTGTGCATGTGTGACTGCCTATATTGTAGAGGTTCCAAATTTGAGAAGCTTCAAATTTGAGATTTTCCTTCAACTCTAAGAAGCTAGTTGGGGTCCGCATGTTTCATGCAAATAAAGAAACAAAGTTGTTTTTTTACCTTTTGCTTTGAAATAGCCTAGAGAAAGGAGATGATTGTAGCACTCCATTTAGTGTAGCGCAACACAAGTGAATAATCAACTGCTCAACCTCAAGCCTTGGATCTTCTTTATATGTGTACAAGTGTGCCAACTTCCCCCTCACTTCACTTGGATCACTAGGGAAGTTGCACCGTAACTTTGCATACTTCACACGACCTTATGGGTAGAGAATTGAAATGACTTTGACTGAAGCTCTAACCATTGCACACATCGTACTTTGATGGTTGCAAATATGCCTCAGAGGTAACTATAGAAAGCGTGCATATCTCTAAAACTATTTGCAATCTAAGAGGAAGTCCCTATGAAAGACAAATTATGCATGGCAAATGAGGGCATAAAACTTACAATGAGGAAGCAAACAGATAGTAGATACATCGCTTCAAATCCTACATGTACACTTGGTGTCTTGCTTGCTTTGCCTCACATATGAGTGAAGAAAAGAACCCTTAAAAGCTTGGAACCTAGGCTCCATAGATGAAGAACCAAGAAGGCAAAGGTCGTATGAATGCCACACTCGCACAAGAGAGAAAGGGGTGTGCATCTATAAGCTCTAAAAGGGTGTCATGGCTTGTCAAAGATGTGCAGAGACACTCACCAAGGATATTCACATAGATGCCTATCACTTAGGGAGAGAGAGAGAGAGAGAGAGAGAGAGAGAGAGAGAGAGAGAGAGAGAGAGAGAGAGAGAGAGAGAGAGAGAGAGAGAGAGAGAGAGAGAGAGAGAGAGAGAGAGAGAGAGAGAGAGAGAGAGAGAGAGAGAGAGAGAGAGAGAGGAGGGAGGGAGGGAGGGAGGGAGGGAGGGAGGGAGGGAGGGAGGGAGGGAGGGAGGGAGGGAGGGAGAGAGAGAGAGAGAGAGAGAGAGAGAGAGAGAGAGAGAGAGAGAGAGAGAGAGAGAGAGAGAGAGATCACGTTCTTTCAAAACTATTGAGAGAGCGGTTCTAAGAAGGAAGCTGCACATTCCAATTTTGGAAGACATTAGAAGATAGAGAAAACATGCTAGAAGATGCTAAACGCATACAACTATGTTGAGACACAAGTGATGATATCCATGAGAATTTGTATTGTGATTTTTCCTCTTCATGCATAGTTACCTAGACTCCTGTGACCGATCCTCCTCCAAATGGAAAAGAGAAAGCTACACATTTGTTAATTGACTAAGGATATGGAAATGCTGATGCTACATTCGCAAAAGAGTAGGTTATTTCACCTTAGAGAGAGAGAGAAGAAGAAGAAGAAATATTGGGCTAAACATACATCCTTCTTGACTACAAGAGATGAACACACACAAGGAGTTCTCTACTAAAAAAGAAAGGAATGATGAATACATAAGAGATATGATATTCTCACATTTCAATTGACCATTAATCAAGATGAAACAAATGAGTGCCATTTTTTTTAGCACATCTTAGGAGTTTATGGATTTTTTGTTTGAGTTTAAATTTTCATAAGAGGTCCACACTTATTGATGCATCTCTTATGGAGGTTCATGCATATCATAGAGTTCCACATCTATTGAGTAGACCTAAAATGGAAAAACTCATGTGGATTAGAGTGAGCTTGCCAAGAGCATGGAGTAGGCTCCTCTGTTGAAAGTTTCTTAAGCTCAAGAGTGTGGGAACATGCCCCAAATTGAACCTTCCACATCATCCACAATCAAAGGAGGCTGATTTCCATGAGTTGGAGGCATCCAATTATGCCCATAATGGAAAGAAGTTGATTAGAGAAGATTTAGCTCACCTCTTGATGTGATTGGACCTCACTTTTGACATGTATATGTTTTTGATTGGTTAAAGAGGTTAGTATGTGGTCTTTAAAACCTCTAATGAGTTGTATTATTACTTAGAGTCGTGGAAATACGTGCCCAAGCTGCCCCCTTGCTTAAGCACACCCCCTACTAGCTGTTCTCTGCATATTTTGCAGAGATTTCACTTTTTCATACTCTTTCTCCCTAGATAATCTTGGCAGACCCCCCCTATCTTGTAATTGTTGTTTCTCCTTCATCCGGAATCCATTTCCAATGATTTTTGTCTTGTTGGAAAGCTTATAAGTTCTACTTTTTCTGGTATAAGTCTCGGGTTCAGTACCTGCACATGTGCAGAGAAATGTCCAGAACAGTGTTTGTCTAGTTAGCTCATACTCTGTGAAGAGATCAATTTATCTGTTTTGTTGCAGCGGGTTGAGGCATCATCCAGTGTCCAAATGGAGTGATTTTACTGGCATTTGAAAGATCTTAGAGTCTAGTTTAAGCCTGCAAAATTTCATATCCATCTTTGCATATACTCAGAGAAACACAGAAAATACAGAGCCTATGTCTGAAAAATTTCAGGATCCTAGGAGGGTTCATTTGCTTTTGTTGTGCACATAGGAGTGTTTATCCTCCAACAGTGGTATCAGAGCTATAAGTGGAGTATCAAAGTGAGAAGAAGGAGCTACTGAAGTGAAGTGAAGAGTTCATCAAAGTTTGAAGGAAGGAAGCAAAGAACGGGCACGTCAACAACAAGGGGAAGCAAATACATCATCAAATCAAAGACGAAGCTTCATCAAGAGGAGTAGCTATATTTTTTGAAGTAAAAGCCATCTTTTTCAACTTCATTACATCAAGGGGAAGGTTCAAGAGATCTAGGAGGCACCATGGCTGATCTCAACGCTGAGATTGAGAAGCTCGAAAAAGAAAACTACCAACCATGGCGATTTAGAATAAGCAATTTTTTGATGGGGAAAGGTTTGTGGGGACTTGTGAGTGGTGGAGCGCCAAAACCCTACATAGATGAGGTAAATCCAACCAATGACCAGAGAAGAGCAGTAAGAGAGTGGGATGAAAGGGACAAAAGGGTCATTTTCATTTTATCTCAGCATATTAGCAACTCTATGGTAGGGCATATTCAAGATTTGGATACATGGAAGAAGGTGTGGGAGTGCTTGGAGAGATTGTATTCAACCTCCACAAAAGCTAGAAAAATTCAGCTCAAGAATGAGCTAAATAATCTTAGGAAAAGCCCCTCTCAAGGTGCTAATGATTACATATTAAAGGTTAAAGAGCTTGCAGATGCACTAGGGTCAATCGGTTGTGCCCTAGATGATGACGATCTTGTCGCCCACACCCTAAATGGACTTAAGGATGATGAAAAATGGAGGGCTTTCACAACTTCAGTGTATGTAAGGGACTCTCTTCCTGATTTTGATCAACTAATCACTCTCATGGTGACAGAGGAGATGAACCTTGGTGGTCATAACGCCAAGGATAGCCAAGGGCAATTGTTGTATGCAGGTAGAGGAAGAGGAAGACACAATCGAGGTGCTACAAGAGGAAGAGGAAGATATCAAAGCAACCAAGGAGGTCAAGGACAACAAGAAAATGCAAGTCAAAGAGGTGGAAGAGCCACAAATAGAGGAAGAGGTTCAAGATTCGGTGGAAGAGGACAACCCACTTCAAATGGATGCTTTGTATGCGGTAAGCCCGGTCATTTTGCAAATGAATGCTATCATAGAGCTCAAAGACAAGGGAAACAAAGCAACAACAACAATTATAGAGGGCAAGGTAATTATGCAAACACATCATCCAGCCAAGGGAATGATTATTTACTTGCCATGAGGTATGGTGAAGATACAACTCAAGCTAGTGAAGATGTATGGTATGTAGACAGTGGATGTAGCAATCATATGTCATGTCGAAAGGATCTTTTTAGTAATTTGCAGGTCCCAAAGCATCAAGGCCATGTGGAAACAGGTGATAACTCAAAGCATACCATTCAACATGTGGGGGATATCAGTTCGGAAGGAAATCAAAGAGCAAAGTGCTTATCAGAGGTATTACATGTCCCTACTATTACCAAAAACTTGATTTCGGTAGGCCAAATGGTAGAAAAAGGCTATCAAGTTAGGTTCAATGAAAGAGGATGTTTTGTTGAGGATCCAAGGGTAGGTTTCAAGCTCATAGCAAAAGGAAAAAAGCAAGGGAGAATGTTCACAATGGACATAAATCAGCCACACCATTCAACGTATGTCACATATAGAGACAAGAGGATAGCAGATTTGGATCTATGGCATAAACGAATAGGTCACATCAACCTACAAAAGCTCAAGGACATGCAAAGGCGGAGCTTGGTAAGAGGCCTACCAAATTTTACATCTAAAATGTTGCATGAAATTTGTGTAGCTTGCCAACAAGGAAAACAATCAATGTTGCCCTTCAAGAAGAGTACATATGTAAGTGCAAATGTTTTAGACCTCATTCACACGGATGTTTGGGGCCCAACAAGAGAAGCATCCCTTGCTGGAAATAGGTATTTTGTAACCTTCATTGATGACTTCAAGGAAAGTGTGGTTGTATTGCATTAGAAACAAATCAGATGTGTTCCACTACTTCAAGAAATTCAAAGCAGAGATGGAGAAGGAATCTGGAAAGTTTATCAAAACTTTGAGATCCGATGGAGGGGGAGAGTGAAGTAATTCGATGGCATGCACCACACTGGACTCTCCTTCTCGAGAGCTCCACGACGATATGCTCAAAGTAGAAAACCGAGCTCTGGTCGCCACAAACAGTACTACGCACAGATGTTGTAGAATACGCAGAAAACGCAGTACACAGGGAGCACGAAGACAGACTTCTTAGGTTTTACAAATGCGGTCGAACTTACAGTCTGTGACTGACCAGGCCACTATATGTTTTATTAAAGAACATATACAAAGAAGTGTCCGGTGGCCATTTGGCCTTTCACATGGACACTAACGGTAACAATCTCCCACTAAAGGCCAATATGGCCAGAGTAACTATGGGAGAAAAAAGAAAGAATGATAAAGAATACCTGAGTGTAAGTATACAAACTATACCTCCCACCTGATGGGCATGTTACACAGTATACAAGTGACTGTGTAAGATCAAGAATCAAGTAACCCCCATCAAGTGACAACAGTGTCGAAAGCTATCCTGTGGTAGAGCTTTAGTCAAAGCATCTGCAGCATTATCTCGAGTGTGAACCTTCTCAAGAATAATGCTCTCAGTGGCTAAGCAATCTCTAATGAAGTGATACCTCACCTCAATGTGCTTGGTCTTTGCATGATAGACCGGATTCTTAGCCAAAGCAATGGCACTCTGACTATCACTGAGCAAGTGAGGTACATGCTGAGGCAAACCCATATCACAAGCAAGACGAGAAAGCCACAATGCTTCCTTACATGCCTCACTTGCTGCAACATACTCTGCTTCTGTGGTGGAAACAGCTGTACATTCTTGAAGACGAGATCTCCAAGAGATAGCACCTCCAGCAAAATGAAAAATGTACCCTGATGTAGACTTACGATTGTCTACACAACCAGCATAGTCAGAATCTGTGTAACCAATGATGGATGCTTTCCCTCTACCTAAGCATAGACACTTGTCCTTAGTGCCACTCAGATATCTCAAAATCATTTTGACCGCTTCCCAATGTTTCTTGCCAGGATTAGACATATATCTGCTCACAACTCCCACTGCAAATGCAATGTCTGGTCTCGTAGCTACCATAGCATACATGAGACTACCAACAGCAGACTGATAGGGAATTTTGGTCATGAATTCCTTTTCCTCATCTGATTTGGGGCAGTCATCCTTGCTCAATTTCACATATGTGGGTAAAGGTGTACTCAATGCCTTTCCACCCTGCATATTGAATCGATGAAGTACTTTGGATATGTACTCACTTTGAGACAAGTATATGCATCTTTTACTCCTATCACGAGTAATGCGCATGCCAAGAATATGTTTGGCATCCCCCAAATCCTTCATATCAAATGTCTGACTCAACTTCTTTTTGAGAATTGACAAATCATAAGAGGACTTCCCAGCAATCAACATATCATCGACGTAAAGTATCAAGCATATCAAGCTGCCATCAGAACATCTCTTTGTGTAGAGACAATGATCCTCATTGCTCCGAGAATAGCCTTGGGACTTCATAAAAGCATCAAACTTTTGGTACCATTGTCTAGGAGACTGTTTAAGTCCATACAAGCTCTTCTTGAGCTTACAAACTAGACTTTCCTTGCCAGGAACTACATAACCCTCTCGTTGTTCCATATAGATCTCATCTGTAAGATCTCCATGCAAGAAAGCTGTTTTCACATCCATTTGGACTAGCTCTAAGTCCTCCATTGCAACGAATCCAAGCAACATGCGCAAAGTAGTCATCTTGACCACTGGGGAGAAGATTTCCTCAAAATCAACACCATGTTGTTGCTTAAAACCCTTTGCAACAAGTCGTGCTTTATATTTTGGAGAAGCACTATCTGATGTGAATTTTAGCTTATATACCCATTTACATGGTAAAGCTTTCCTTCCCTTTGGCAAAGGTACTAAGTCCCAAGTACCATTCTTGTGAATAGAATCCAACTCACTCTTCATGGCACACTCCCACTTGACATGATCCTCTGTCTGCATAGCCTCTTTGTAGCAAGAGGGCTCACCGGCATCTGTTAGCATAACAAAATCTAAACCTGGAACATATCTATCAGGTGGATATGAGACACGTGCAGAACGTCTCAATGGTTGCTGAACAGGAACATGTGCAGACTGATCTGAATGGACATTCTCTTGAACATCCCTATGTGCAGCATTTTTATGCATGCTAACCGGAGGACTAGTATCCTCAAACACCACTCTTCTCACTTCAACCTCCTTAATCGGCTGTTTATGCATCTTAGACTCATTAAAAATGACATCACTACTTCTGATCACTGACCGTGTTTCAGGATCCCATAAGCGATATCCAAATTGTCCTTCTCGACCATATCCAAGAAAAATGCATTTCTTTGACTTATGGTCCAACTTCTGTCTAAGATTCTTGGGTATATGAACATATGCTTCACACCCAAAAACTCGAAGATGATCATAATATGGTGGTTTCCCTGTCCATAACTCTTGTGCCACTTTCAGACCTTTGGCAGTACTAGGTGAAAGGTTAATCACATGAACTGCAGTCAATACTGCTTCTGCCCAAAAACCTTGTGAGAGGTTTGCATGATGCAACATAGAGACTACTCTATCTTGAATAGTTCTATTCATCCTCTCAGCTACACCATTCTGTACTGGGGTATAAGGAGTTGTAAACTCTCTACGAATCCCTCTACACTGACAGAAAAGGCTGAATTCATGTGAGGTATACTCACCCCCATTATCTGAACGTAAAGCCTTAAGCTTAGTTCCTTTTTCAGTCTCAACTGAAGCAAGCCATTTTCTGAAAGTAGGGAATACATCATCCTTCGATTTGATAGGATATACCCAGACTTTTCTAGTAGCATCATCTATGAAAGTAACAAAGTAAAGAGAACCACCTAAGGACCTAGTGGGCATAGGACCACACACATCTGTATGAACAAGATCTAAAGGCTGAATTGAAGAGTCAATGTGCGTTTTATGCACATTTCTGGTTTGCTTTCCATATTGACAATGCTCACAAAATGAAAAATCAGAGAAAGATAACACAGGTAAGTAGCCAGAACGAGAAAGATTTTCCATTCCACTACGAGATATATGGCCCAAACGACCATGCCAAATACAAGCCATAGGCTGTTCAGTAACAGCTAACAAGTGTTCTTTCTGTGATACAAATAAAGGGTAAAGTGAGCCAACTTTCCTTCCTTTTGCAATAACCATATTGCCCTTTGATATACGAAAGGACTGAGCATAGAAGACCACCTTGTAACCAAGGTCATCAAGTTGACCAACTGACATCAAACTGCGTGATAACTGAGGTACATGGCGTACATTATGCATAGTAAATTTTGAACCGTCAATGAACTGCACAACCACATCTCCAATCCCCACAACATCACACTGGTAAGAGTCACCAAGTCTCACGGTACCAAGAGACTTTGCTGCATAATTAGAGAACCATTCTCTATGTGGTGTCACATGGAAAGAAGCACCAGAATCTAGCAGCCAGGTGTGGGAAAGAGAATCAGCCATAAGTGCCTCAGATGGCACAGTACTATCAAGTGTCAACACATCAGCATCATCAGAAATAGCATTAATTTCTTCAATCTTCACAGTCGAAGTAGATGGTGCAGGTAACTGTTTAACATGCCCATCAACATTCTGTCCTTTACCTTTAGCATTCTTTAATGCATAACAGTCTTTCTTCATGTGTCCTTTCTTATGACAATAATGGCATTCAATATCCCTCTTCCTTGATTTACTTCTGCTCTTATTCCGTTGACCATTCTTTTCCTTGTTCTTGCTCCTGCCACGTTGTTGATTCTTTCCTTGGTAAGAATCACGAACATTATATGCATCTCCACTCTGAGTGCCAACCATAGATTTTCTACAAATCTCCTCACTCAAGAGTGCTCCACATATGTCATCATAGACGAGTTTACCACCTGGTGCACTATTGCTAATAGCTGTGCAAAATGTATCCCATGATGATGGCAGGGTGCATAACAGCAATACTGCTTTCATTTCATTGTCCATATCCATTTTCTGAGCCTGTAACTGGGAGAATATGGCATCAAACTCATTTAGATGAGCAGCAACACTATCTGTGTCCTTCATACGAAGGTCGTATAATTTTCTCATCAGATATACTTTATTTGATGCCGTCGCTTTTTCATATGTATTGCATAACTTCTTCCAAAGCTCCTCTGCACTTTCACAGTCTAATACTGTAAAGTAAACATTATCTGCTAGGTGCAAGCGAATGGTAGACCTGGCCATTTCATCTAACTCATCCCAATCATCTTCATCCATGTCAGCAGGCTTCTTTGAAATCCCATTTACTGGCTTCCATTGCCTTCTTTGAATCAGAACATCTTTAATCTGATTCTTCCATAGAGCAAAGTTTGTGCCATCAAATTTTCGGATCTCAAAATGGTCTTTGCCCTGCAAGTTATAGCTCCTCCTCGGAACGCTAGCACTAGACCCTGATCCACCGGATGTGCCTGAGACCTCTGATGCCATGATCGTAGAGAACTGAATAGAATGATAATGGAGCTAGAAGAGTCCAAACACCAACAAATAAGTGTATCAAGGAGTAAATCGACCACTATATAGTTGACTAAACCAGAAATCTGGAAAAATTTTGCCAGAGTATCCTCTGCAAAATTAGCATATGACCAGTGTCAAAGTATCATAAAACTGCAAGTACTAACATGTCTACCTGCATAGTGAATCACTGACTCCACTGCATATAATCAGTTACCCAATAGAAGCCAACTAGGCTTATCGAGCACCTATGAACAACTATCATACATCTCCTATGGCGAGGCTGGGTAAGTCTTCCACCTGCATCACCGAAGAGACCCCGACATCTGGGTGTCTCCCAGTTAAGAAAACCTCACCACGACCCTCTTTATCAAACGTAAAAGGCTTTATGCAAAGAACGTAACCGCTATATCAATGCCCACATGGACGTACATAAGCGGTATCCACAGAAGCGTACATGGTGTGTATGTGCTCAATATATGCAGTAAAATGACACTGAAAGGCTGAATACACAGCCCAAAAAACTAGCCAATAACACCTGCAAGTGTCTGTCAACTCTGATGTTTTAGGCTTTAAAAACCTGCATAAATTTGCAGCGACTGCTCCCACCAAAACTGAAAGCCCCTCAAGAAACCTGTAGTTTTACGAGTGTGGCTGAAAATACAGCCCCAAAGGTTGACATTTATTGTCTGAGAAGTACAAGGAACACTCTTCTTGATGTTCTTGGACCTGTGTGAAGAGAACTACGTGCGAAAGTACTCCAAAATGGCTCCAAAAACACCCCAAAATTGCTTCAGAAATAGGCTTTAAAAGCAAAAATGAAGCTTTGAGGGACCAGAACTTGTTCAAGGTAATGTCAACCTTAGTCTTTCCCCTTCTTCAAACACCACAAGAGTGTAGCTTAGTGGCAAGAGATTGCCGCGGTTAAGCGAGCTCTGGGGGGAACAGTACTCGGATGGGTGACCTCCCGGGAAGTATCGGGAACCTCTATATTCCTTGATCGTTGAGGTCCTCCCTCGCGCGCAGCCAACGGCGCCAACGGTGACTTCGGTGACTCGGATGACAAGGTATGCCAAGGTCTATGCCTTGGTCGCCGCCTTAGTCGCCGCCTTGGAGAAAAGGTGCAAAGCTTTTTGCCTCGAACTGCTCTGATACCAGTGAAGTAATTCGATGGCGTGCACCACACTGGACTCTCCTTCTCGAGAGCTCCACGACGATATGCTCAAAGTAGAAAACCGAGCTCTGGTCGCCACAAACAGTACTACGCACAGATGTTGTAGAATACGCAGAAAACGCAGTACACAGGGAGCACGAAGACAGACTTCTTAGGTTTTACAAATGCGGTCGAACTTACAGTCTGTGACTGACCAGGCCACTATATGTTTTATTAAAGAACATATACAAAGAAGTGTCCGGTGGCCATTTGGCCTTTCACATGGACACTAACGGTAACAGAGAGTACTTCTCCCATGAATTTTCTGAATTTTGCAGGTCAATGGCATCAAAAGGCAATTTACATGTAGGTATACCCCTCAACAAAATGGGGTAGCAGAGAGAAAGAACAGACACATAGTAGAGGTAGCAAGGTGTATGCTCAACGAAATGAATATGCCGCATTGTTATTGGGGAGAGGCTACATATACAGCCACATACATCATGAATAGATGTCCTACATCAAGTATACATCATCTAACCCCTAAGGAAGCATGGAGTGGAAGAAAACCTTGCATTTCACATCTTAGAATCTTTGGTTGTATATGCTATGTACATGTACCTCAAGAGTTGAGGTCAAAGTTAGATGCCAAATCTGAAAGGTGTATTTTTTTGGGATATTCTATGGAACAAAAGGGGTATAAATGCTATAATCCCATCACCAAGGAGCTGAAGGTAAGTGGGGATGTTGTCTTTGATGAATTGAAGCCTTGGTATGCATGCACAAGTCCATTGCAGGTTGAAGACATAGGTGAGATAGATTTGAAGAATGATGATAGAGTTCAAGAAAGCATGGATTTAAGTGGTCCAAGCAACTCATGCAACACAAGGGCACCCTCACCATGGAGTGGAAGGCTTAGGGAAAGAGAAACCAGCTCTAAAGAAAGCAAATTGAAAGGCAAAGAGAAGATTTTATTTGAAGAAGGAAGCTATGTGGACGAGAGCATGTTGGAAGATGAAGAGATAGAAGAAATTCAAACTCCAGGAGTGGCGAAACAAAGAAAGAAGATGGCAACCACACCTAAAGGAAGTGAAAGAAGGTCTTCAAGAGTAAGATATCCAGTACAAAGGTTAACATATGATAATTTCATTGCAAAGCATTATGCATACATGACTCAGGTAATCAAGGAAAAAGAACCAACTAGTTATGAAGAAGCTAAGGATTGCAAGGAATGGCAAGAGGCAATGAAGGAAGAGCTCAAAGCACTTGATGAGAACCATACTTGGAGCTTGGTACCAGATCAAGAAGGCATGAAGGTGATAGGTAATAAGTGGGTTTACAAAATTAAAAGAAATTCAGATGGTTCCATTGCTAGGTACAAAGCAAGGTTGGTGGCGAAAGGCTTCTCCCAAAGCTATAGGATAGATTATGATGAAACTTTCAGCCCCGTAGCCAAGATGCCAACAATTAGGACTTTGATTGCAGTGGCCATATCAAGGAAATGGAGCTTATATCAGTTGGATGTGAAGAATGCCTTCCTCAATGGAGAGCTTGAAGAAGTAGTCTACATGAGCCAACCTCAAGGATTTGCTAGTATGAGGTACCCAAATCATGTTTGCAAGCTAAGGAAAGCATTATATGGACTAAAGCAAGCCCCAAGGGCCTGGAATCAGAGGTTAGTGGATTATTTATCAAGTTGTGGATACAAAGAAAGTGTTGCAGATCCATCACTTTACATGAAGAAGCAAGGAGACAAGACGATATACATATGCATCTATGTGGACGATTTGATCATCACAGGAAGTGATATTGCAGGTATTAAAGAAATCAAATCAAAGCTAGGAAAGGAGTTCAAGATATCTGATCTTGGAACACTAAAATACTTCTTGGGAATAGAGGTAATCTATGCACACAATGGCATCTTCTTGATTCAAAGAAAATACTTGTTGGATGTGCTATACAGGTTTGGTATGAGTGGTTGTAAGCCACTTTCTCAACCCACGGAGCCCAATACAAAGTTGGTTGCAGGTCAAGGAGAGGCTATACAAGATATTACACTATATAGAAGCATAATTGGTTCATTAATTTATGCTACATTCACTAGACCTGATCTTGCATATGTAGTAGGTGTTCTCTCTCAATTTTTGCATGCACCTACTCATGATCATCTTATGGCAGCAAGAAAGGTGCTTCGTTACATCAAGCACACCATCAACCAAGGTCTATTTTACTCATATGATGCTGATCTAAGTGTCAAAGGATATAGTGATGCTGATTGGGCAGGTAGCAAGGATGATCGAAGGAGTACATCGGGTTATGTTTTCATGATAGGTACAAAAGTGATCTCTTGGAGCTCTAAGAAGCAACCCACTGTTGCTCTTTCATCCACAGAGGCTGAGTACAGAGGTTTAGCATTGGCTACATGTGAGCTATTATGGCTTAAGAAGCTACTTAAGGACTTGGAAGTAGAAGTGGAGGAGTTTCCTCTTTATGGAGACAACATTTCAAGCATCTATCTAGCTAACAATCCCATGTTTCATGCAAGGAGCAAGCACATAGAGGTTCATTACCACTTCGTT
Source organism: Ceratopteris richardii (assembly GCA_020310875.1). Taxonomy (NCBI): domain Eukaryota; kingdom Viridiplantae; phylum Streptophyta; class Polypodiopsida; order Polypodiales; family Pteridaceae; genus Ceratopteris; species Ceratopteris richardii. The sequence goes on along the minus strand of CM035439.1, from coordinate 124,236,338 downwards.
AGAGAAAAGGTGATGGCAAAAGAGCTAGATATAAGGTATGTGAACACTAATAGGCAGGTTGCAGACATGATGACAAAGTTTCTTGAAGGTACAAAGCTTGGTGGATTCAAGGAAGCAATCAACATAAGAGACATAGGCTAAAGCAACGTAGGAAAAGACTTGAGCTTGAGGGGGAGTGTTGAAAGTTTCTCAAGCTCAAGAGTGTGGGAACATGCCCCAAATTGAACCTTCCACATCATCCACAATCAAAGGAGGCTGATTTCCATGAGTTGGAGGCATCCAATTATGCCCATAATGGAAAGAAGTTGATTAGAGAAGATTTAGCTCACCTCTTGATGTGATTGGACCTCACTTTTGACATGTATATGTTTTTGATTGGTTAAAGAGGTTAGTATGTGGTCTTTAAAACCTCTAATGAGTTTTATTATGACTTAGAGTCGTGGAAATACGTGCCCAAGCTGCCCCCTTGCTTAAGCACACCCCCTACTAGCTGTTCTCTGCATATTTTGCAGAGATTTCACTTTTTCATACTCTTTCTCCCTAGATAATCTTGGCAGACCCCCCCTATCTTGTAATTGTTGTTTCTCCTTCATCCGGAATCAATTTGCAATGACTTTTGTCTTGTTAGAAAGCTTATAAGTTCTACTTTGTCGGGTATAAGTCTCGGGTTCAGTACCTGCACATGTGCAGAGAAATGTCTAGAACAGTGTTTGTCTAGTTAGCTCATACTCTGTGAAGAGATCAAGTTATCTGTTTTGTTGCAGCGGCTTGAGGCATCATCCAGTGTCCAAATGGAGTGATTTTACTCTCATTTGAAAGATCTTAAAGTCTAGTTTAAGCCTGCAAAATTTCATTATCTGTCTCTGCATATACTCAGAGAAACGCAGAAAATACAGAGCCTATGTTTGAAAAATTTCAGGATCCTTGGAGGGTTCATTTGCTTTTGTTGTGCACATAGGAGTGTTTATCCTCCAACATCCTCAAGCTTCAAGTCAAGTACAAATGGCGGGAGAGGCCTTCTTTATATAGAGTTGTAGGGGGCTCTCCAAACAGAGTACAACAAATCTGGGATAGTTCCCTTTGAAGGAGAATGAATAGAATAGTAGAAGCAAATGGCAAGGTACCCAAATACAAAAGAGGTACAATATAAAACGGAAATAGAATGGGAATGGAGTGCCTCCTAGGTACAAAATGGAGATGCACTCATGCACATACAAATTGAAATGATGTAGGAGAAATCATGTCGTCACCCCCTCTCTAGATCCATTTTGGAGCGGTTGAATGTTGTGGAGGTCCACCAAGTGCTAGAGCGAAAATGGAGGTAGAGCCTCTGTGCACATTTTTGCAAGGTTCTCCTAAGAGGTACACTAGTCTAGAGTAATCTTTGAAGTACAGATGGCCTCACATGCTACAAAGCTCAATGCTTGATACTCCGCCTCAATGGATGATAGAGCAAGTATAAGCTGCTTCTTACTTTACCGAGAGATGGGACTTGACCCAGGCAAGAATATGTATCTTGAAGTAGACCTTTATGAATCAAGATAAATAGCCCCATCTGAATCTAAATATCTTACGAGCTTGATGCCCCCTCTATATCAAAGACCATGACGTCGATGTAAGACAATAGTTACGCAATATAACATAGGAGCAGTAGCAGAGAAGATAACAGATATAGGAGAATCTCAACAATTTTCTACTAACAGCAAGTACAAAGATGATGGCATTGTCCACCCGTGCGCTCTCAAGGTAGAGCTTAAATGGTGATCTAGACAACTCTAGATAGGGAGATACAAGGTAGAGGTATGCTGGCTCAACTTGATGTCTCAGGTAGTGCAAAACTCATGTATATATAGGATCATGGGTGGCCTTCCGTGCACGGCTATACATGGGCGGTAGACCATGGGCGGCCACCGCTCGCGTAATTGTCATACACGGCTTAGACCGGTTGAACTGACCTAACAAATATAAATGATTTTTGACTCCCATAGGGAATATTCTATGGAATATTCCCTTTACTATCGCATCGGGGTCCTAGGGGGCCCGCTGGCCCCCTTGGACCCCCCAGCCGAGGCTGCTCTCCGCTGCCTCGGACCCCCCAATTGGGGACCCTGGTAACTCCCTTTCCTTACAATACCTTACATGGTCCAATATGACCTTCATCCAACATGCAAGTTGGGATTCCCATCAATTGGGTAATGCACGCTTGGCTTCTCCTCATAACGGGGGCCTTACAAAATGTGCATACAATCATGAGGGGTAGAAATTGATCATATACTAACACCCCCCCTCAATTTTTACCGATCAAAAATCAAGTAGGTTTCGGTCCTATGCCCATCTGTTGAAGATGTCTGTTGAGCTGCTCTCTTCCAAGTGCTTTAGTGAATATGTCAGCACAATTTGCCTCTTTTGGGCAATATTCTAGCTCCACAATTTCATCTTCAATTAGCTCACAAATGTAATGGTACTGTACTTCTATGTGCTTGGTGCGAGCATGAAATACTGGGTTCTTTGCAATAGCCATACAACTTTGATTATCACACTTGAGTACAGTCGCCATATTTGATGGAAAGCCTAGATCTGCAAGAATTCTCCTTAACCAGACTGCCTCACAAGAAGCAAAACAAGCTGCTTTGTACTCTGCTTCAGTGGAGGAGAGTGTGAGAGTTGGTTGCTTTCTACTTACCCAAGAAAATATTCCTAAACCAAGTGAGAAACAATATCCAGAAACTGATTTTCTAGAATCACAATCTCCAGCCCAATCTGAATCACAATATCCTTGGAGTGTATCACCTGTGGTATAAAAAATACCAAAATCCAAGGTTCCTACAATGTACCTTAGAATTCACATTCTAGCATTCGAGTGACTCCTTAGGTTTGTTGGAAAACCTGCTTAATACTCCAATAGCATAGCAAATGTCTGGTCTAGTGTTGCACATAAAAATAAGACTTCCAACGAGCTTCCTATACTTCTTAGCATCTACATCAGGCATGTTATCATCCATAGCTAGCTTATGATTTACCTCCATAGGTGTGCTAGTTGGTTTGCAGTCCATCATTCCAAATGCCTTGATAATCTCTTTGGCATATTTTTGTTGTGAGATGAAAATGCCATCCTTCCTTTGCCATACTTCAATTCCCAGACAAAAATGGAGTAGACCTAAGTCTGTCATTTCAAACTCAGTTCCCAAGTTGATTCGAGTTTGATTGATGAGTTCCTGATGATCTCCTGTAATGATCAAATCATCTACATATACAATGACAACAACTAGCTTGCTATCCCTTTTCATTACATACAAGTTAGCTCAGAAGTACTTCTTTCAAAACCCATATTTTTGAAAAAATGATATATTCGTTGGTACCAAGCCTGTGGAGCTTGCTTAAGTCCATACAAAGCTTTCTTCAACCTACAAACTTTAATTTCTGAATTGGGCACCTCAAAACCTGGTGGTTGAGATACATATACCTCCTCCTTGAGGTGACCATTCAAAAATGCAGATTTGACATCCATCTAGAAAATAGGCCAAGCCTTTTGTGCAGCGACTGCAAGTACCGTCCGAATAGTTGTCATGCGTGTTGTTGGCGCAAAAGTTTCTTGAACATCAAATCCTTCCATCTGTGAAAAACCCTATGCAACTAATCTTGCCTTATACTTTTCTAATGTTCCATCTGCTTTATACTTAGCTTTCCAAATCCATTTAGTACCTATTACCTTCTTCTTTGGTGGCAAGTCCACTAGATCCCATGTATCATTTTTTTGTATACTATCATACTCCGACTGCATTGCTACTCTCCAACCTGGATCATCAAGGGCTTCTTCAATGGTGGTAGGTTCCTTTATCAAGCCCATGATATTTGCCATTAGAGCCATGTTAACAATGTGTTCTGAGGCTCTTCTTTGCTCCTCTATTCTCTTTGATCTTTGTAATCCTCTGATGATGATTCTGGTACATCTACATGTGGATTGTGATCATCAAAGAGGTGTTGTGCCCAGTTCGGTAGTGGCTTACGTTGTGCAGCTACAACTGGTTGGCTTTTTATTGAGGAAATTTCTCCATCAAATGTTTCCTCCTCCTCAACTTTAACCCGTCTTTTGATAGGCACAAGGTGAGATATTTCTCCATCTGATGAGATAGTAGATTTACCTTTATCTTCTACTAAGTGTGGTTATTCATCAAACACCACATCTCGGCTGACAAAAAATCTTCCTTGCCTCAGGATCCCACAACCTGTATGCTTTAGACTCTTCACTATATCCTAGGAAGTCACACTTTTTGCTTTTTGAATCCAACTTTGATCTTGTTGAATCAGGAATATGTGCATAACAGAAACAACCAGAAAATCTGAAATGCAAACTGAAGGCTTTTTACCAGAATATGCTTCTTGAGGAGTCATCCCCTTCAGTGCTTTTGTGTAGCTTCGATTGAGGATGTAGACTGCTGCATTGATTGCTTCTGCCCAGAATGAATCAGGCATGTCTTGAGCCTTTAGCATACAACGAGCCATTTCAACTACTGTCATGTTCCTGTGCTCAACAATGCCATTTTGTTGAGGTGTATGAGTTGTGGTAAGTTGCTTTTTCGCACCATGCTCCTTACAGTAATTATTGAATTCTGTTGAGAAGAATTCACCTCCTCTATCTGTTCTGAATTTCTTTAGTTTCCTTCCTGATTCATTTTCCACATACTTATGCCACATTTTAAATTTTTCAAAAGCATCAGCCTTCTCTCGAATGAAATAAACCCACATCTTTCTACTATAATCGTCGACTAACAGCAAAAAGTAGAAAGATCCTCCTAAAGCAGGTGTAGACATTTTACCAAAGAGATCAGCATGTACCAACTCTAGAGGAGCTTGAGATCGATTGCTGGTCTCTCTTGGAAATGCCTTTCGTTGTTGCTTGCCCATCATACAAGCTTCACAAGGTTCCTGCAACTTTGAAAATGCATGCAAATGAGAAACCATCCCTGTTCTTTGCTCTCCTTCAAAACTGCAAATCCGAGATGCCCAAATCGTTGGTGCCATAACCTGCTTACATCTTTATCTTCTGTAGCAGTTAAAGCACTGTATCCTACTGTGGTTCTTGGTCTCATATTGTCGAGCTAATATGCCCCAAGCCTCATGTGCTTTAGTACTATGTTGAACTAAAGTAAGCACAGAATCACTTACACTAGTGACAATTGCACATAATGCATCAGCATTCCACCTCTTCCAAGCTCCTAGAAGATCTGGATCTGGCTGAATTAGCAATCTTGAATTAGCTGGATCTTCAACTGGTATAGGCTCTGGATCCAATCCCATCGGTCCCATGATAGTGTCAAGTAATTCATAGGAGTCCAAAATTGTAGATAGTTGGATCCATCCAGCTTCCCTTCAATGAATGCAGGTGGACGAATTTGAATAGGTGCAGCATTAACATTAGCTGAAGCACCAAGACCAATGTTCGACAATGAAGCCATCATGTAATCACTCGAATAATCTATTGATATTCTAGTCTGCTAGTAGGCTAAAATAGTGATATTTCTCAAGCTATTCGAACCTTATGGCTCTGATACCATGTAAGACAATAGTTACGCAATATAACACAGGAGCAGTAGCAGAGAAGATAACAGATATAGGAGAATCTCAACAATTTTCTACTAACAACAAGTACAAAGATGATGGCGTTGTTCACCCGTGCGCTCTCAAGGTAGAGCTTAAATGGTGATCTAGACAACTCTAGATAGGCAGATACAAGGTAGAGGTATGCTGGCTCAACTTCATGTCTCAGGTAGTGCAGAACTCATGTATATATAGGATCATGGGTGGCCTTCCGTGGACGGCTATACATGGGCGGTAGAGCATGGGCGGCCACCGCCCGTGTAATTGTCATACACGGCTTAGACCGGTTGAACTGACCTAACAAATATAAATGATTTCTGACTTGGACAGGGAATATTCTATGGAATATTCCCTTTACCATCGCACCGATGGCACTACCCCCGGACCCCCACCAGGGGGCCCGCTGGCCCCCTTGGACCCCCCAGTCGGGGCTGCTCCCCGCCGCCTCGGACCCCCCAATTGGGGACCCTGGTAACTCCCTTTCCTTACAATACCTTACATGGTCCAATATGACCTTCATCCAACATGCAAGTTGGGATTCCCATCAATTGGGTAATGCACGCTTGGCTTCTCCTCATAACGGGGGCCTTACAAAATGTGAATACAATCATGAGGGGTAGACATTGCTCATATACTAACAGTCAAGTGAGGAGAAGATATTGAAGCAGTCTCTAAACAACATCCCAAGGTGTCTGACAAGGCTGACGTGTAAACTGTGTGAGTATCCCAAGTGCTAGATAATATCTCGTCTAGTGTTGTCTAAGTAAAGTAATGTGCCAACAAGCTATCAATAAATATGCACATCCACAAATGATGATGAATCCTCCAGTATAAGCTTTATTTTTGGATCAAGTGGTGTATATACTGAGTGACACTAGTCCATGTTATATCTAGAAAGGACATCAAAGTAGTACTTCTTTTGTGATAGGAATATAACTTTTTTTGTTTGCCGAATTTCCATACCTAAGAAATAGTGAAGTCGACCAAGATCTATCATAGAGTACTCAAGGTGGAACTCTGTGATTTTGAATTGGATGTGTTCTTCATCTAAGCCTGTCAAGATCCAGTCATTTACATAGAGGATTATTATTCCAACTAAGGAATCTTTCTGATAGATGTACAAGTTAGAATTGGTAGTGCTCCATTAAAATCCTTTAGCTTCAAAGATCTTGTGAGTCTTTTCATACTAGGCTCTAGGATCTTGCTTAAGCCTGTAAAGTGCTTTGTGAAGCTTGTATACTTGGTCTTCCCTTCCTTTGACCTTGAAACCTTCAAGTTGCTCAACATATACTTCTTCTTGAAGATCTCCATTGAGGAAAGCACTTCATAATGAAGTGTCCAACTCAGATTACAAGATAAGAGGAATTTTTAGCACATGTGATAGTATTGCTTGTTGAGAGTTCCATGCTCCACCCTTTTGTCCAAAGCTAGAATCATTCTCATGCAAGTTCACGTATCCCACATGCAAGGGAATTCTCCCAAACTCCATATAAGCAAGGCCTCCCTTCACTCCACATAAGTCATTCCACACTAGCTTATTGCCAAGAGTGTGCTCCCACTCCTCATGGAGTCACCATGCTCATGGAGAATTTCATGTAAGTCATTTCCATTTCTATTTTAATTCATTCATCATGTTTTGTTATCTTTTGTTCCTTCCTCCTTAGCTTGTTAGATGTGTGCATGTGAGTAAAGTAGGAGTAGTCAATTTTCATTTCAACATTGCTTGTAGGTGCAAGCTCAAGTGAAGTGAAGAGATTGCACTACTAAATGAAAAAAAAATATTTCATTGCTTTATCATTCAATTTTTTGTGTTGTTGTTGTTTAGACATTAATGCATATACTAGACAATGAAAATCATGCAAATGAACAACATATGTCTTGAGACCATGCCAAATTGTATATGGAGTGATGGACGACAATGCTTTGGTGGGACACTTGTTAAGTACATGTATTGCACACATAATAACTAAAGCTGGAAGCTATGTGCTAAAGCTAGAAGCTATGTGCTAAAGCTAGAAGCTATGTGCTAAAGCTTTAACTTTGACCATACACCTCTCCATTTCCATGAGAGACATGTTCTTCCTTTCAGCAACTCCATCTCGATGAGATCTATGCAGCATTACACACTAATGATTTTTCCCATGCTCAACCATAAATGCATTGAAATAAGAAGAAATACATTTCCCTCCTCAATCAAAATGAGGGTTGCCCATTTCACATGTTGATAAACATTAAGCCAAAACTATGAACTAACTGAAGCCCATAAACACATCTCACTTTACTTTCAATGGGGGAGAGGAAGAGCTAAAGGAAGAGGAGTTTGATATCGAGGAAGGGACTACAAAAAAGAATGCTACAATTGTGATAAGCTGGGCCACTTTGCAAGGGATTTCTATTCAAAGGACAACCAAGGAGGGTATAAGAAGAATCAAGGAAACTTTTCAAATACTTCAAATACATTAGAGAATGATAGTCCTTTAGCCATGATGCAAAGAAGTGGTAGGAAATATTCATAAACACCACATGCTAGATGTGGGATTTGAACTCATGACCTACCAGCTAGGAGTATGATGGGCTAACAACTTGCCCCAAAAGCCATGGTTGAGGATTACTTCCTAATCCTCCCTCTTAGGGTGTGGCTCAACCATCTCCTGCCTGTCATTTCTTGAGTCTAACACTCTCTTCCCCTTCTAGAGATCATTGTCCTCAATGATCAATCCTAGATCTCCCCTTGAACTAATGTCCTCAACCTTGCACACTCTCTTGAACCATCTTGTTCTCAACCTTGGTCTCTTGAACCCTCACTCTCAACCTTGGTCTCTAGAACCTTGCCTTTCCGCTTCTTGGCCACTTGCCTACGGACTTGCCTTGTTCGCAACCTTGGTCTCTTAAGCACCTTGTTCTCAACCTAAGTATCTTGAACTAGTTCTCATCCATTCTAGGTATCTTGGATCCTCAGTCTAGTGCTTCCACTAGAACGCTCATTCCAAGAGCTTTCCAATGGTATCTTATACGCCAAAATTCGACCTATGGATTGGGAGATAAACTCAAATCATTGTTAAGCTTACCTTTGAAATCGACGCGCGCGACTTCCTTGCCCAAGTCTACTTTCTAAACTCTCATACCAATTGTGGGATTTGAACTCATTACCTGCCAGCTAGGAGTATGATGGGCTAACCACGCCCCAAAAGCCATGGTTGAGGATTACTTCCTAATCCTCCCTCTTAGGGTGTGGCTCAACCATCTCCTACCTGTCATTTCTTGAGTCTAACACTAGATTGATAGTGGATGTCCAAATCACATGAGATGCAATATGGAAATGTTTTGTGATTTGCACGAACCAAGCATACAAGGGAGTGTACAAATAAAGGATGACATCAAGCATAGGATCACACTCATAGGTGGTGTTCCTTTGCATGAAATTCTGAATGAAAAGTGTCTTATGGTTGTGTTACATGTGCCCATAATCACAAACAATCTAGTATCAACTGGAAATATGGTTGAAAGAGGGGATGTCGTCAAGTTCAACAACAAACAATGCTTTTTGGAAGATCCATGGCAAGGATATAAAGTTGATAGCTAAACATTAGGGGAAAAAATGAACCCTGCTTGCGGCTTTTAGATTAAGGGGTGATTAGTGATGGACCAATGAGAAGAGGGTGGTGTCCACAGTCTAGTTAATCACATAGACTAGGCATAGGCTTCCCTTGTTTCTTAGTGGTCAAAACCTCTAAAATAGATATGGAATCATGGCTTTTTAGGAGTGGGTGGTACAAGAGTGCATGAAAATGAACTGTAACCCTTAGACGTCCTTCAAGATCCAACGGTCCATGCCTTTTTGCAAAAGCCAAGGCAAGAATGATTATTCACCCTTGGATTCCCCATCAATCCTATGGCTCACAAAGAAAGCCGTTGGAAGAAGGCACTCAAACAGTTGAACCATTAGATTGGCTTCAAATCTGATGGCTAATATGATCTTGAAATTAAATTCAATGTGTTTTCTTCTCAGCCCTTTGATCTTGCCCAAAATTGTATGGCTCAAATAGCTCCCCCAAAAGGTGAAGGCACCTTTCCATATGATCCAATGGATGGAGGCTAAATCCAAGGGCTCACCTTTTTGCAGAGCTAAGATCAGCCCCATTTGCGCTAGTCCCTTCAATTGTGTATGTATCTGACGGTGGAGATTTGTGTTGATATATTTACGTAGTGATGTGTGTGAACAGACTAGGACCGTCGAGGCACTTTTTTTCCCTCTTTAGGAGGTTGTTTTCCCCCAGCTTGTATATACACCTATTGCCCTAATGGGCTACTTATCTTTGTACATTCTCTAGTAATACATTCAGTATTGTGTGTTGTACTCCAAGCTTCTTCTTCTTCCTTGTGATGTTCGCGTACTCCCGCAGACGTCTAACTCCAACAATTGGAATTAGAGCAGGTCGTTGCTTCATCTAGGGCGCCCTCGACACTCCTCCGATTGCAGTCTCAGAATCGCACGAATTTTGGTGAGCATACTTAGCGTGTTTTCAAGCTCAAAACAGCTTTGCTATGTGGTGCCGAAATCACGATCTGAGCTCATTTTGGCCTCTGAACACACTATCGCAGTGCTTGTGCAGGCTATTCTATCTTTTTGTGCCAAAGGTATATACCAGTTTCTATTTGCCAGTATAAGCATCTCGAAGTCTGCTACAAGTCTAGCAGAATTCCTCTGGGCAGTTTTGTTCAACTTTTTGAGATACAATCAATTTTCTACATCAAGGTATTTTAGTCACCGGCCACGGCTAAAAGCAGTGATGTATTCCGTATGTTGGTTGTTGGCTAAATTGGATGGTACTAACTACCCGTTATGGGCTTATATGATGCGACATGTGTTGGTTGCAAAAGGACTATGGAACATTGTGCAGGGTGTCGAAAAATGTCCTATCACACCTACAACTGTTTCAATTGCAGGTACTGAAGCTGATGCAGAAGGTGTTGAGGATGATGATATTCTGCATATTCCTATTCGTGTTGCGGTTTCTGCAACACCTACTGCAGAGCAGATTTGCTTGGATGGCAGAGATGCCCAGGCACATGCATTGATAGCTTTCTTTGTCAAACATGCCATTATTCCTCACATTCGCTCTTGCAGAACAGCTAAGGATGCTTGGGATACACTTACCACATTGTACCAAGCTAGGAATGAGGCTCGTGTTGCTTACCTCCGAAAATAGTTGGAGAGTGAGCACATGAATGAAGGTGATTCTATAGACAATTTCCTAATGAAGATCAAAGACTTGAAGGAACAATTGATTTCTACTGATGAGGTTATACCGAATAGCTCACTTGTGCAGACCGTTCTGAATGGTCTTCCTGATTCATATCAGAGTTTTGCTTCTACTCTTCGGTTGATGATGAAAGGCAATCCAAATGCCTTATCATTTGAGGGGTTAGTCTGTGTTCTGTTGCAGGAAGATCGGTCTACGTAGAACAGGTCCATTATGTGAGGTGCAGATCAAGCTTTCCTGGCTAGTCAGAAGGGCAAAGGAAAATGGAGCTCTTCAACTAGTAAGCAGAAATCTGCTAATTCTGCATATTTGAAGAAGGAAGATAAAGATGAGAAGAAATCAAAAAAGCAGAAATTGTTTTGTAAGTACTATAAAGGGAATGATCATATCATAAAGAACTGTCCAAAACTGGCTACTAAAGAGACAAAGAAGAAAGAGGCTGGAATGGTTGTTGCAGAGGCCTCTACACCAAAAACAGAGTCTGCTAATCTTGTGCAGGAAGAAGAATGGGCGTTTATTACTCTTTGTAATTTTGACCCATCTTCTCATGAGCAGTGCATGTCTGCAGTAGACTCAGATGCTTGGTATTTTGATAGTGGGGCGACCAAACATATTACCTCGCAGTGCAGTTTCTTCTCTTCACTCGAGCCTGCCCCTACAGGGAATACTGTTACATGCGCCAACAACTCCTCTTATCCTGTTATGGGAGTTGGTAAGATCATTTTGACTACTGCTGATGGTAGTTCTTTCACTTTGTCAGGTGCTTTATTTGTGCGAGGGATCAAGAAGAACCTGTTATCGGTTTCTGCATTAGCCAAGATTGGCTTGGTTGTGAAATTTGTTGATGACAGGTGTACAGTTCATGATTTGTCAAATGGCGATGGGATTATTGCTTCTGGCATTTTATGTTGTGGCCTGTATAAGCTCATAGACTATGAAAGATCTGTAAATGATTTGGCATGTGCAATAAATGATTCTCAGGCTATGTCAGATGCAAAGCTTTGGCATGCACGCTTTGGTCATCTGAATTTTGCTAGCTTGCTATGCCTGCAAAAATCTGAAATGGTGTCCTCTTTGTACAAACTTGAGGCACCTAGAAAACATGTTTGTGAAGGCTGTATTTTGGGCAAAATGCAGCATTCGCCCTTTCCAAAAGATGGTTCAGTTTGGGCTACTAAAAAATTGCAGCTTGTACATAGTGATGTCTGTGGTCCTATGCAGACACCTTCTTTTGGGAATTATCTTTACTTCGTGACTTTCATCGATGATTTTTCCAGGCATGCATGGGTATATCTATTGAAGGCAAAGTCCGAAGTGTTCATGTGCTTCAAACAGTTTTTGGTTTTGGCTGAAAATCTGTCGGCATGTAAAATGGGCACCCTCCGTTCTGATCGAGGGGGGAATATATGTCTTCTAACTTTAATGCATTTCTGTCTGAACGTGGGATAAAACACCAGTGTACAGTGCCATATACACCTCAACAGAATGTAGTTGCTGAACGAAAGAACATGTCACTCATGGAGCTGGCGAGGTGTATGATCAAGAGTCAGGCTTTACCACATAGTTTCTAGCTTGAGGCTATCATGTGTGCAACATATGTACTGAACAAGTGTCCCACTAAATCACTACACTCTATCACTCCATATGAGGCTTGGCATGACCGCAAGCCATTTGTTGCTCATCTGCGTGTTTTTGGTTGTTTGGCATATGCATTAGTGCCTGAACAACATCGCAGAAAATTGGATGATAAAGCAGTAAAATGTATTTTTGTTGGGTATAGTTCTGAAAGTAAAGGCTATCGTTTGTATCATCCATAGACTAAACGCATTCTAGTTAGCCGTGATGTTGTTTTTGTGGAAGATGCTATTCAGCCATTGCTTTCATGTACTAAGGAGACATCTGTTAGCTCCAAAGACATGTATGATACTTTGTTGCCTCTTTTTACAGGTGGACAGTCTAGTGCTTGTCCTAATGAGGCAACTTCTCAGCCTTTGCAGGTTTCATGTGATGATGCAGATAATTCCATTTCTGATGCAGATGTACATGATGCACTTATTGATGAGAGAGCTGATATTGAGCAAGCAAGAACTATGCCACAATGGTTGGTGTAGACCTTGTGTGACAACAAATTAGATGCACCTCTATCATATCATACTCGATCAGGCTCTCATAGTGCCTCTTTTGCATCAGAGTGCTATGCTATGGCTGCATCTAGTCTCTGTGATGAGAGTGAGCCTGTTTTGTTTGATGAAGCACAAAATTTAGAAAATTGGATGGCTGCTATGCACTCTGAATATGATGCTATAATGAAGAATGGTACTTGGTCTTTATGTGACTTGCCTCCTGGCAAGAAGGCCATTGGCACTAAGTGGGTATACAAGTTGAAGCGTAAACGGGATGGTACGGTTGACAGGTATAAGGCTAGGCTTGTTGCAAAGGGTTATGCACAGGAAAGAGGCATTGATTATGATAAGACCTTTGCACCTACATGCCGTATGACTATTTTTTGGAGCATTTGTGCGCTTGCAGCTCATCATGGTTGAAATGTACATCAGTTGGACATTAAAACATCATTTCTGAATGGTGACTTGCATAAAGAAGTGTATGTTTTTCAGTCCCGTGGCTTTGTGCAGAAAGGACATGAAAACCAGGTGTGTAGGTTAAAGAAGGCATTACATGGTCTAAAGCAAGCACCACGTTGTCGTCGAGATTTTCTCTCCTCTCTCACTTGTGAAGGCCTACAAAAAACATATTTGATGAAGGTAGCCGGAATTCCCCGAGAAGTCCAGGATGCATCAAGGATGTCAAAGGAAGCTCACATACAAAGTTTCAAAGAAATGAAGAAAGTCCATGGTAGCGGTCAAAGCTGGTCAAAGTTGGGAAATTAGGGCAAAAATTTCATTATCACCAAATTAGATGAAAATTCATATACTTGTAAAGATTGTCAAAGGCACTCTATAGCCCAAATTTCAGCAGATTTGTAGCACATTGATATGCTATGTTCATTTTGTAAAAATGTAATTTTTCTAGTTTGACCCTACAAATTCTTGTATAGAAATTTATGTTAGCCATATGGTTTGGCATGTATAGAGAGCATATTTGGCTACATATTTGTACAAATTTTCAAGGCTATCAGAGCTTCCTAGAGACCTTAATGCCACCTTGCAAGCTTCCAAATGTAGACAAACTTGTACAAGGAAGATTCAGATGGAAGTTTTTTTTGCATATTCCTGAAGGAGTTCTTTGGAAACATAGTCCTACAAAGTTTCATCTTCATCAAAGCCTATTTGGAGGGTCAAAGAGCACAAAGTCCAATTTTCAAGATCACCGCAGTTTTCTAGTTTAAGCAAATTGAAGGGTTGAAGGGCCACCACATGGCGAAAGCTGATTAAGCCATGTTGTACGATCAAGATGAGCTCATATTCAAGGGTGGAGATGCACTTATGCTTAAAGCAAGGAGGATCCACGAGTTTTTCCATAAAAGAAGACAATTTTTTACAATCAAAGATCAATAATGCAGCTTTTCTCCAAAAATAGTGGCTTATCTTATCCAAACTGATGTCAACATTGATCCGACGGTTCAGATCATCCCCAGATCCAATGGTGGAGAATGAAGGCGCCTAAATTTCACTCCTTTACACTAGATTTGATAGAAAGAACAATTTCAAGCCATTGATTTGATTAATCAAATGGTTGTAATCGAAAATAGTGATCCTAGAGTTGAGAGTTGATTTCTCTAGATCCAAGGGCCCAAATTCATTCAAAAAACTATATAAACCCCCCTCCAAACTCCTAGAGCATCATTGTTAGGCATCCATAGGGCTCATGGCGGTTTCCTTGAGACGATCACCCTCGGTTGAGCGAATGAGGATCCAAGGTGAGCTAGTATGAGTATAGTACCTAGTTTCAAATTTCAGTTAGAACTCCAATATAGGATAGGCTCTTGAAACCAGCATCTCTATCTTGACTCACCCTCGGTGGAGCATGTGAGTGAGTTAGAGCTGGTTTTAATGAGTCTTAGACTTCTTTAGTTAAATGTTACGAGCCTAGACATACATAGGGTCACTGAAGTGGAACTCACCTTCTTACGTGTGACATTCGGTTGAACTGTCATGGTTTGAGGGTTGGAACCACCTTTGATCAGTAGACTGCGTAGCTCGACGTACCACGACGATCTTATACATGTATCTTAATTCCAATCCTTTTAATTCATGTCACTTGTCACTTGTCTCTTGTCTCCTCTCTCAGTCTCTTAAGTATTTTTACATGTCTTCTATTTCTTCTATGTGTGAGAAGGCTCCGTAGTATTACGTTGAACCAGTGAGGATGTTTCTTTGAGCTTGTGAGTAAACTCTATCATCATAATTCACTTGCATGCATATAATCCATACATACCCATACATACCCATACATACCCATACATATTGATTAGTTTCTGAAAGTGTATAAGAAGCTCCAATATTGGACCATTCTTCCTTTCGAAACTGGTTTATGTGTAAGGATTCCATCTATTCACGTCATGCATACATATCATCCAAAGAAGACTATGCATATGGATTAGAATTAGGAAGTGTTTAAGAAGCTCCTTCAATGGACCATTCTTCCTTCCAAATTTGATTCATGTGTATGGTTCTCTTTCATTCTTATCATTCATGTTCATAAATCTAACTTGCACTCCTACTTTCCCATTCCCATAATCATTTCAACATCTCTCTCTTCTCCATACTCAACATTAATTTCACTTTCATGTCCTTAAACCATCCAACATTCATTAGCTTCATACACCCTGTGTGTGCCACGACCGGACCCGATCCACCGGGATTGCGATCACCTCCACATTTGAACCCGACGTGAAATGCTTCGTGGCATTTGCTTCTCATCTTGTTGGGAGGTTGTGATCCATATCCTTTGTTTCATATTTTTTATCCTCATCATTTCATCATCATCAGTCTTGAGTGTTGCACTAGATTTCTCACAATATCATGCACATCTTCGTCGTTAAGTAAACACATTTGTGAGAGATCTAGAGCATCGTGCATCACTTGCTTATTCACATAAGATGGAGGAAGGATTCAAATCCCTTATTGTTGAGAAACAAGGCCAAAGAATAGTCTCTTCTATGTTGAGAGAGAAGGGAAAATTCAATGGCATCAACATAACAAGCTACTTAGATTTGTTTGAAGAGCAAGCTATGATTTTTGGTCTTCCCGAAGATCTTTTGATATCATTCTTTGAACGAATTGTTGATAGCTCTATCATAAACCGTGTCACTCAATATGATAGTCTTCCTTGGAGTGATTTTAGAAAGGAGATGCTCAAAGAATTCTATCTTGAAGATTATAGCCAACATAATCGAGATGGATTCTTACGATGGGTCAATTCTCCAAAGCCTAGTAGCTCTATTACTCACTTACAAAATGAGTATATTAGATGCTATGAGCAACTTCCTGATGAGGATAAGATAACTTTGGAACCTTATCTTGTGATCAATTTTATTAAGCTTCTTCATCCTGAAACTCGTAGGGAAGTTGAACGACGATTGGAAGAGCCGGATAAGCGCTATGGTCTTACTGAAAATTGGCAAAAAGTGCATAAAGTAGTAGAGGCTGTAGCCCATAGACATCAAAGGCAATCCATGCTTTATGAGCAAACTACTCTTCCTCAAGCTAGCCTTCCACAAACTAAGGAGCAAGTTAGAGAACAATCCCATGCTATGCTTTTTGACTCTACTTCTATTCCTCAAATGATGGAGCCTACTCAAGGTTTTAAAGTAGAGCCAAATAAAAGTGTAGTTGAAGAATCTCAAGTGGAAATTCTCACTAAGAAAATGGAAAGTCTTATTGCTACAAAATCCAATTTGGCCAAGACTATAGATGCTTTACAATCTAATTACACCAAAACTTTCCAAAATCAAATGAACCCAATGACTTTTCAAGAGCCTAATCCACATGTTATAGCTACCAATCAAAATCCACAAGTAGCTCCTACTCAAGCATATCAAGTTCCTCCAATGCATAATCCTTCAATGCAAAATCCTCATCCTCATGTGCAAAATCCTCAAATGTATCAAAACATGTATCCTTAAGCTTCTCAAATAGCTTTTCAAAATCCTCAAAATCAAAATTTTCAAAATCATCAACCGTATAATATGGAAGCTCCTCTTGCACCTCAAGTACCACATGTTGCTCCCCAAGCTCCTCAAATACATCAATTGCCTTTTCAAAATCCTAATTATCCTGTTCAAGCAATACCTTATCAACAAGATCCTCAATTTCAAAATTTCCCACCACAAGTTAATCAAAATCCTCAAAATCAAAATGGTTTTGTGCGTGGCCCTCGTAGGTGTCCTTGGTGTGATTCATTAGAGCACTTTTTGAGAGATTGTGAACTATTGAAGGCTGCTAAGGAGCAACGACTAGTAATAGACATAGACAAGAAAATTTGTGACTATCGATCTAGGCTACCTTTGCAAGGAAATTATGGTAAGGGAGGAATGAAAAAACACTATGAAAATATAACCATAACGGATGTAGGAACTAGAGGAGTGAAACTAGAAGCTCTTGATGAACAAGTGGAATCAAGTAAACCCACAAAGGAAGGTGATTTTTTCATAGAGGCTTTAGTAAGAGCACGAGATGAGATTAGGAGAATAACGGCTTGGGAATCACCAATAGAAGATCAATCTCTTATTTCTCACATATCCAATGTAGAAGAAAAACGAAAAAGAGATGAAGCTGAGCCTAGTGAAAGAAGAGTGACACGAAAACAAACCTAAGAGGGAATAGAAACAATCATAGAGCAAGGAGAAACATCACAATCCAAAGATAAAAAACAAGAATCACAACCCAATGAACAAAAACAAGAGGAGAAACAAAAAGGGAAGAAGACAAAGCAAAGAAAAACAGAACCAAAGCCTTTAGATAAACAAGAACAATCAAAACAAAATAAAGACCAAACACGAGAACATGAACAAAAACAAGACCCTGAGCAAAAACAAAAGAAACCAAAGAGAAAACCTAAAGCCATCTTGATTTCAGAAATTGAGAGAAAAATAGATCCTATGGAGATTTTAGATGACATTTTGCTTAAGAGTCAAGTGACTATGTCTTTAGAACAAGTTTTCTCTATTGCAAAGCCTGTTTTTAAAGATAACTTTATCGGCCTAATTAAAAGGAAGAGGTTTCCGCTTAATCTAGATACTGAGATGCAAGATTCTCTAGATCAAGATCAAGCTCTGAATGAAGCCTTAAACTTTGATGAATCTGATGAAGAGGACTTTGATGATGATGAAGTAAATGTTAATAAACATTTCTTAGGACCTATTCAACCTGACCATGAAAATCATGAAAACAATCCTGAAAGTCACTTTAAAAGAACATTTTGGTCTAGAGGTACATCAGAGATGCATGTTAAAATAGGAAATAATAAGAACACTATCACTGTAAATACATTAGTAGATTCCGGCTCCGAAATCAATGTGATTTCAAGAGAAGTCTATGATAAGTTTCGATGGCCCATAGATAAAGATTGTGGATGGCGTATGAGAACTGCAGATAATGGTGTAGGTACCCTGTATGGAGCTTGTGCTAGTGTGCCCATATCCATAGGAGGAATCACAGAAGAGTTTCACTTTTTTATTCAAGATAATTGCTCCTATGAAGTTCTCTTAGGTCAACCCTTTATTTGTGAGATTCGTATGGAAACTAAAGCCATGGATGATGGGTCTACCTATGCTAGATTTAAGTCTAAGGATGGAATGCAATCACTTCAAGTCATGACAGTAGGAGTGAATCATCCAAGGAATCGATTGTCAATTACAAAGAAACCTATTATTACTCAGAGTCATGAGCATGCTTGTAGTGATTGTGCACCTCCATTCATGTTTGGAGCTACATATGATCAAAATTTCGGATAGAATCCATTGTTGAGCGAGAGAACAGTGGATATTGGTTTGACATCTCGCATCCAACCAACATGTACAATAGTTTGTCACTTTGTTTTCCACATTCTAGATTAGATTTTCTTCATAAGAGTCAATTGTCCAAGTCTTTTATCCAAAAAAGCCAAAAAAATTATAAAAACAACAAAATCATGGAACATGATGAGAACATTGAGCATGTGATTGAGACATCTCATTTTTTCTCTACTCTTGAGGAGTTAGAGTTATGTCTTCAACAAAATTCTAATTCCCATATTATTCTTATTTCTACCCTTGATGAGTATGCTCTAATCCAAGAGTATGCTCTCAATGTTGACAAGTGCTCAAAATTTAACCAAACACATGATGCCTTAGTTGAAACAAAGTACAAAACTGTAGACAAAAAAATCAAACCCATAGCTCAACCATTACCTCAAGGAAGTAATGAAAAAATTATTGATGTGAAAAATGATCCAACTCTTCGGGATAAGAAAAACATAGGACATACATTCACGGATGAGACAATCAAACAGGTGAAAATTGGTAGAGATGATGACTTTCTTTTGCCAGCAGAGAGAGATAAATTTGAGAGAGTCATACGTAGCCATGGAAAAGCCTTTATTATGTATCCTCATGAGATTGGTTGTGTAGATCCTAAGCTAGTTGCACCCATGATAATCTTTACTATTCCACATATTCCATGGAATCTTCGTCCTATACCTGTTCCAAAGGCTCACTTACCTGAGCTAATGAAACTACTTAAGGAGAAGATAAACATGAGAATTTTAGAGCCATCTTTTGCACCTTACTCAAACAGATGGTTCACTGTGCCTAAAAAGAATGGGAAACTGCGTTTTATTCAAGATCTCCAACTTGTCAATAAAGTCACCATAAGGAATGTAGGAACAGGACCCATTGTAGATGAGTTTGCTGAATCATTTTCAGGACATTCTATCTATTCAATGGGTGATTTATATTCGGGATATGACCAATTCCAATTAGCAATTGATAGTCGTGACATAACCACAATGAAACCTCCTTTAGGCTAAGTGCGAATGTGTACTTTACCTCAAGGAGCGACCAATTCTGTGGCTCATGTGATGAGTGCTATGAATATGGTCTTACATGATTTTATCCCTCATATAACTATGCCATTCATTGATGATATTCCAATTAAAGGGAGTGAGGAACGTGTAAAGGACATTACTTTAGATTCATCTGGATGTCGTAAATTTGTTCTTGACCATATCTCTGATTGTGAAAGAATATTTCAACGATTTGAAGAGTTAGGTCTCACATTTTCCATAGAGAAATATGTTTTTGGTGTCAACGAGGTGCTTATTGTTGGACATTTATGTGGCCATTATGGTCGAAAGCCATACCCACAAAAAGTTGATGCCATTAGCAAGATTTCTGAAACATGTAACAACGTGAGTGAGGTACGTAGATTTCTTGGTGCTTGCATCTTTTATGTTATTTGGATCCCACACTTTGATCATGTTGCTGATTGTCTTTATGACTTGTTGAGGAAGAAACAAAAATTTATTTGGACTGACAAACACACTCAAGCTATGCGTAAATTGAAGAAATTATTGCTTGAAGCTCCCATCCTTAAGCGTGTAGACTATTCTGCTAACAAACCTATTATATTGACTGTTGATACTAGTCCTATTGGTATAGGTTGGGTCATAAGTCAAGATGATAGTGAAGGGAATAGATATGCAATTAGGTTTGGTGCCAAAATTTTACATGAAACACAACGAAAATATCCACAGATCAAACGAGAACTATGGGGTATGGTAACAACTTTGAAAACAGACAAAGAATATTTCATTGGTGCAAATGTCAAAGTTGAGACTGATTGTTTGCCTCTCATTGGAATGATAGCCAATTGTTCATCTCCTGATATAGCCATGCTTAGATGGATCTCATATATTAAGTTCATAAATCCTGAGTTAGTTCATATTTCAGGTAAGTCAAACTAAGTTTTTGATATGTTATCGAGAGCTAGATTTGATGATGATCTTGAAAGTGATCTAATAAAGAATGTGAATTTAGTTGACTATGTTCCCACATATATATGAGTATGAGAAATTTCATGAGTCTGAGTACGAAGATGAATGGAGAGACATAGGAAAGTATCTGAGTACACTACAACCATTACCTAGCTGGACTAGGAATAGATTCCGTAACATTAGGAAGCGAGCTTATAACTTTTTCCTATGTAATGGTTATCTTTGGAGACATGCTAAGGGTAAGGTTAAGAATCCACAACGAGTCCTAGGAAAGAGAGGTCTTCAATTGCAAGTAATGAAAGAAATGCATGAGACATTATGGGCAGGTCATAAAGGATTTTTTGGAACATATGAAAAAATTAGAAGTACCTATTATTGGCCTAGGATGTATGTTGACATTAGTAGCTATGTTTCTACATGTTCTACTTGTCAACTTCATTCATCAGTCAAACATAGAGATCCGTTGCATCCTACTTATCTACCCTGTATTCATTACAAGTGGGTAGTAGATCTTGTAACTATGCCTAAAGGTATTGACAAAATGCGTTACATTGTACTTGCAAGAGAAGACTTAACTAATCATGTAGAGGGATGTGCACTACGATCTAAGACCACTTACAATGTTTGCAAATTCTTGCTTGAAGATGTCATAAGTCGCTTTGGGTACATAGAGAAAGTAGTTGCCGATCGTGGAGAGTTAAATGCGAGAGAAGCTAAAGAGTTCTTTGAGCATCACGGTATTCGTTTGTCTCTCACTACTGCATATAATTGAGAGGCCAATGGTAAAATAGAGAGAGGGCATCCACCTATTGTGAAAGCCATATCTAAAGCATGTAACGATGACATCAAACAATGGCCTAGATTCTTACCTTTTGCACTTTGGGCAGATAGAATGACATGCACACGTACTACTGGGTATATGCCTCCTGAACTTATGTACTGTCAAAAACCATTGTTTCCAATTCAATCTCATATTTCCGCATGCTCAAATTTGCCTTGGTCTGAAAACATGTCTACTGATGACTTTTTGAGTTTGCACATTAAACAGTTAGAACAAGGTAAAGTAAGACTTGATGATGTTGTTGAAAAATTAAGAGAATCTAGAATGAAGAATAAGCATTATTTTGATAAAACTCATCGACTGCGTCCTAATCCAATTGAAGTAGGAGATTGGGTGCTCATTTATGATAGTACATTTGACTCTCAATATGATGCACGCAAAAAGCTCACTCAACGGTGGTTTGGGCCATACATAGTATCAAAAGTCAATAACAATGGTACGTATGCTCTTTGTGAATTAAATGGTGTTGCACTACAGGTAAAAGGATAAAGTTATTCAAGAAGCATGATAATGACGAGTACATTTTGGATGAGGACATTGAAGAAGATGACAACAATGAGGCCGATTCATAAACAGGAGTATCCATGTTATAAAAATAAAAAAAAAGGAATTTAAAAAACAACGTATAAAAATATCATTAATTTTTCAAGTTCATGTTCCTTTGTTTTTTTTCAAGTTCATTCTATTTTTTTTCCATGCTTGTTTCATGCATGTTTTTTTTAGTCTTTGCATTGCATTGCATATCCACATCACTTGAGTCAAAAAAGGCAAATGATGATTTCTCTACTTGTGTAAAATTTTATCTTAAGTAGTAACTTATCTACTAAGAAATTGATTATAATCTAGGATTGTGGAAAGATAGGGCATGTAGATTTGGAGGTTTATTTTGGTGACATGACTTTCATATATAAACATGCATATGTATCCTGTATCGAAAGCATAATTGTTGAAATCCTAGCTCCTGCTACTGCATGTTTCTACATCCTTAGTCCATCTCACAGCACTTGTATTGGAGTTTAAACGACTGCTCTCCATCATCAAAAATGGTTGTACCTTGTATCGGGGTTTAATTTTTCCCCGTCATCAAAAAAAAAAAGTTGCTACATGTTACTAGGAAGTTTACACTTTCTTCCACCCCAAAAAAGTGATGGTAACCATAAAGTTGCCGAATCATCATCATCATCAAAAAAAAAAAAAGAGAGAGCAAGCCAAAGGAGGATAAAGAGGCATAAATCACGGGCTATATAGGCAGATTTATGCATTAGTGGAGTTTAGTTAGATTTCCTTGCATGTTATTAGAGAAAGAGCATATTCATATTTATGTAGGAAAGGAGTTGATCTAAAATAACCTAAAGATGAAAGATGTCTCTTGAAAATCCTAAATCTTTGTTTATAATCATATTTAAGGTAGATTGCTTTATGAAAAAGGTACAAAATTTACTTCAAGATGAGAGGAACTGATGCTTAAAACGACTCAATACATCCACTTCCACTTCATATTGATGCTTGATTTTTTTTTTCTTGTTGCCAATGTTGCTTGTTAATTTGCATATATGTTGCCTCTTTGTTCATGCATATTCATGTTGCCTGTTTCAATTCTTTCTTTCATGCAAATTTTGCTTCATGTCACGTTACCTACTTATTCATGCATATAATCAATTTTCCTTCCATGTTTCTTATGTTGCCTATAAAAGAATTTGATGCCTTGAACATTTTGTTTTTCACAGATGCTAGAGTGGCGCTTCCGGAGGAATCGCAGGTTTAGTGGGGGCGAATGTCGTCGAGATTTTCTCTCCTCTCTCACTTGTGAAGGCCTACAAAAAACATATTTGATGAAGGTAGCCGAAATTCCCCGAGAAGTCCAGGATGCATCAAGGATGTCAAAGGAAGCTCACATACAAAGTTTCAAAGAAATGAAGAAAGTCCATGGTAGCGGTCAAAGCTGGTCAAAGCTGGTCAAAGTTGGGAAATTAGGGCAAAAATTTCATTGTCACCAAATTAGCTGAAAATTCATATACTTGTAAAGATTGTCAAAGGCAGTCTATAGCCCGAATTTCAGCAGAAAATGGATTTTGTAGCACATTGATATGCTATGTTCATTTTGTAAAAATATAATTGTTCTAGTTTGACCCTACAAATTCTTGTATAGAAATTTATGTTAGCCATATGGTTTGGCATGTATAGAGAGCATATTTGGCTACATATTTGTACAAATTTTCAAGGCTATCAGAGCTTCCTAGAGACCTTAATGCCACCTTGCAAGCTTCCAAATGTAGACAAACTTGTACAAGGAAGATTCAGATGGAAGTTTTTTTGCATATTCCTGAAGGAGTTCTTTGGAAACATAGTCCTACAAAGTTTCTTCTTCATCAAAGCCTATTTGGAGGGTCAAAGAGCACAAAGTCCAGTTTTCAGGATCACCGCAGTTTTCTAGTTTAAGCAAATTGAAGGGTTGAAGGGCCACCACATGGTGAAAGTTGATTAAGCCATGTTGTACGATCAAGATGAGCTCATATTCAAGGGTGGAGATGCACTTATGCTTAAAGCAAGGAGGATCCACGAGTTTTTCCATAAAAGAAGACAATTTTTGACAATCAAAGATCAATAATGCAGCTTTTCTCCAAAAATAGTGGCTTATCTTATCCAAACTGATGTCAACACTGATCCGACGGTCCAGATCATCCCCAGATCCAATGGTGGAGAATGAAGGCGCCTAAAGTCTTAGACTTCTTTAGTTAGATGTTACGAGCCTAGACATACATAGGGTCACTGAAGTGGAACTCACCTTCTTACGTGTGACATTCGGTTGAATTGTCATGGTTTGAGGGTCGGAACCACCTTTGAGCAGTAGACTGCCTAGCTTGACGTACCATGACGATCTTATACATGTATCTTAATTCCAATCCTTTTAATTCATGTCACTTGTCTCTTGTCTCCTCTCTCAGTCTCTTAAGTATTTTTACATGTCTTCTATTTCTTCTATGTGTGAGAAGGCTCCGCGGTATTGCGTTGAACCAGTGAGGATGTTTCTTTGAGCTTGTGAGTAAACTCTATCATCATAATTCACTTGCATGCATATAATCCATACATACCCATACATATTGATTAGTTTCTGAAAGTGTATAAAAAGCTCCAATATTGGACCATTCTTCCTTTCGAAACTGGTTTATGTGTAAGGATTCCATCTATTCACGTCATGCATACATATCATCCAAAGAAGACTATGCATATGGATTAGAATTAGGAAGTGTTTAAGAAGCTCCTTCAATGGACCATTCTTACTTCCAAATTTGATTCGTGTGTATGGTTCTCTTTCATTCTTATCATTCATGTTCATAAATCTAACTTGCACTCCTACTTTCCCATTCCCATAATCATTTCAACATCTCTCTCTTCTCCATACTCAACATTAATTTCACTTTCATGTCCTTAAACCATCCAACATTCATTAGCTTCATACACCCTGTGTGTGCCACGACCGGACCCGATCCACCCGGATTGCGATCACCTCCACAACGTGCGTGGTATGAGAAGATACATGCCTATCTAATTGCACATGGTTTTGAGAACAGTCCAATTGAAAGCACCTTATATGTTAAGCGTGCTAATGATGTGGTTCTGATCATTTCTATGTTGTCGACATGCTGCTCACTGGTCCTATTGAGAAGCATATTGCTGATTTTAAGGCTCATTTTCATGCCTCATTTGAGATGTATGATTTGGGGCATTTGAATCACTATTTGGGCATTCACTTTATGCAAGTTGATGGTGGAATGGCTTTGTGTCAAACAAAATATATTGACATATTATTGCAGCGTTTTGGCCTTGAAAACTGTAAGCCTATTGCCACTCATATGGAGAAAGGTTTACGATTGAGTCTTCATAATGCTGGAGATGCATTTGATGTTGTTCTCTATCAGCAGGCTGTTGGATGCTTGATTTACTTATGCATTACTCGGCCAGATATTGAGTTTGTTGTATCACAGATGAGCAGATTTATGCACTGCCCAGGAGTCAAGCATTGGCAGGCGGTTAAGCGCATCTTTCGCTACTTGAGTGGTACTCGGCTACTTGGGTTGTTATATCCCAAGCGGGGATCACTACCGCCAGATTTGCATGCTTTTTCTGATTTTGATTGGGCTAGTTGCTATGATACTCATGTGTCCACTAGTGGCTTTTTCCTCATGCTTGGTAGCTCATGTATATCTTGGTTGAGCAAGAAGCAACCTATTGTGGCCACTTCCAGTTGTGAAGCTGCGTATAGGGCAGCTTTCACAACGACTGTTGAGTGTGTGTGGCTCAGACGCCTTATGGCTGATTTGGGTGTTGGTCAGTCTTCTGCCACCAACATCTTCACTAACAGTTAGAGCGCATTGGCAGTTGCGAGGAACCCTGTGTTCCATGCTCGCACTAAGCACATTGAGGTGCATTATCACTATGCCAGAGAGTTGTTCTCTGTTGGGGAGATCAGCTTGGCATATGTGCCCACGTGCATTGCAGACCTTTTCACAAAGGCTCTGCCTAGGGAGAAGTTTGAAGCTTTCCGCAAAGCTTTGGGCTTACTTCCTTTTGTGGAGTGATTTCCACATAGCTTGGCACTTCCTTATACATGAGTGCCAGCTCCTTGTTCACCGCATAACTCCCAGGGGGGATTTGTTGATACATTTAGGTAGTGATGTGTGTGAACACACTAGGACCACCGGGGTACTTTTTTCCCTCTTTAGGAGGTTTTTTTTCCCCCAGCTTGTATATATGCCTATTGCCCTAATGGGCTACTTATCTTTGTACATTCTCTAGTAATACATTCAGTATTGCGTGTTGTGCTCCAAACTTCTTCTTCTTCCTTGTGCTCTTCGCGTGCTTCCGTAGACGTCTAACTCCAACAATTTCTATAGAGATGTGAACATGTCACACCCGAATTCAAAATGTCGTCCCCAATCCCATGAGAATCCATGGTTTTCATGGATCTAAAAGATCCAATGCATATAATTTCTCTTTGTTGTTCATTCAAAAAGGAAAATGTATAAAATATATTTTTTCTTTAGGAATACCATTAATGGTTTATTGTGTCCCCTTAAACTCCCACAAGATTAATTTTAATCCCTAAAAATTATGGATCCTTACAAGGTTCACTTTTTCCCCTAATGAGGCAAGAATGAAGGAAGGCTATTCACTATGGATGTAACACCATCCTCGTCACATATAGTATGTTTGACATTTGGTAGCAATCAAATAGCTCAAGTAGATTAGCAACACAAGAGGGATCAACCACAAAAACATTCAAAGTGGAATGATATGCAAAGGAGAGGTGCGATAAGTGGTCTTCCAAATTTCCACTCTCAAACTATGCAACATTTGTCTAAAGCGTGTTAATTTGGGAAGCAAACAAGACTTCCATTCAAGACAAGTACACAAAGGAGCATATTTTCATTGGACCTCATTCATACCAATGTATGGATATAGTGATAATGTACCTCTATATGCTTGCTTCTAGCATGAAATATAGGGTTGGAAGATAGGTACGCTACTCATGTTGTCACACATGATTGGAAATTGATTGGTCCACATGTTCAATTCAACCATAAGCTTCTTGATCCACATGAGCTCACATGCGACTTGTGCTAATGCTCTATAATCAACTTTTCTTGAGGATAAAGCAATTATTGGCTGCTTCCTTGCCATCCATGAGATGACCTTCTTGGCTATGATCACTGCATATCTCCTTGTATTCCTCCTATCTTGTTTGGATCTAGCCTAATCAACATCCGCATATGCTTTTACCTACAAATCATATTCAAAAGGATAGAAAAACTTTCTTTCGAATTTCCTTTGAGATATCTAAGCACTCGCTTAATTGCAAGTAAGTGAGGGACTCTAGGTGTATGCATGCATTGAGATAGCACACCAACTCTATATGCTAAGTCTGGCCTTGTGATAGTGGCATAATTCAAACATCCCACTCTAGACATGTATAAGAGCACACCTTGAACTTCATTACCTCCAATTGAAGTCCATTTCATATTCACTTCCATTAGATTGGTCAATGGTTTGCAACTTGTAATTACATAGTTCTTTAATATATTCAAGATGTATTTCCTTTGCATGAGCGAAACACCATTGTCTTTGCATATGGCTTTATTACCTAAAAAATATCTTAAATCTCCAAGATCGGAGATCTTGAACTCCTTCTCGAGTCTTTACTTGATTTCCTTGATTCCTTCCTCATGATAATTTGTAATAATTAAGTCATCTACACACACATATAAATAAACAAATGCTTCACCTTATCTTTTTTAGAATAATGAAGAGTCAGCCTTGCTTTGTCTCTATCCACAACCAGTCAAGTAGTATATAAGCCTTTGATTCCATGCCCAAGAAACCATAGAGTTCAAGTTGGCAGTTCTTTTGAAAGTTTCTAGTTGCAATCGCAATGATTGTTGTGATGGTATTAATCTTGGCTACATGACTATAGTTCTCCTTCTTGTCCACTCCATATGTGTGAGCAAACCCTTTGGCTAAAAGTCTTGCTTTATACCTAAGAATGCTACCATCTAAGTGCTTCTTTTGCTTATGCACCCACTTGTTTCCAATGATGTTCATTGCTTCTTTCGTGGGCACTAATGTCCAAGTTTTTTTGTCATCCAAAGACTTAATCACCTCCGACATAGACTCTTGTCCTTCCCCACATGTATTTGCTTCTTCAAAGAATATGGGTTCTTCAATAACTTTGGTCATATCTGCAAAGTATCTAGCCATGAATGATTCATATGTAAGACTCTCAATTGGATACCTTACCCTATGATAGCTTCTTACTTCACCTTTCCATTGATTTATATATTTTTGTTTGCCTTTGAGGTCTCCCCCCTCTTTCCATGATGATATGCATTGAGTTCTAACCACAAGGCTTCATCTTCTTGAATCTCTGTGATCTTGACCTTGCCTTTTGTCCTTCCATCATTTAGTTACTTGATGTAGGACTATATCCACTCCATGATGAATGTCTTCTTGAGTCTTTTGATCCAATAAAACCATGCTTTCTGGTTCTTCATTTTCTCTTGAAATCCTTCCTTCATCTTCTTAATTTTCTTTCATACATACATTTGAAGAATACCAAGGTAATATCTCTTGAAATCTGACATCCATTGATACCTTCAACTCCTTTTTTTGTGGGGTTTGAACATCTAAACATCTTTTCTTACTTGCATACCCTATGAATACACATCTTTTATATCTATCATCGGTTTTTCTTTTTTACTTCACTTGATATTAAAACATAGAAAATGCAGCCAAATACTATAAATTCTAATACATGTAGTTTCCTATTGTACCAAGAATCATATGGTGTTGAAGCATGTATACCTGATGTGGGTGCTATGTTCATGATGTATATGGTAGTTGCAACCTCATCAGCCCAATAAGAATTTGTCATTCCCATCTCTTTCATCATTGCCCTCGCACATTCTGCAATGTACCTATTCTTCATTTTTGCTACGCCATTTTTTTGATGTGTGTACTTGTATGTGATTTCTCACTTGATACCATTCGACTCCAAGAAATCAAAAAAATTGTGTGATACTATTTCTCTCCCTCAATCTGACCTTAAGCATTTGATGTACCTATCACATTCCTTCTCTACAAGAGCTTTGAACTTCTTGAAGTAATAAACGACATGTGATTTATGCATCATGCAATAAGGCCAAGTCATCCTTGTGAAATTATCAGTGAAAGTTACAAAATATCTATTACCTCTATTTGATTTCTCTTTTGTTGGTCCCAAAACATCTATAATCAAGTGGATGAAACTCACATAGTTACTCTTCTTAAATGGTGACCTAATTGGCTTACCTGATTGGAAAGCTTCACAGAAGTTTCTTAGATTTTGATTGTGAAAGTTTGGTAATCCAAGTATTAACCTCTTCTTCTCCATGTCTTTCAATCTATGAGCATCTATATGTCCATACCTCTTGTGCCAAAGATCTAATTCTGCTACCTTCCTAATTCCATATGTGAAGTAGGTTGTGTGCTTGAATTTTGGCTTTACATCCAATGTGAATAGCCTTCCCAACTTCCTCTCTTGGACATCAATATGTACCCCTCTTAGGGTTTTCCATAAAGCATACTTTTTCATTAAAGTTGAATTGCAATCCTCTTTCAACTATTTGACCCACAAGAAAAAGGTTCTTTGTAATTGTGGGAACATGAAGAACATTTTTGAAACATTTAGCCTTATGAGAACCATTCCAAATAACATCACATATATTTGTAATGGCATGGTGGGCATCACCACCTATCTCTACATGCCCCTTGTTTGATTATACCTACATAATTGAAAAGACGTCCTTGTTGCATCTCATGTGATTGATTCATCCACTATAAATATACCATATGTTTGATCCTTGTGTCCTCTACTCACTCATGTGCATCATCGCTAATAGGATTTTGTTATCATTTGAAGTAGATGCATAGTTACCTTTCCTTTTTTATGATGAGTGCCCTTGTCTCTTTGAAAACAATCCCTTGCATAATGAACATACTAGCCACATATGTAGCATACCTCTGAGTTGTTATCCTCTCGAGTTTGATTGTACCATCCTCACCTTCCTCTACACTTGCCTCTTCATCTTGATAAAGAAGAATTTCTTTGTTTCTCGAAATCAGAGACTTCATTTGATCCTCTTCCTTTCCTTTCTATGCATCTACCTTGATATCTTCACATGCCTCTTCCTTTACCTGCATAAAATGCTTGGGATTCATTGCCCTTTGCATTTGAACCTCTAATTTGCATCTCTTCACTAACCATTAAGGCCAATAATTTCTCAAAGTCATGAAGATTATCTCTAACATATACAAAAGTGGTGAAAGACTTCCTTTTCTCATCATCGCTAAGTCCATTTAGTGTGTATGTAACTAGATCATCATCATCTATGTGAAAACTGATGGATCCCAATGCATCAATCACCTCCTTAATCTTCAAAATGTAATCAGTGATATATCTACTAGGTTTCTTCCTTAGATGATTGATTTTATTTTCAATAGGATCTTCCTAGCCTTGGTTGAAGTGGACTATAACCTCTCTAGGGTTTTTACATTTTCACTGAAGTGTCTAGATCTTAAATACGCATATTGTTGCATTACTACGATGCTGAGATAGGATAAAGATAACCATCTTCCTCTCTCATTCCATTCTCTAAGAATCATCAATTGATCAAGAGCTTGATTATCTCCCAATCTAGGATTGGCATATGTTCCACTAACAAGTCCCCATAAACCCTTGCATATGAGAAAGCTAGACATCCTAAACTTCCATGGATGATAGTTGTTCTTATCTATCTTTTCAACCTAGGTGCTATATTTTGACACGATGTACTCTAATGTTCTCTTCTAAGGCTCTTTGATGCAACAAGTGATGTGGATTGAGAACTTTACCTTTATACTCAAAAGGTATCAAAACAAATGTGATGCATTGCTTCTTCACAAGGAGACTTTTCTGTGGTTGTATGTAATGTCCTTGAACTTGAACTATTTTCTTCTCTTCTTCCAAGTCCTTCAATAGCTTCTTTCGGTCCTCTTTGAGTTTCTTTTTATGTCAACGTTGCTCTACTACCACTGATGGGAGATTTCTCAATTTCCCTATGCATAAGGAAGTTGGGCAATCACCATATTTATTTTATAGATATCCATATCTTCGGGAAAAAAATAAATACCATATTACATGCCTTGAATAAGATTATTGTTAGATGATTTATAAAAAATATATCCCTCATACTTAGCCCTCCCCTAAAGATAGAGGCATTCATATCTCTAGCTTTTGAATAGTGTCTTGATGTTCTAGGGTGGATTCTCTTCCTATACTACCATTGCAATTTTTTTCCCATTGATCTTGCTGGTCCTTGATTTCTTCCATCCTTTGACAATACTTCTTCAGCCTCCATCCATTGAACTTTGTCCTATGCACTTTCCATGATAGATCTATAAGTTGATAGCTACCATTCTTGAACTTTATCTTCATTAGAAAAGGTCCTTCCCACCATGATTAGAGCTTTGTATAATGATTCCTATCAAAATTCTTATCATACTTAACACAAGAGTTCCTTCTATCAACCCTTTAACCTTTAGTTGTTTGTTATATAATTGCCATCTTTTTTCTTATTGTTTGATGTAATGTTTCACTAAAAACTCCCTTTTCATACTCAATTGTTGAATTTGTGTAAGTATTTTTTTGGATTACCTCTTGCTCAATTTCCCACTTCACTTTAGTAGTATGCAAAGGCTTCTAATTTCCACTGCTATTGGCAAGATGGCTTCTTGTCCATATACTAAGTGAAATGGGGTGAACCCTAGAGATGCCTTTGCACGATGTGGGATATGGACATAAGGCTATGGTGGGGTGCTTATCCCATTCCTTAGGATGCTTCTTTCCCTACATACTAATGATTTTACAAATAATTCCATTGGTCTTTTCAACAATAACATTACATTGAGGGATGATGTTGATTACATATGCCCTATATTTAGTCTACATAATAGATTATTCAAAACATTAGATCTAAAGCACATACCATGACTAGAAACTATCTCTAAGTATTTTGAATCTACAACATATGAAATCATAAATAAATTTCCCAATATCTTGTGCCCTAGTCCTTTTGGTATTGGCTATGTTAGCTATTGGAATGGGCTGAATATGATTTTGTAATTTATCTTGTAATAGGAAGAGGGTTATTTTTACAGATAATTAAGGAGTTTCCAAAAGTCTAGTGTCTTATTAGTTCCGAAGAATGGAATGGTATGAATATACAAA
The DNA here is from genome assembly GCA_020310875.1 of Ceratopteris richardii. NCBI lineage: Eukaryota > Viridiplantae > Streptophyta > Polypodiopsida > Polypodiales > Pteridaceae > Ceratopteris > Ceratopteris richardii. The sequence goes on along the minus strand of CM035439.1, from coordinate 124,203,901 downwards.
CAAAGAGAAGGAGATAGAATGGTGTGGTATTTGGAGAAGTCTTTCTATACTGATGGGTGATGATTCTAACACCTCAATGCAAAAATGGAAGATGGCTACCCTCCACTAAGTCCACAAGCAGTGATATATGCTCACTGTTCTCAATTTTTCTCTACAACAGTACATCCACGTAAAATGAAATTTTGTAGACTTGTAGTAGACTTAAAGAGCTACCTAAAAAGCTTAAAATCATCCCAAATGGATATTCTATCTGGTAGAACCACCCTCTGCAAAATAGGCTACCTCTTTGTAACACTCTCTGCCTATGTGCAGAGATATACCTTCACAAAGTTGGAAAATTTCTCACAATTCACTTAGCCAAATAACTTGAAACTTTGGCAAAGTTCAGGGCACAATATGAAAGACCAAATTAAGCTTGAAATCAATGAAAATGAGTACAATGAGAGAGCAAACAATGCTCTGCAATCTGGTACAATTAGATTTGGAAAAGCCTAACTACACCTCTAGATAGAGCGGAGCAAAATCATGAGAGAATTAGGTAAGAAAGCAAGGGGGCTGCTTGCTAGCGTTTATAACTTCACTAAACTAAGTGGGAAACTTGTGGAATGCATACAACTCAAGAAAAAAAGGTAGGATGATGCTTATATAGACTTTTACTTTTCCTACAATCTAGCTTACCACCCACCAATCAGTTTAGGTGCACTTTTTGGTGGCTGATTTGATGAGATTTGAATTTGATTGAGTTTGGTGGAGCTTCTAAATTTATTCCACAACTTTGGGTCCTCCTTTTTGATTGGTCCACTTGCAAAACTCCTGGTTGAGCCTGTTTGCATGATTGAGACTTGATTTTCAACACTCCCCCTCAAGTCTCAATGCCTAGATCCTTCATTCCAATGCATGCCTTGAAGTGTTGTAGCTTTACTCCATCCAATGCTTTGGTAAACATATCTGCATATTGGTCCTTTGTATTGACATGCTCCACCTTGACATCCTTTGACATGATCTTCTCTCGAATAAAGTGGTAATGCACTTCTATATGCTTCGACTTTGCATGGAACACCGGATTTTGAGCCAAGCATATGCTACTTATGTTGTCACAAAAACTAGGTACTTGCTTAACCTGCAAATCAAGATCAAAAAACAACTTCTTGAGCCACATAACCTCACATGAGACTTGTGCTAAGTCTCTATACTCAACTTCGGTCGATGAAAGAGCCACGATTGGTTGTTTCTTTGACATCCATGAGATGGTCTTCTTCCCTAGCATGATAACACATCCACTAGTGCTCCTCCTGTCATCTTTGGAACCTGCCCAATCAGCATCACAATAAGCTTGTACATTTAATCCATCATCAAATGGATAATATAGAACCTCATTCTCTGATCCTTTTAGGTACCTAAGTACCCTTTTGACTGCAACAAGATGAGGTACTCTTGGTGCTTGCAAAAATTGAGATAACACTCCAACTACATGTGCAATATCAGGTCTTGTCATAGTAGCATACAAGAGAGAACCAATTATTGACCTATACATGGTCACATCCTTCACTTCTTCACCTTCATGAGCACTTAGTTTACCATTTACTTCTAATGGATTTGAAATTGGCTTGCAATCACACAAGCCAAACTTCTTCAAAAGATCAAGTATGTATTTCCTTTGCATCAAGTATATACCTTCCTCTTTATATAGTACTTCAATCCCAAGGAAGTACCTTAAAATCCCTAAATATGAGATTTTAAACTCACATCCAAGCTTCCTCTTTCTGTCCTTGATGTTGGCTTCATCATCCCCTGTAATGATAAAATCATCAACTTATATACAAATGAAAACAATTTTGCTACCTTCCTTCTTCACAAAGAGTGATGGGTCTGCATGACTCTGATTGTATCCACATTTTACTAAGTAGTCCACAAGTCTTTGGTTCCAAGCTCTTGGGGCTTGCTTGAGTCCATAAAACCTCTCATCTTCAAAGCCTTGGGGCTGGTCAAGACTACCTCTTCAAGCTCTCCATTTAGGAAAGCATTCTTCACATCCAACTGGTAAATCTTCCAACCTTTTGAGGCTGAAATTGCAATCAAACTTCTACTGGTGGACATCTTAGCTACTGGGCTGAATGTTTCCTCAAAGTCTATGCCATAGGTTTGAGCAAAACCTTTGGCAACCAGCCTTGCTTTAGACCTAGAGATGCTCCCATATGCATGCCTCTTTACCTTGTACACCCATTTGTTGCCAATGACTTTCATGTCCTTTGTTCTTGGCACCAATGAACAAGTATCATTTTCTTCAAGCGCTTTGACTTCCTCCTCCATGGCTTCAATCCATTCCCTATGCTTATTTGCTTCTTCAGAAAAGTTAGGTTCTTCACAAGCTATAACTTGACTCATGTAGGCATAGTGTCTTGCAATGAATGAATCATAAGTTAACCTTTGAACAAGGTATTTAACCTTATTGGATGACTTTACCTCACCATTAGGTGGTAGGAATCTCCTCCTCCTTGGTTTAGATGCTTTAAATCCTGGAGTTTCTAATTTTTCCATATCTTCATCACTTGTAGATTCCATGTCTACCTATCGATGGTCAATATCAAAGAAATATACACCTATCCGCCTTCGGGTCTAACTTGTGTCTCAATTCTTGATGTATGCGAACATAACACACACAACCAAATACTTTGAGATGTGAAAGATTGGGTTTCTTACCACACCAAGCTTCATAAGGTGTAACTCCATGTACTCCTCAGGTTGGACACCTATTCATAATGTATATGGCTGTATTTGTTGCATCAGCCCAATAAGAGTTAGGAACATTCATTTCATTTAACAAAGATCTAGCCACTTCTTCTATGTATCTATTCTTCCTTTCTGCCACCCAATTTCATTGAGGTGTGTACGTGCAAGTGAATCGCCTTTTGATGCCATGGTCATGTAGAAAACCTGAAAATTCATTTGAAAAATACTCTCCCTTCCATCCAATCTGAGAGTCTTTATATACTTCCTTGTTTCCTTCTCCACTAGGTTTTTGAACCTCTTGAAGTGGTAAAACACCTCTGACTTTCATTTCATGCAATACATCCAAACAAACCTTGAATGATCATCTATAAATGTGACAAAATATATATTACCTCCAATGGATGGCTCCCTTGTAGGTCCCCATACATCTGTGTGTATGAGATTCAACACTTCATTGCTCACATGTGCTCCCTTCTTGAATGGCAATTTGCTTTGTTTTCCTAATTGACAAGCATGGCACAAATGTTGCATATTCTGAGATGTAAGATCAGGTAGACCACTCACCAAGCCCTTCATTTGCATGTCCTTCATCCTTTGTAGTTTATGTGCCCAATTCTTTTATGCCATAATTCGATTTCTGCAATATGTTTATTTCCAATTGACAAGTAGACAGTGTGAGGGGTTGATGGCTTTACCTCCATGGTGAAGAGTCTTTCTTGCTTCTTTCCTTTTGCTATGAGCTTGTAGTCGTACATTGGGTCTTCAACAAAACATCCTTGCTCATTGAACCTCACCTCATAACCTCTTTCAACCATTTGACCTACCAAAACCAAGTTCTTTGTGATGGTTGGCACATGCAACACATCCTTCAACACCTTGGAGCTTTGAGATCCATTCAATGCAACATCTCCAACATGTGTAATCTTGTGCTCAGTGTCATCCCCTATCTCTACATGTCCTTGAGTGACGGGTGAATGTAAATTAAAGAAAACATCTTTATTGCAACTCATATGGTTGATGCAACCACTATCAATGTACCATGTAAAATCTGAGTTGACGCTTTCACTTGAACCATATATCATAAGCAAGTTCTCATTTTCTGAATTTGTTGAATTACTAGCATAATTACCTTGGTTCCTTTTGTATCCTTGATTGCCTCCTCCTTTGGACCAGCAATCTCTTGCATAATGGCCTGGTTTTCCACAATTGTAGCATTCTCCATTGGATGCTTCTCTTCCATGTGATCTTCCTCCTCTTCCTCTTCCTCTTGATCCATAGCTTTGGTTGGAGCCTTCTTGGTTGCTTGAGCTTGAGCTTGAACTTCCTCTCCCTCTGCCTTGGGAGTTTTGTCCACCTCTTTTGCCTTTGCCTCTACTTGTATAGAAAACTTGGGCTTGGCTACCCTTTGATTGTGAACCTCCTTGGTTCATCTCCTCGGTCACCATCAATGTGACTAATTGATCAAATTCTGGTAGGGGGTCCCTCACATAAACTGATGTGGTGAATGCTTTCCACCTTTCATCCTCTCTCAAGCCATTGAGAGTGTGTGCAACAAGATCATCATCTTCGATTGGGCTCCCAATTGAGCCTAAAGCATCTGCAAGTTCCTTAAACTTCAAAATGCACTCATTTATGTTAGTACTTGGTTATTTCCTAAGATTATTCAGCTCGTTCTTGAGCCGAATCTTCCTTGCCTTGGTTGATGAAGAGTACAATCTCTCCAAGGTCTCCCAAACCTTCTTGGATGTGTCCAAGTCTTGTATATGCCCTATCATGCTATTGCTTATGTGTTGAGATAGAATGAATATGACTCTCCTATCCCTTTCTATCCATTCATTAAGTGCCTTGATCTGCGCTTGAAGTGGTGGATCATGTACATGAGGAATTGGCTCCGTGCCACTCACTAATCCCCACAATCCTTTGCCCATAAGGTAGTTGCTAACTCTACATTTACATGGTTGATAATTGCCTTTCTCTAACTTCTCTATTTGTGCATTATACTCACCCATACTGAGCTCTAAGATGCTCCTCTAGATTCTCCTCAAGTGTTTGTATGCTTTAGAAGGTGTGGATATTACCTTTTGATAGCTTCTCCATTGCTAACCTTCGACTAGTCGAGATCTCGATTGACGTAGCCCCCTTTCGATGACTTCTTCCTTTGATGAGTCTTCCTTGTGCTTCCATGAGTTGTCGTGATCCCTTCAAGTCTTCAATATGATGGCACTGATGTCTCCAAGCCTCCAAAATGGCTCTGATACCACTGATGGGTGATGATTCTAACACCCCAATGCAAAAATGGAAGATGGCTGCCCTCCACTAGGTCCACAAGCAATGATATATGCTCACTGTTCTGAATTTTTCTCTGCACCAGTATAGAGACTTACAATGACATTTTGCAGACTTGTATTAGACTATAAGAGCTACCTAACAAGATTCAAATCATCCCAAATGGATATTCCATATGGGAGAACCACCCTCTGCAAAATAGGCTACCTGTTTGCAACACTCTCTGTCTATATGCAGAGATATACCTTCACAAAGTTGGCAATTTCTCACAATTCACTCAGCCAAATAACTTGAAACTTTGGCAAACTTTAGGGCAAAATATGAGAGACCAAGTGAAGCTTGAAATCAATGAAAATGAGTACAATTAGAGAGCAAACAATGCTCTACAATCTGGTACAATCAGATTTGGAAAAGCCTAACTACAGTTCTAGATAGAGTGGAGCAAAATCATGAGAAAATGAGGTAAGAAAGCAAGGGGGCTGCTTGCTGGAGTTTATAACTTCACTAAACTAAGTGGGAAACTCGTGGAATGCATACAACTCAAGAAACAAAGGCAGGATGATGCTTATATAGACTTTTACTTTTCCTACAATCTAGCTAACCACCCACCAATCAGTTTAGGTGCACTTTTTGGTGGCTGATTTGATGAGATTTGAATTTGATGGAGTTCAGTGGAGCTTCTAAATTTATTCCACGACTTTGGGTCCTCCTTTTTGATTGGTCCACTTGCAAAACTCATGGTTGAGCCTTTTTGCATGATTGAGACTTGATTTTCAATAGTATTTGGAGAAGTCTGTCTATGCAGAATGATATAGTCCAGAGAACTTTGACGAACGGAACTTTGTCTTATAGAATTGTGAGAGTACAGAAGAATTGTAATGCAGTGTGCAGATTGAACTCTATAAGATAAATCTGTATGTAATATTCATTGCTTAGTATTCTACAGACATGTTATTCTGAATATTATACTTGTTCCAAAAGTTTCTGATTCTCAATGATATAAATACTTTGAAATCTATAAATGTGTGAAAATATGTTCAAGAACTTAAATGCATGTTGTGAGTGCGGTAATCACAGTCATAATCCCAATTCATGTAACCTACCTTTGGATAGCATGCTGTTATTTGCAAAAGACCTAATAGTACCAAACATTGGTATGTTGATGGTTCTGTAATATCCAAGCCTAGCTTGTGCATTGTTTGCTCTATCACCACACACATTTGTGCTACATCATCCACATAGACATTTGAGATCATTTTCCTTTTTATATATGCATCTATTGTGGGTAAAACATTATCACATGCATTTTGCTCGATGAAATTAATATCCTTATTTTAAGACCCTAGTATTGGACCATTCTTGGTGACAATTTCAATAGTTTCGGCCAAGTGATACGGGGTTTTTGTTTGGAGATATCTTCATTAAAATATCTTCTTTTGAGGGTGATGATAGTTATACATACCATGAACATGTTCATTACAATTATAACATATCAATTCTTAGGCTTGATGACATTTCCCTCTATTTCGTTCTCTTGGTGGCCTATTTTGTTGACTCCTCACCAAGCTAAGTGTCATTTGCTCTAGTTGCTATATGAGCTTTTGGAAGAGATCTTGATGTGATTCTTCTTCATTCTCTACTTGTGTAGTTGATACAAGGGGAATAGTATCTACATGCTCCACTATTTCAATCTTTGAAAATTGAAACTTCAACTTCCTACACTTTAATATAGCTACATCTAGTGCTTCTTCAATGGTTCCTAGAACTTTTGACTCCCCCTTTTGTTTGATAGAAGGGAAGAGTCATTAGACATATTTATCCCTATTTAGGAATTATGGAGCTAATTCATTTTTTCCTAGGATACTCTCCCAATTATTCCACATACATTGGATCTTAAGGTCATAAGTTACAAAGTCTTGAATAGATACTTTCCTTAGTGATAGAAATTGCTCCCATAGTCCATCTAGAGTTTCATTCTTTCCATATCTTTCCAACAATGCTTCATATATTCCTTCCCAACTTCCTATTACCTCTTATGATAGGTTGTTATACCATATACTACATTCATCCTTTAGAACCAATGAGAAAGCCCTTAGCTTGAGACAAACACCATGGTACTCTTGGAGCAGGGGTGATCCACTCTACCCTCTTAGTACGCTTAAATAAAAACAACACAAAGGTACTCTTGAGGTAGGGGTGATCTCCTCTGCCTTCTTAGTACCAATATGTAAACAACATGAGGGTACTCCTAAGGCCGGGGTGGTCCACACAACCTTCTTAGTAATAATGCATTAAAAAACTAACACTCACAAGCAAGTGATCTTAATCACAAAAGGATCCAAGTACTTCCACAATCCTCAATGGGTTGGCTTGATGGAAAAGAAAGAACAAAGATGGAAGGAATATGTAATGAGATGAGAAGAAGAGAGGGTGAAGAGGATAGAATAATGGAAGGTTGAGGATAATAGAGATATGGGGGATAGGATAAATGAACCAATTAAAACAAAGATGTTATAAAAACATGAGAAATTACAAGTTAGTAGCTTTTCCTATCTCTCTCAAGATTTTGACATAGGGTAGGGTCCCACTCTTAGCTTTAGATGGCTCATTATACTTGCATCGTGTTCTTGCATAAAAATATTCTTTCTTTTTGGAGTGAACCCAAAGGGTCCTTTTTTATAGGCCTTTTTGGAGAGACATTTGGTGATGAATCTTGCAGATATTTTACATTTGTGGTGAAGAATTATTTTGGAATATTATTGTGTATATATGATAAATTATCCTTGAAATACATGCCATGTCTCCCCTCCATTGATTTTCGACTTTTGTTCTTGAGTCATTTGAATTTGGCCCCCCAAAAATATAAAAAATATGCATAAACAAAAAGGTCTTCTTTATTGAAATTTCAGAAAGCTATGGTGGGGCTGTGGGACCTTTTAAAAGAGTTTTCTTTCATTGTAAAAAGGGTAGGACAAGATTTGAATACTTGATAATTCTGGAGTTTTCATATCTCTTTTTTATTTCCACTTTATACTAACTATTTCTCTTTTATTACAAGAAGTATAGTCATCTCTTCAATAGTGGGGCCCACTTAATTCTAACTACCATATTTATATAGATATCCATATGTTAGGGAAATAAAATAAATACCATATTAGATACATATAATAAGATTATTATTAGAGGAGGTATTAAAATAATAGCCCTCATTTTATACCACTCGAGTATCGAAAGATGCGTTTAACCACCTACCAATTCTTGACAATTAGTCGATGCATAAACCTACACATTTGAGAGGTAGCAAGAACATCAAGCTATTATGCATAAGCAGATCAAGAATCCAAAAGCATGCTGATAGAGAACAACATCAAATACATCTCCAACATGAGCAAGAACCAAACATAAACTTGTTTCCATGGGAGTGGAAATAGGTTTGTAATTTTCAAGGCCAAAACATCGCAATAATGTGTGAATGTATTTTGGTTGACACAAAGCTATTCAACCATCAACTTGCATTAGAAAAATGCCCAAACAATGAAGCAAATGCCCCAAATCTGACATCTCAAAAGAGGCAAGCACATGAGCATTAAACTCAACAACATGCTTCTGATTATGAGTAATTGGAAGCATGTCATCAACATATACAAAAGGATCAGAAGTACATCATCTCCATGCTCAACATATAAGGTGGTATTAGTTGAACTATTCTCAAAACCATGTGCTATCAAGAAGGCATGTATCTTCTCATATCAAGCACGTGGTGCTTGCTTCAAACCGTATAATCCCTTTTTCAACCTACACACTTTGTTTTTATGCCTTTTTTGCACAAAACCATGGGACTCAAAGACATACACTTCTCATCTAAATCAGCATTTGAAAATGCAATTTTAATGTCCAAGTAGTGTAGATTCCAACCATGAGCTGCACAAATGCCATGAACATAGGTTATCTAACATGTGGGTGCAAAGGTCTCATCAAAATCAATGCCTCTCTCTTGAGCATAAGCTTTCACAACAAGCCTAGCTTATGTTTATCAATCATTCCATTAGGCTCACATTTAAGTTTGTATAGTGACAATGGCCATTTTGCATGGAGGTAGATCACATAAAGACCAAGTATCATTATTCATATTAGCATCATATTTTGATTTCATAGTAGCCATTTTTTGAATTTAGTGCAAGTTTATCAAAAGAAAGAGGCTCATTCTCATCATAGAGACTAGATACAACCATTGCATAAACAAGCTGGTTTAAGGAAGCACTATGATAACCTGGACAAGTATGATATGAAAAAGATGCATCTAGTTTGCTATATCTCAAAGTTTCCACCAATCATTTAGGCATAGTATTTTCCTCTTCTATGTCAACCCTCTCATCAACAAGTGCATGATGTAAACCTTCATAAAAACAAATTATCTACATCATCATTTGGAACCTATAAGGCTATGAGATTGCCTTGTTTGGACTAGCACTTGACTATCCACCTAGAAAAAGAGGCAACAGATTTTCATACACATCCTTTGAGCTAACTCATGTATCCTTGCTACATGAAAGTAATGGACGGGTTGCATGTTACACAAAAAACAACATCAAGACTAACCAAAATGCCTTTAGTATATGGATGATACAAAGGATAGCCTTTGCTTTTGGAATTGTACCTAACTAAAATACATTTCATTCATTTATCTTCCAATTTTATGTGTTTTTCAAGGCATTAATGCATATGCCAAACAAGGAAAGATTCACAAATGAGCAATAGATGGCTTGAAAACATGCCAAGAAGCATATGGAGTGATAGATTGCAATGCTTTGGTGGGACACATGTTAAGGATATATAATGCACATGTAATAGCCTCAAGCCAAAAGATGTGTGGTAAGTTTTGACTTTTGACCATAAACTTCACTGTTTCATGAGAGATGTGTCTTCGCTTCTAGCAAGTCCATTTTGTTGAGGTGTATAAGGCACTCTACACTAATGTTTTATCCCACGCTCAATGAAAAATGCATTAAGCTCAAAAGATATATATTCCTCCCTTTGATTAGAACAAAGGGTGCCCATTTTACATGGCAACAAATTTTCAACCATAAACTGGAACTATTTGAAGCACATAAACACTTCATAATTTTCTTTTACTTGATTCACAATGCACGTAGGTAATTCCCAAATGAAGTTGTTTGCATAGGAACAAAGACATCACTATGAACAATTTGCAACTTATGTGCAACTCTAACTAAACCATCTTTTGGAAAGGAGGAGTGTTGCTTTTTGTCTCGAATACAACCTTCACATATAGGTTTACAAGGTGCCTCAAGTTTGGGAAGATAGTGACACCACTTTAGATTTCTACAGGTGATGCAAACTCAAAAAATATAGATAAACAAATATTGCATGCCAAAGTGTTGCATCTAAGATGGTCTAAGAATCATGAACTACACATGCTGAATCACTCATAGGTTTTGCATCGTCTATGAGCTTATACATCCCATAACATAAAATATGAGTAGCAATAATAACATCACCATTCAAGAGATCACGAATTGTACATCTTTCATCAACAAATTTAAAAATTTATCCTATATTGACTAATGCTAAAACTGGCATCAAATATATAGCAAGTAATTCCCAACAAAGTTTCATACCATTAGTAGTGGTACTTAAGTCTTAATGATTCCTAGAACCCAAAGTTCTATTAATCTTAAGGAGGTTCTTAGATTTGGAATATAAAAATCATTAGTGGATTCTTATATTTGAGTTGAAGATGAAGGTCCCTCAAAAATGCCTAGGGTAACCCAATGAGATTTATAGATAGTGAAAAAGAAATCTTAAGATAAAAACTAAGTCTTTATATGTCACCTCGGGAAGAAGTTAACATACTTGGAAAAGCTTGTCCAAAAAGTTGCAATCTGAAATACTAGAGATTTTTCCCAAGTAATGGCAATAAGCTCATGAATGACTCTGAGATAAGAAAAGAGTTACATCTTAAAGCCATAAACTCTAGAGAAGAATTGAAGTTTAGAATCAAAGTTTTCCAAAATAAGATGTAAAGAGGAACAAGGATCTAGAGATACCCTAGATTTTTTGCATAAATTTTCTTTGCAAGAATTAGTATGAGTGAAAAGAAGATATGAAACCTTATTCGTAACTCATAAAAATAGTTCCAACAAGGGTTAGAGAAAGGATCAATAGAAATAATCATGAGAGCATTCAAAAGGCATATAAAGAAGGGCAAAAATATGATTTAGTTTTGTGGATTGGAGAACATATCAATCGTTATGGGATAATGGAATGGTAACTCCCTTTGAGAACTTTTCGTTGATGGCCACAAAGAAAATAACTCATCATTCGTGGAAAGCATCAATCAACTTATCCTTTTCTTGGGAAAGTACATAGAGTTAATGTACCTATATTGAAAGAAAGGATAAAGAAGACAAGGAGAATTTTACTCTTAGATTTAGACTAGAGGTGAAGCCTATAAATCTTAACTAAGTCAAAGTTTTGAATCAACTCTAGGTCTAAGGGTAAAGATCCTTCCAACCAAGCTCAGAAAACCTAAGTTAAGCACCAAGTTCATAGTGTAACACGATGAAATCAATCTCTTCACTCAAAGTAATGCATAAGAATTGCATTCCAAGAAAGGAAAATTTAAGAGATTAAATTAATGGAAGATTTATTTATTCCTAGAGGATGCATTAGTGTTTTGAATAAAAGAAAATATCATCAATGGAAGCTTGGTGGGTTGACACATTGATATTGATAGCACGCAAGTGTTGTGTGGTTTGATAATGTTTAGTTTTACTCCAAGAATCGTTTTCAAAATCCAAATTAAGTCTCTTAAAGATAGATAAAATCCTTCAAAACCTTGTTTGGAATAGATCTTTGATAAGTTTAAGTCTTTCGTTACATAGAGTTTGAGTCAAATCAATGTAAGGTTTCTTAGAAGTCTGAATTTGTGGCACTTTTTGGTTCTTTCTTCTTATTTTGCAAAACATTTGGATCTAACTTAGATGGAGTAGCTAATTCAATTTAATAAAGGTTAGGGTTAGCTGGTTGGAATATGTTACTAAATTAAAACCTCCTAGATAAATATTATGTACACAACCCATTCAATATTCAAAGATGCTAGCTAATTTGACTCATCCATTTGCATTCTGTCGAATTGATAAAGACATAATTCATAGTTCTCTAAAAGATTTCATAACATTCGTGAAGCAAAAGGAGTTAGAAATTACTCATAAGATTGAAAACTCCCAAGAAGTTAAAGCTAAGTTTTTGAGAAAAGTGTTTTAAATAAGAAGAAGTTTATTTAGAATTTTGTTTCTTCTATTTCAAGGAAATCTTGAACAAAGATACAAGGAGCAATTTCTCCTACATTTTATATAGGATTCTCAAACCATGTTGGACAAACTAGTCCTCAAGTAGGGTAATAAATAAAAGAAAATTTTGGTTGGAAGTGAATAAAGATCTAAAATAGATGTTCGGGTCAACCTAAAGTTACAATTCCAAACCAAGATGAAATGAAATAGAAGTTCAAAAAGTCTTGAAGGGAATTGGCAAGGGATGTTTTTTCATCCAATGTTATTATTCATTTTCTACTCTCCACTAGATTTAATTTGTCAAGTGCAAAGCAAGATGATGTTGTGAATCATTTAGGCAAGGATCAGACAAAAGATTCATCTCCATTCATTTGGAATATGAGGTGAATCCCACCATAGAGATGAAAACATCCTCTTCTAGACTAGAAAATGAGGCTTGGGAGTATGCAAATAGTTTTAATATAGCTTTATTTTTGAAGATGACAATGTTCTCCAATTGGGCAAGAATTTTTAAAGTAAGCTTATGACATAGGCATATGACTAGTAGAGACAGATCTAAAATCAGACATCATTTGCTCATTCTCATGTAGAGCCAAAGTCTCAATGTTAGACTTAAATATAAGTTCATGAGCTCTCTAAGACAGGCATGCCACTTGGCTTAGTGGTTACGTCATAGGAATGCAAAGGAGGATTTCTTGGGTTCAAGTGAGAGTATTGGGAGAGAGTTTTCACCAAGAGGTCTAGAGTCTTCTAGAAGCATTTATTTGAGTTAACTCTAGATAACTAGGACATAGTGCACATGTAGTTACATGGTTAGAACTTGGATGTTTAGTTTCCACTTTTCAAATAAAGAGACCCCCTAGAGAGAGCTATATTTAGAGGCATATGGTTGGGAGGAGAGACATATTTCAAGCTAGTAGCACTCATAATGGCATAGATCTTAGTATGTATCTTCAAATTACAAGGGATCACTCTTATGCATGGGATATCAGCAATTGTGTCTCATGCATGTTGGACTTTGAGGTCTATGGAAGCACACAAGTATCAATAGGAAGAAGAAGAATCTTGGAGCACAACACACAATATTGAATGTATTACCACTAGAATGTACAAAGATAAGTCACCCGTTAGGGCAATAGGCATATATACAAGCTAGGGATAAAACCTCTTGAAGAGGGAAAAAACTACCTTGGTGGTCCTAGTGTGTTCACACACATCAGCACCTAAGTATATCAACAATTCCCACCTAGGAGTGATGTGGTGAAAAAGGAGCTCGCACTCATGTATAAGGAAGTGTCAAGCTATGTGGAATCAATCCACAAAAGTAAGTAAGTCTGAAGCTTTGTGGAAAACTTCAAACTTCTCCCTAGGCAGAGACTTCATGAAAGGTCTCCAATGTTCTCTTGCATGGGCACATATGCCAAGATAATCTCTCTAGCAAAGAACCTCTTCTTGACATAATAATAATGCACCTCAATTTGCTTAGTGCGAGCATGAAACCCTCACAATTGCCAATGTGCTCTGACTCTCCGTGAAGACGGTGGTGGAAGAAGACTGACCAACACCCAAATCAACCATAAGGTGTCTGAGCCACACACACTCAACAATCGCTATGAAAGTTGCCCTATACTTAGTCTCACAACTGGAAGTGTCCATAGTAGGCTGCTTCTTGCTCAACCAAGATATACATGAGCTACCAAGCATGAAGCAAAAGCCACTAATGGACACAGGAGTGTTATAGTAACCAACCCAATTGCTACCAAAAAAAGCATGAAAATGTGGGAGTAGTGATCTCCCCTTGGGATAAAACAATCCAAGTAGCCGGGTACCACTCAAGTAGTGAAATATGTGCTTAATTGCCTGCCAATGCTTGACAGGTGGGCAATGCATAAACTTTCTCATCTATGAGACAACAAACTAAATATCTGGCCAAATAATGCATAAATAAATCAAGCATCCAACAGCCTATCGATAGAGAACATCATCAAATGCATCTCCAACGTCATGAAGACTCAACCATAAACCTCTCTCCATAGGAGTGGCAATAGGTTTACAATCCTCAAGGAAAAAAGGCTGCAATAACATATATTTTTCTTGACACAAAGCTATTTTGCCATCAACTTGCATAAATTGAATGCCCAAATAATGATGAAAGTGCCCCAAATCTGACATCTCAAATGAAGCATGCAAAGTGGCCATAAAATCAGCAACATGCTTCTCAATAGCACCAGTGAGCAACATGTCATCAACATAGACCACAATGATCAGAAGAACATCATTTACACGCTTAATGTATAAGGTGTTCAGTTGGACTATTCTCCAAACCATGTGCAATCAGATAGGCATGTGTCTCTTCATACCAAGCAGTTGGTGCTTGTTTCAAACCATATAAATCCTTTTTCAGCCTGCACACCTTGTTTTCATGCCCTTTTGGCACAAAGCCACATGGCTGAAAAACATACACTTCTTCATGCAAGTCACCATTCAAAAATGTAGTTTTAATGTCCAACTGATGTACATTCCAACCATGATGAGCTACAAGTGCACAAATGCTATGAATTGTAGTCATTTGGCATGTAGAAGCAAGGGCCTCATCAAAATCAATGCCTCTTTCCTCAACATAACCCTTTGCAACAAGACTGGCCTTATACCTATCAACTGTTCCATCAGGCTTACACTTTAGCTTGTATACCCACTTAGTGCCAATGGTGCTCTTTCTAGGAGCCAAGTCACACAAAGGAAAGGTACCATTTTTCATGATAGCATCATATTCAGATTTCATAGCAGCCATCCAATTTTTCTAAAATTTTGTGCTTCATCAAATGAAATAGGTTCATTCTCATCACAGAGACTATAGGCAACCATAGCATAGCAAAGTCTACACCAACCATGTTGGCATAATTTTTTCCTCTTCAATATCAGCTCTCTCATCAATAAGTGCATCATGTAAATCTACATGAGAAATGGAATGATCTACATCATCACATGAAACTTGTAAAGGTTGAGAAGTTGCCTCATTAGGGCCAGCACTAGACTGTCCACCTGTAAAAAGAGGCAGCAAGGTGTCATACATGTCTTTGGAGCTAACTGATGTCTCCTTAGTACATGAACGTAATGGATGAATATCATCTTCCACAAAAACAACATCACGACTAACCAAAATGTGTTTAGTCTATGGATGATACAGACGAAGGCCTTTGCTTTCAAAACTTTACCCAACAAAAATACATTTCACTACTTTATCATCCAATTTCCTGTGATGTTTTTCAGGCACTAATGCATATGCAAGACCATGCTAAGCCTCATATGGAGTGATAGACTACAATGCTTTAGTGGGACATCTGTTACGTACATATGTTGCACACATAACAACCTCAAGCCAGTAACTATGTGGTAAAGGTGACTCTTGACCATACACCTCATCATCTCCATGAGTGACTTGTTCTTCCATTCTACAACACCATTCTTTTGAGGTTTATATGACACTGTACACTAATATTTTATCCCGTGTTCATCCAAAAATGCATTACAATCAAAATATATATATCCCCCCCTCCTCTCCCCCCCCGATCAAAATGGAGGGTGCCCGTCTTACATGCTGACACATTTTTAATCAAAGCTAGAAACTATTTGAAGCACATAAACACTTCAGACTTTGCTTTCAATGGATATACCCATGCATACCTGGAAAAATCATCAATGAAAGTCAAGAAGTAAAGATAATTTTCAAAAGAGTGTGTGTGCCTAGGACCATAGACATCACTATGAACAAGCTGTAATTTCTGAGTAGCTCAAACTAAACCATCTTTTGGGAATGAGGAATGCTGCATTTCGCCCAAAATAGAGCCTTCACATACATGTTTACCAGGTGCCTCAAGTTTGGGAAAAGAGGACACCATTTCATATTTCTGTAGGAGTAGAAAACTAGCAAAATTTAGATGACCAAAACATGCATGCCAAATCTTTGCATCTGACATAGCCTGAGAATCATCTACTACACATGTTGAATCAGTCATAGATTTTTCATAGTCTATGAGCTTATATAGCCCATGACATAAAAATGCCAAAAGCAAGAATCATGTTGCCATTTGACGAATAATGAACTACACATCTGTCATCAACAAATTTCACCACCAAGCCAATCTTGGCTTGTGCAAAAACTGATAACATATTTTTCTTGATCCCTAGCACAAATAAAGCATCTAAAATGTAAAAGAACTACCATTAGTAGTAGTCAAAATGATCTTAGCAACTGCCATAATAGGATAAGAAGTGGATGTGACAATATTCCTTGTAGGGGCAAGCTCAAGTGAAGTGAAGAAACTGCACTGCAAGGTAATATGTTTGGTTGCCCCACTATCAAAATACCAAACATCTGAGTCTACTACAGATACCATTTCTCATGAGAAGATGGTTCAAAATTGCAAATAGTAGTAAATTCCCATTCTTCATTCTGCACAAGATTGCCAGAATCTATTTTCCGTGTAGAGGCATTTGCAACAACCATTCCGGCCTCTTTTCTTCTTTGCCTCTTTAGTAGCCAATTTTGGATATCTCTTAATATCATGATCATTTGCTTTGTAATATTTGCAAAACAATTTTCGCTTTTCTGTTTTCTTCTCATCTTTTTCTTCCTTCTTTGATTATGCAGAAACAATAGATTTTTGCTTACTAATAAAAGAGTTCCATTTACATTTACCCTTCTCACTAGCGAGTAGAGCTTGATCTGCAACACACATAATGGACCTATTCTGCCTAGATTGATCTTCTTGCAACAGAATAGAGACAAACTCTTCAAATGATAAGGCATTTAGATTGTCTTTCATCATCAAACAAAGAGTAGAAGCAAAACTCTAGTATGAATCAGGAAGACCATTCAGAATAGTCTACACAAGTGAAGTGTCAGACAAGACTTCATCAACACAAATTAATTGTTCCTTCAAATCTTTAATCTTTGTTAGAAAATTGTCCATAGAATCACCTTCATTCATATGCTCACTCTCCAACTATTTTAGGAGGTAAGTGCCTCATTCCTAGTTTGGCACAATGTGGTAAGTGTATCCCAAGCATCCTTAGCTAT
This sequence comes from Ceratopteris richardii, assembly GCA_020310875.1. Lineage (NCBI taxonomy): Eukaryota > Viridiplantae > Streptophyta > Polypodiopsida > Polypodiales > Pteridaceae > Ceratopteris > Ceratopteris richardii. The sequence continues at coordinate 124,186,492 of CM035439.1, read as the reverse complement.
TATGCAAGAGCAAATGTGAGGAATAATGGAACATTCGACAGACAAGGCTATCAATGCATGTGCATGAGCATCTCTACCATCCCAACAAATTTTCCCTGCAATAGGCAAAACATGAACCACAACACAAACAAGAATCTACAGAATATCATCATCTTTGATGCCATCTACATCAGCTTCAATACCTGTATTTGTAGGTGTAATAGGATGTTTTTCAACACCCTGCACAATATTCCATATTCCTTTTGTGACCAATACATGACACATCATATAAGCCCATAATGGGTACTTGGTACCATCCAACTTATCCTCAATAGCCAACATATGAAATACATCATTGCTTTCACCCATGGCCACTGACTAAAATACCCTGATGCATAAAAATGACTATATCTGAAAAAGTTGTACAAAACAACCCTGATGAGTTTTGCTAAACCTATAGCAAACTTTGAGATGCTTATACTGGTGAACCAAAACCTATATATATCTTTGGCACAAAAGGACAAAATGGTTTGCACAAGTGCTATGATAGTGCATTCAGAGGCTGAAATGAGCTCAGATTGCGATTTCCACACCACAGAGTGAAGATGTTTGATCTCTTAGTAACCTTAAGTATGCTCACCAAATTTAGTGTGATTTTGAGACTGTGACCAGAGGGGTGACGACAATGCCCTAGATGAAGTAGTGACTTGCTCTCATACCAATTGTTAGAGTTTGAGGTCTTCAGAAGCATGCGAACAACACAAGGAAGAAGAAGAAGAAGCTTGGAGCACAACACACAATACCAAATGTATTACCACTAGAATGTACAAAGATAAGTCACTGGTTATGGAGACAAAAAAACCTCCTAAAAAGGGAAAAAAGTGCCCTCGTAGTCCTAAGTTGTTCACACACATCACTACCTAAATATATCAACAATGCAAGGCTATTTAATGTGGCCCTATATGTGATGCACACTTGAAGTGCAAAGTATCTCATATGTTGCAAAAGATATTGTTGGGATTGGAGCACATGGTTATTGCATAAAGAGGTGTTCGCCACTTTGATTAATGAGTTCTTAACGTCAAAGTTCTTGTAGCAATTCTACTTGAAATTTTGGATGACTAGTGTTATTTTTGAATATCAAAAGAAAAGAACATATACTCACATATATACACGTGTATGGTTTCTCTTTCTAAAAGATATGCATGAACTACAAGAGCATGAGGTGCACGTTGATCATGAAGACCCAAAAATCAATGCTTCTATCCCTATTGCATCCTCCCTAATGTTGAATGGTTTGTTTTTTCTATGACCAAGCATGATGTGGCTATAGGATTAGGAAGAAGAATGGTGCATCTCTTCAGAACCCACATGGTATGTGTGTTTTTCTTCTCTTGTTGAAGTTTTGGTTTTTGGGGTACCCACTTTTGTTTGGTTGTATTGCATTAGATCATCATCCTTGTATACTAAAAAATAGACAAATAATTGGGCCTTTCCCAGATACATCGAAAGTGTAGCATCTACAATGCATGGGCTTTGAATACCTCCTAAGCCTATAAGGTAGGCTTTGAGTGGTCTGATTTGACCTTCGATATCTATATAAGAGACAACCTTATCACATTACATAGAACACCCATGTCAATAAATAATTTTACCATATATTTAAGAGAGTGCCCTAACCAAAAAGCTATCATGGCCTTCTATCTCTAATATTCTTTGCATTAGAATGCACGACATATAGCCAAGGAAGTAGCTCGTGGCTCCATGGATGACTCTATCGGGATATCTCTATGTACATTTGAGCTCATATTTTGTTCTACGCGCTTCGATAGCAACCTTTTCTTACAGATGCTCTAAGGCTTCTCAATGAGCTGGTGATCTGATTCATTGTTCTTTTATTCATAACCACTTGTAATTATCATCAAATGTCTTTAGTGAGGGATTCTTGGTAAAGAATGTCTCCATAACTACTAACATAGATGGGAAAATGTCACCTTCAAGTTATTGGAATATGCAAATCCACAACACTACTTGAAAGAGGTAGAAAATAAAACTTAAAGTGTTGTTATCACTTAGAAGAAAATTTAGGACCACACTTCTTTTTTGGAGGATGTTGGAAGGCCTATAAGTCTCTATCCATTCAGAATGTTGGCTTGGTCTAAAAAGGTGAAGTGGTCTGTACAAATGGAAAATAAACCTGCCAAAAAGACCCCGCTAGTTAAACTGCAATGTCAAGATCTGATGGTAGAAAAATGGTAGGTAAGGCATTGGTAAATTTGTACAAACATCCAATAGGCTAACTTTGGAATCTATTATCTCAAGCTCTATGCTAACTCAAAACATTTTGTTTAGAAACATTGATCTTGATATCATGGAGAATCTCCATGTAAAATAGGTTTACCAAACACCAACGAATGAGAGATTTATGACTATTTAAATAGAGACATGTGAGCAATTTTGGAAGGTAGGTAGAAATAGGGTTAGTGATTATAGAAAATATTTATGAAACATCATTTTTTGGAGTTATGGAGTGCCTTTGAGGGAGTGAAGTGGCTTGGTTTAGTCAACACATCATTACGATTTATACATTTGCATCATTAGGATTCTTTGATAGAGCTATTGTTGAGAACATTGTTTTTTATATGTATAGGTGAAGGTACAAGTTCCAAAAGATGTAAATATCTTTGGGAGGTCTTAAAATACTTCAAGGGGCCTCAAATAGTTGATAAATTATAGCCAAGTTATCACATGATTTCGAGAAGTTAATGACTCAAATGAGTGAGTCACAAGGGAGCTATAGTGGTATCCTAGTGGAAGATTGATGTGGTTAGTTCTCAAAGTCGAGTAAAATTTTCCTTATTTGAGCACTTGAGTCATGTATATCTCCACCCAAGGGTATATCAAAGTTTAGTTGTATTGGGAATGTTTTTTATTATTTTTCCATGCTATAGTAATAGGGGAGAAGTCATGACCTTGTTGGAAGTCCAAGAGAGTCATATGTGTATCTCTCCGCTACTATAGTTTTGTAGATTGCAAAGCTTTGTAGTTTTGTATCTCTCCGCCACTGTAGTTTTGTAGAAAGAGATTGCAAAGCTTGTATCTCCCTCATTATATATCCAAATTGCATTTTTTATGATTCACGGGAAAACTCGTAGTGTTTAATTTTTTGTTCTTAATTTTCATGTTCATTGAAATTGTGAGCTGAGAGAAGTGCTCTCTGCACGTAGTGTGTGGTATTAATCCAATTTGAGTGTTCCTTAGCTCATGGGAAACCTTTTGGTGTCTACTATGTGTGAGTAAAACAGATTTAAAAAATTCCAAGTGAGTAGAGAAGGGAAAGCTCTACAAGCATGACTGATTTTTTGCACATAAGTGTGTGAAAAGGTCAACTAGTTCCTAGGGGGTTCCACCTACTTCTAGCTATAATTTGGAGGTCAAAAAACAACATTTGTATCAGAGCAAGGAACTGAAGCTTGGAGAAGGTTTTAATACCTTGATGAACAATTTGAAGCTACTGGAGTAGAGGTTCATCATCAACACTACACAAAGGTAGAAGGAGAGGGTATGGAAGCATCTCAAGCAACATCCAAGCAAAGAATGGTGCGTAAAATTCATTACAAAGGTAAATAGTATACTTCTTCTTATCACATATATCCAAGAGGAGGGTTATAGGAGCAAGTTTAGTATCTAAACAATGGGCGATCAACATGCACAAATAGAGAAGCTTGATAAGAACAACTATCAAGCATGGCGATTTAGAATCACACCATACTTGCAAGGTAGAGGCTTGTATGGTTTGACTGATGGAATAGACATCAAACGTATATTATCAAAGGATCCAAATCAACAACAATTGAGGGAGTTTAGACTTTGGAGTGAAAGATACAAAAGGTTTATATTCATTTTATCACAAAATATTCAAGATTCAATGGTAGGACACATACAAGATCTAGAAACAAGTAGGGATGTTTGGCTTGCATTGAAAAGGTTGTATGTTACAGGTACAAGAGCAAGGAAGATTCAACTCAAAAACAAGTTGAAAAACATAAAGAAAGTTACAAGGACATCGGTAAATGATTACTTGTTGAAAGTTAAGAGATTGTAGATCATCTAGGATCAATTCAAGCTCATGTGGAGGATGAAGACTTGGTTGCACATACTCTTAGATGACTCGAGGATGATGAGAGATGGAACCCATTCATTAATTCTATTTATGTCACAAGAGAATTGCCAAATTTTGATCAGCTTGTTTTGCTCATGGTCATGAAGGAGATAAGCTTAACCTCCCTCTTCTACATGAAACCATTGAAGAACTAGAGGAAGAATATGAAGACCATCTAGAAATTCTTAGAAGGTCTTCAAGGGTCAAGAAAAAACCTCAAAAGCGTAGATATCAATGAACAATTTCCTCAAATTTTCAGCAAAGTAATGTCACTTTGCTTAGCTCTATTTTACAACATGAAGAAACCTCACCATAAAAGGTCGTTAGTGCTAAAAGAGAATATCAAGAAGTTATGGGAAAGAAGATGGCACTCTTCATCAAAAGGAGACATGAGAGTTATGTGCATTATCTGCCAATAAAAAGTTAATTTGTTCTCAATGCATCTACAAGCTTAAGTCCAAGAAGCAAGGAAATATTTATTGTCACAAAGCAAGGTTAGTAGCTAAAGGTTTTTCTCAAGAATATGGATTGGATTATGATAAACGATATGTGTAGGTAGAAAAGATTGCTTCAGTTAGGTCATTTACCTTGACTCCATATTAAAGTGGATAGTGAAGAAAATGGATGTAAACAATGCCATCCTCAATGGCCAACTTGAGGAAGAAGTCTATAGGCAACATTCAAAAGGCTCTCAAAGCTTTTAAAGGAGTAATGCTAATCATAGATTGTATTAAGAAGTCAAGGGAAAAGATATTGTTCTTGTTCTTCTTTATGTGGATGATCTCATGTTGAAAGGAAACAATGAAGCCATTATTGAAGGTTTTCAAAGAAGACTCTCCAAAGATTTTGAGATGAAGTAACTTAGAGACTCATACTAGATCCTTGGCATTGAAATCTTTTGACTAGAGAAGGGAGACATATTTATCTCTCAACAAAAGTACCTCTTTACATTCTTAATAGGTTTGAGATGTTCCTGTCCAAGTTGGTCTTTACACCTATGGAATGAACTATTGACATCATAAAGGAGGAGAATGTTGGTCCATAAGATGATAGCCTAATAGAAAAGTCATAAGATCTCTCCTATATTTGACTACCAAAAGACTTGACATCTATTTTGTAGTGAACTCCCTTTCGCAATACCTACAAGCTCCAAATGTTTCTCATTGGTAGGCAATAAAAAGGATATTAAGATATTTGGAAGGTATTTCCTCATTTGGAATTGTTTATGGAGAATATACATTGAATGTTCATGGAATTAGTGAATTCAAATAATGCAAAAAACTTTGGTTGATAGAAAGAGCATAAGTGGAAATGCCTTTCTCCAAAAAAATGGAGCTATTTCATGGAGTTCCAAAAGGAAAAGTACTATCATCTTATCCTCTACAAAAGCTCAATACAAGGCTCTAACAACCTCATATTGTGAATCTATTTGGCTTAGACGATACTGAGAAGGAATTGGTTTTGGTGAAAATCAACATACAACTATTCTTTGTGATAATTTCTCAAATTGAATCTCTCGCAAAGAATCTAGTCATGCATCAATGAACCAAGCACATTGAAATGAGGGAGAACTTTGTTAGAGAAAAGATGAAAAGTTGGGATATCATCTTACACCATTGCAACCGAAAGAACAATTTGCCTGATCTCTTCACCAAAACTCTCAACAAGGAGTTGTTGATCAAGCATAGATCATCACTTGGCGTGATGGAGCCCCCCTTATGGGAAGGAAGTCGTGATAAAGGGAAGAATCCTCATGCATCTTCAAAAAATAAGGGAATTCACATCTTCATATGCCTTCAATAAGCTTTTCATTTAAAGTTATGCAAGATAAAAAATGGTTGGTAAGGCATGTGTACATTTTAGCAAACAGAATATCCTATCCTTATATTATGCAAAATCTCAATCTAAATTGTTTTAGCAAACTTCCATGTATGAGATAGTTGTGAATATTTAAACAAAGGAATGTGAACACTTTTGAGAGGTAGATAGACATAGGGTTGGAGCTTAGAGACAATCTTTACAAAAGAATCATTTTGTGGAGGTGTGAAGTGCATCTCATAGATTGAGCTGGAGTATTTTAGTCCACACATCATTTCCATTAGACATTGGCTTCACTTGTATCATTAAGCTTCTTTGATAGACTTATTAGCTTCAATATTTTCAAGTAGGTTGATTGCGTTAGCTTATATTGCTCAACTTTCTATTCTTGTTTAGTTAAGGATTTCTCACATAGTTTGTCTCTTATATCTCTTCTCAATTATTTTTTGAGATTGCGTTTAAGCTCAACTTCTCTTTTTTTTCCCACAAGTGTGGCTAATTGGATGGCTCCACTAGGTGAGATAGAGTGTATCATGTAGGGTCCATGTCCTCCTTTTGGCGAATTCTTGGCATGTTGTTTCAATGTGTATATAAGTACAAGGTCACCTTCCTATACATTTTATGATTTACATGGGAAACAAAATCAGCTTTTTGTCTCTTTTTCTGAGAAAAAAATCATCCTTGAGGCATGTTCCTTGAAGTGCATCGAAGTGGTCCATGAAAGTAGATAACTCATTGTGAAGAGATGGATTTGAACTTGGAGAAGATGACGTGGTTCTCCAAAAAATTTGACAAAATGACTGTTTTGATGGAGTTCTGACAGAGAAGTAAAGTATAAATAGATATAGTCAACTTCAAATGAACATATCTCATGATTCCAAGAATTAATTGGAATGAAGTTTTATGAGTATTTAGTAAACATGAGGAGAAAACTTTACCAAGTTAAAGCACTAAACAATATACTCTGCAATTTGAGTGAGAAAACTATGAGATATGGCAGTGAACAATATACTCACAAAAGCATGAAGATATGAACTCAAATGAGCATAAAAATGAAAGTATATTGATTGTACAATACAATGGACTTACTGATACATATGTGTGCCTTGAACCCACACTTTGATATGGCATAAAGCTCAGCTCATAGAGGTCTAAAAAACGTGACTAGAAGGTCATGTATTTATAGTGAGCCCAAATTTGAATTTGAATCTCACCTAAAGTCACTCTCCAATCTTTTTGTAATGGATTTGATTCTCCAAATACCTTCAATCACAAATTCGTGGCTTCTCTTTCCTTTTTTCATCAAGTGGAATCAACCACTTTAGATTCCTTTTGCTCTTTCATCAAGTAAAGACTTCAAAAATTACAAGAGGTAGTTCACAAGTGAACTTTACAAAGACTAGACATTTCCTTCAAGTCTCTAGGTGTTTTGATGACTCAAGCCATCACTTGGACTTGCCACGGACTTGTTCCAACAACTGTCCCTCAAGTCAAGTGATCTTCAGGTCTTCAATCTTCCAAGTTTACCTATAAACCAATCATAGCCTTGAATGTGCAAAGCTTTGTACCATTCAATGCTTTGGTTAGAATATCTGCACATTGTTGATGAGTGGACATAGAAGTTAACTGAATTTCCTTGCTCACAATCTTCTCTCTTACATAGTGATAATGTACTTCAATATGTTTAGTCCTTGCATGAAAAATTGGATTGGTAGCCAAGTGAATAGAGCTCATGTTGTCACCAAAAATATTTGGAGTTCCAATCTCCAATCCAAGATCTGTGAATAGTGTCTTCATCCACATTGCTTCTTGAGTAGCTATGGCAAGACCTCTATATTCAGCTTCAGTGGAAGAGAGTGCAACTATGGGTTGCTTCTTGGATGACCATGAGACAAGTTTTACCTACAAAGGTAAGATATCCTGAGGTGCTCCTTCTGTGTTCCTTGGATCCAGCCCAATCTGCATCAGAGAACAATTTCAAACTTAAATCAGATACATAAGGGTAGTATAACCCCTCATTCATGGTCCCTTTGAGATATCTCAGTATCCTCTTGGCAGCTTCCATGTGAGATTTCTTGGGTGTGTGCATAAACTGACTTAGCACACTCATATTATAACATATATCAAGCCTTGTCAATGTGGCATAGTTCAAGATACCCACAAGGCTTTGATAACCTGTCACATCTTCTATGAGTTCACCTTCATGTGAGCTCAATTTATGATTAACCTCCATTGGAGTACTTACAATCCTGCAATCTTGCATCTTGAATTTTTCCAGCATGTCCTTAATGTACTTTCTTTGAGTCAGAAGCAAACCATGATCTTTGTAGACAACTTCCAATCCTAGGAAGTAGGTAAGTGAACCCAAATCACTTATCTTGAATTCTTCTCTCATATGTCCTTTGATTCTCTTCATGCCATCTGTATCATTTCCTGTAAGTATAATATCATCTACATACACACACAAATAGATGACTTCAGAATTACTCCTTTTTATGAATAGTGATGGATCTTCCTTGCTAGGTTGAAATCCTTTGTCCTACAAGAATGAGACAAGCCTATGATTCCAAAACCCTTGGGGCTTGTTTGAGTCCATATAAAGCGTTATTAAGTTTAAACACATAATCAGGATATATGTGATTCTTGAAACCAGGTGGTTGTGCCATATATACCTCTTTTGTTATCCATCCATTAAGAAATGCATTTTTTTACATCCGATTTTCCAATTCTTGGAAGAGGCAATACTAAGCAAAACCCTAATAGTAGGCATCTTTGCCACAGGAGAGAAGCTCTCCGCATAATCAATTCCTTGAGTTTGTGCAAAACCTTTTGCCACAAGCCTTGCCTTATACCTATTAATGGAGCCATCTGAGTTCTTCTTCAATTTGTAGATCCATCTTGAGCCTATCACTTTCATTGATGGAGACTTGGGAACCAATTCCCAAGTGTTATTCTCCTCAAGAGCTTCACTTTCTTCTTCCATTGCATGCCTCCATTCTGATTTCTTCTTTGCTTCCTCAAATGTTGAGGGTTCCTCTTGATATATGTCCTTTGCTGGATGGATTGAATTTTTAGTGACTAGAGAAGTATCAAACCCATACCTTTCTAGTTTTCTTTTCTCCCTCATGGACCTTCTTAGGCCATGATATGATGATTCTACCTCTTGTCCAAGTTCCTACATTTTGGTTTTACCTTTAGACTTCCACATTTTGAGTTCTTCATACTGAGTTGCTTCATCATCTTCTGAGGTATCCTGCTCTTCAACTTTAGGAGGATTATCATTAACAAGTTTTGGAAAATCTTCTTCAAGATCATAAGGTAAGTTGACCTTTCTACATGAATCTTCATACCAAGAACTATTCTCATCAAATACTACATCTCTACTCACCAAGAATCCTTTGGTTGTTGGGTTGTATAATATGTAGCCCTTTTGATTGTTGTAATATCCAATGAACAAACACCTTTCTACTTTGGGGCCCATCTTGTCTCTAACCTGTGAAGGAACATGAGCATAAGCAATACATCCAAAAATCTTATAATGATCCAAGCTTGCTCTTCTTCCATTCCAAGCCTCACATGGTGTCATGCCATCAAGTGATTTTGAAGGTAACCTGTTAATAAAATAAGTAGCTATGGATATAGCCTCAGCCCATAAGTAATTAGATAAGTGCTTATCATTTAGCATAGACCTTGTAGCTTCAACAATTGTCATATTCCTTCTTTCTACCACTCCATTTTGCTCAAGAATGTACCTTGTAGTAAACTCTTTTTTGTTTCCCTTCTCTTGAAGAAAGGAGTCAAATTCATGGGACACGTACTCTGCCCCTCCATCTGACCTTAGCTTTTTTAATGTCTTACCTATTTGATTCTCTACAAGAGCCAAATATCTTTTGAAGCATGAAAAAACTTCATCTTTGTGTTTCATAAAGATACGCCTACTGCAATCATCAATGAAGGAGACATAATACCTTGATCCAGATATTGAAGCATCCTTGCTAGGTCCCCATACATCTATATGAACCAAATCCAAGAGATCTCCATGCATATATCCTTTCTTCATGAATGGTAACATGTGAGACTTTTCGAATTGACATGCACTACACTTATAAATCATGTGTTGTTTTGACAAGTTAGGGAGTCCAAGTATACTTTGGTTCCTATAATTTTTCTTTAATGATCTTTCACCGATATTTGCTAACCTTTTGTGCCATACTTCCAATTCTGTGAGTGTTTGACTACCATAGTTAAAGAGAGCAATGTTTCTAGTGTCTTGTAATTCAAATGTGAACAATCTACCTATCTTTTCACCCTTTGTAATTCTCCTGAATCCATGACTTGGATCTTCAATAAATGCTCCTGATTTTGTGAACCTAACCCATAGGCCTTTTTCCACAATCTATCCTATACTTATCAAATTCTTTGTGATGGTAGGGACATTGAGTACCCACTAAGTAGGTTGATATTTTCATCAAGTTCTTTGACATTTCCTATCTTCTCCACAAGGTGTCTTGTATCATCTCCTGTTTGTACCCCATGCTTGTTCCTTGGATCTTCTAAATCTGATAGGAGTGCCACATTTCCTGCCACATGATTGGAACAACCTGAATCTATGTAGAAAACATGCTCATCAGATTTACCTTGTGGCATGGTCATATTCATGATTAGCAATGATTCCTCTTGATTTGAGTCTTCTGTGTAGTTATTGAAGTCTCTTCTTCCTGATCTGCCTTCAAGCCATTGATGACCTGCCTTACAATTTGTTCTTCATCTATTACCTCACCAATGCTTCCCAACTGATATGCTATGTCCTTGAGCTTTGTGACAAAATAAGTCACATTTTGTTTGGGAGCTTTCTTGAGAGTTGTGAAGTCTAGCCATAGTTGATGCTTCTTGGCCTTTGTACTTGAAGAGAAGAAGGCTTCAAGTGCATTCCACATTTCTTGAGATGTTTTAGAACTTCTAATGTGAGGCAAAAAATAAAACCGAGATAGAGTTGAGGAGATAAGACCTTGCAAGTGCATACTTGGAGCACCCTGTGCTCAATCCTTCTTGACCTTCTTGTGTTGGTTGACCTTTGTTCCTGAAACTTGGCATAACTTCATCTCCAGCTATATAACCATAAAAACTCCTACATTGAAGATAAGCTTCCATCCTTAATGACCAAGCTGAATAGTTGCCTCTATCTAATTTTTCCATTGATGAAGGAAATCTATCTACCATATTCTTCAACCTTGCTCTGATACCACTATGAAGAGATGGATTTGAACTTGGAGAAGATGAAGTGATGCTGCAAAAACTTTGCATTAAACCAACCGAATAAACTCCAAGGATATGTAGTGGGCCCTTTTAGCTTGCCAAAGGATGTATTAGAAACCCTATTCACCTTGGAAGATTACTCTCAAAAAGATAAATCAAAACAGATAAGTTGGAGTAGATTCTAGAACAAAAAACTTGCTATTTTTGTTCATACACCTGTCCAATGTTTTGAACAATTCTCTGGCCATAGCAGCAATTGACCTAATTCATTTGGGAAACTCTCATTAACTTAGTAAGCTAAAAATCATGAGTTATTTCATAAAAAATTATGGACTACATAAAGAGAAAAGTTTTTAGCAAGTTGTAGCATCACCTTGATTTTCACGAGTTGTAGTAGTACTCAGACCCATGAGCATCAAAATGTTAATATCTTGAGATTCCAAGATGTAGTGCTTATGAAACTTTGTAGGCGGCATATATTAGAAGGTATGCTGATTCTGTCAAGCTTTGAAGCATGGAAAATGATGAAGTACACACTGAGAGCAAGCTATGAGAAGATGACTGTTCTGATGGAGTGCTAACAAAGAAGTAAAGTATGAACATATATAGTCGACTTCAAATGAACATATCTCAAGATTGAAAAAACCAATTGCAATGCAATTTTATGAGTATGTGGTAGACTTAAGGAGCAAACTTTACAAACTTAAATCATTGAAAATGATGCATCAAGCTTAGAGAAAGCATCTCTGCAATTGAATGAGAAAACTCAGAGATATAGCAGTGAATAGTATACTCACAAAAGCATGAAGATATGAACTCAAATTATCATAAAAATGAAAGTATATTGATTGTAAATTATAATGGACTTACTGATACATATGTGTGGCTTGAACTGACACTTTGATATGACATAAAGGTCAGCTCATAGAGGTCTAAAAAATTCAACAAGAAGGTCATGTATTTATAGTGATATTTGGAGCCCAAATTTGAATTTGAATCTCACCTGAAATCAGTCTCCAATCTTTTGTAATTGATTTGATTCTCCAACTACCTTCAATCAAGAATTCATGGCTTCTCTTTCCTTTTTTCATCAAGTGGACTCAACCACTTTAGATTCCTTTTACTTTTTCATCAAGTAAAGCCTTCAAAAATTACATTCACAAGTGAACTTTACAAAGACTAGAAATTTCGTTCAAGTCTCTAGGTCTTTTGATGACTCAAACCATCACTTGGACTTGCCATGGACTTGTTCCAACACTCATGACCATTCCACATGAAATTTTTTGATAGTTTCACAATTGGTACAAGTCACGCTTAGATGTTATCCATATACCAAATTAAAAGGACTAGCTCCCAAGGAAATCTTGTATGCTAGTTGATAAGTTGAATGGTATAGTTACTTATTCCAATTTAAGAATCCTACATTAACCTCTTTTTTTAGAATAGTACATAGCATTTTTTTGGAAATCTCAGCTTGAATGTTTACTTGAGGATTATTGGGAGATTCTTTAGTTGAGGTGCTTGAGTGTATGGAGAGAAGAATGGAGAAGAAGAAGATAGACAATTATGTCAAAAGACTATGTGTCTTGATTTATCATAAAGAATACAATAGGTTTGTATAGATGAGACAAAATGTTCTCTGCATTATAGCACTTAAGTCCAAGAGTACATACACGTGTAAAAATAATACCACAATGACTAGTGCAGTCAACCTCCTCTATGCCAATCCTCCACCTTGTCTAGTACCTTACCCTTGTGCATGACTTGCGCTCAAGCTTCCAATAAGGTTGAAGGAAGGGTCACTCTCTAATAACATGCAACACCTCCTTGATGGTCTTTTGTCCCACCTTAGTTGCTTTCTTAGTTTCTTCTTATGCAATCTCTCTGCATACTTCTTAGTGCACTTGCTCACTCTCTTTGCACACCTTGCTTCTCTGCCCATGTACTATGCCACTGTCTTGCTCTCTCTTGATCCTTAGTCTATATCCTTAGTCCAAGAATGGCTAATCCTTTGGCTATGTGTCGATTCTTCTTAGGTACACCACTTCAGCTGCTACTTGGTGCTCACTTTGATATCCCAAGAACCACTTTATGTGTAAGGCCAAGGACTCCCTATTTTTTCCTATAGCGACTTTAAGAGAAACATAATTTTTAAATTGAGGGCCACTCATTAACCCTTGTGTACCACTTTTTCTTCATATCTTTCCCATGTTTGACCTTCATTTCTTCAAAATGTGTGCATAAGGAAGGGTTCACATGAACCTTCCAAAACACTTAAAAAATCTTGAAAATCTTTCAAAAAGACCATTCTACAAGCTGCATTCAATTTTTCCTACAAAACCATTGTGAACAAACTGTTTATTCACTACCTATGTGCCCTTGTTCTCAGCCGCGTGCACCACCTGTGCACCACTTTGCACTTTTGCACCACCTATGCATCACTTGCAAATTCATCACTTTGAACTTTTACTAGCTCCATAATTGAACATTTTGACCTTTGATGACAGCTCAACAGTTGCCCACCACCTAATGGGCTCTCTGTCTTAGAGAGCTAATAGCCAAACCATGAGCAAATATGCACCATCTCCACACAAGAGCAATTGAAACCATGAGCAGAACATATGAATAGCCCGTCAAGGGAGTAGCAAAAATGGACACTAGATCAGTGAAATGGAAGAAGAAGCAATATTGTTGGAGGGTTAAGAAGGAAAGGTTAGGGAGGGTTGAGGGTTTAATGAGGAACAGGAGAGAGAAGGGCAAGCGAGGGCTGTGTTTAGGTCTAAAGGAAGGGGCATTGATTATGATTGTAAATTAATGAGAGTGAAAAAATACCAAAACATGGAACATACATATGGTCCATATGCAAAAAGTGAAACGTGTGAGAAAATAAGGAGGGAATAGACCATCTGAACCACTTGTAGGATAAAAATCACATGTATGGGTTTTGACCAAAAGATTGAAAATTTAATGGATTTTGATGAAGCTAATGCAACAAATGAGTCCATGGTCTCAAGAAACATGAAATTGGCCCTAATTTTGAAACAAAAGGCCACTCAAGGTACAATCTAGAGCCAAAAGTATTTTGTATGTAAAAATAAAAAAATAATTGGGTGAGGAAGGGGGTAGACCATAGGATAAATCTATCCTATAGTCAGGGTGGGGGGGATGGTGGCCACAGGGGGAGGGAGTAGAGAGAGCCAGAGAGAGGGTAAGGGAAGTAGAGAGAGAAGGTAGAGAGAGGATGAGAAAATTAGAGAGAAACGATAGAGAGAGGTTTTTTTTACAACTAAAAAAATTCAAAAGGTTCAATAGGGATTACCCCGTATACCAACTAAAAGGGAGAATATCTTGTTGCTTCTTTGCATGCCAACTTGTAAGCCCATAGAGTACCTAGATAAGTAGTATCCCATGTAGTGCGTTACAACATACATTTCTTACTTAGCAGAACAATAAATACCTTGTTAGTGGATTCTACTTGTCAATTTTCCCTAGGGTAGTATGCAAGAGAAGTTTGATTTAGAGTCTTGTACCTGTTAAAAATTTCATACAAAACTTTGTTCACAAAGTGTGTCCCTTAATTTGTGCAATTTTCAAGTGGACAACCAAATATACAAATTATGTTCCTATCATCCTTTGCATAGCATTGGCTTTAGTTGGATACATTCTATTCATGAGAAAATCTTTAATGTCATTGTACCAACCTTGTGCTTTAACAAAGAATTACTCAACATCTAGAAATTTGCCTTCGACTTTGCTTGGTCCTTTAGGCTAATCCTAGACAAATGTTCAACCATAACATTTTCTTTGGCTAGTCTATGTAAAATTGTAAAATAAAATTCCTAAAATAAAAGTAGCTACCTCCATACCCTTCCTCTTGCCTAGAACTTGTTTAACATATACCTAAGTGGTTGATGATCCATAATTATAATGAATTTTATCCCTAGCAAGTAATGGAAGAACTTCTAAATAGTGAATACCGTTGCTAAGGCCTCCCTTTCTGTTGTGTTGTAAATTTTTTAGCTTTAGTCAAAACTTGAATGGCATAATGGATGGGTTTATCTAGCTTGTACTCTTCACTGTTGAGTGAGGATTGCTCCCACTAAATATGCACTTGCATCTACATGGACATGGAAGACTTTGGACCAATCTGGTGTAACAAGAATCGATGCAACCACTAGCTTTGATCTCAATGCCTCATAAGCCATCACCTCCTCTTTATCCCACTTGAATGAAACTTCCTTATCAGCCAAGCAAGAGGCCTAGCTATATCTTCATACATTTTAATTAGCCCCCTATGGTAACCAATGTGACCCAAAAAGCTTTGAATTTTTTTTGGTGATTTGGGTCTGGGTAACCTCAATATGGCTACAATTTTATCTGGGTCAAAAGCCATACCTTTAACAGATACTACATGGCCCAAGAGAGTACGTTCTATCACTAGGAAGTGACATTTATTAGGATTCAATTTCAAATTTGTCACCCGACATCTATTCAAAACTTATTATAATTGAACTAGATGACTATCTAATAAACCCATAGAAGTATTGGTATAAGTACGTGAGAAGGATGAAGAATCATCCAAGGGTCCAAAAATAAGGTTCACAGTCATGTTGAAGGTGGCTAGGGCATTTTTTAGTCCAGAAGGCATCTTGACATAAACATATGTGCCCCAAGGAGTAATGAAGGCTCTCTTCTCCCTATCCTTCGCGTGGATGCAATGAATCGATCCATGAAGTTGTACAATGTATGTCCAACCACTTTGTTTATAACTTGCTCTACAAAAAGCATATGAAATCCATCCAAAATTGTTACCTTATTTAATGCTCTAAAATCCATACATAGGTGGATTTTGTTTGTTTTCTTCATGGGTACTATGACCATGGGGGATAGCCAATCTAAATGTTACACTGGAATGATAATCCCAACATCCTTCATTTTTTGGATCTCTAGAAAGACCACCTTAGCATACTTTGGATTTAATCTGTAACTTTTTCCCCTTACTGGTTTGGCTTCTTCAATCAATGGAATCCTATATAACACCAAGCTTGCAAAGCACTCCTTCTAAATCTTTGTAATGGCATGCAAATACATTGGCATAAAGTTCCATAAAAGATGTTACCTTTGAAATCACCTTTGGATAACTCAACAACAAAGTAGCCACTAATATAGGACAAGAGTTTTCTTGGGTGTGTAGTTGAATTTCTTTGACTGGGTTCCTATCCATCAGTGTGTCCAAAGAGTCCTCTCCATCTTTATGATCTTCAAACATTTTATCCCACATAGACTGAGTGTCATATGTAGGAGTGCTCTGAATATCAATTTGCTCATCTTTTTCTTGCATCCATGTTGTAGGCATCTCGTGAATAGGAAAAGAAATATCTTCACTTGATTGCTTTTACCTTGCAAGTAGATTTCTTCTTCATATTTAGATTAGCTTCATCTAGGCTACACTTAAGAGGATTTTGCTTCCCTCTTCTATGGCCTCTCACTGGTTCACCCAATCCAGAAGCCTCTATGATCTCCTCTTTGTCTTCATAAGTGTCTTCTCTAACTTGAATCTTTTTGAAAGACTCCATAGTAAGAGAATGAGTTTGCCACTTGCATCCAAGCCAAAATGTCTTCTTCCTCATATGACTCCAATTTTGGGTTGTCCACCATGTCTTGTTCCATACAAATGCCAACTGAATGCATCATGATAATATGTCTTTGGTGGTCTGATCCCTCTTCCAAGTATATCTGTTTGGGATCTTCTCCTCCATGTTGTACCCACATAGTATCTTTGCACCAATTTTGTACAACACTGCCATGTGTTATCCAAGGTCTCCCAATCAATAGAGAACATTCAGTTCAGGCCATCATCAATCATGACAAACAAGTGTTATTTGATAACACCTCTATAAAGGTGATTGACCCTAAAACTAAAGACATCATTGCACAAGGAATTGAAGACAAAGGTCTGTACAAGCTATCATGTTTTCTATGTAAGGAATCCATTTCTAGCCTTTGGCACGAAAGGTACACACCTCATACCTAACAAAATATTCCCAGATGGCTAAAGGATTTCCCAATATCATACAAATACATAATATCTTCCAACCTTGCATCCAAAGCACCACAAGTCCCCCATTCCCAAGGAGGCTTCCACCCAAGCTAGGAACCCTCTCGCCCTAGCCCACATGGATCTTTAGTGTATTTGTAAGTGAAGCTTTTGTACATGTGCCAAAGAAAGATCAAAGAAAATTACATTCTAAGTCAAAGAAACATATCCTCATTGGCTATAGTGATGAATCTAAAGCTTATACATTGTACAATGTTGAGAACCATTCCATCACAATCTCAAAAGATGTAATATTTACTGAATCTTCAACCTAATCAACTAAAGATCTAAGTGTAAGTTTGATTCCACCCATCTACACTTTAGAGGGGGACACAAGCTTTTCCAATCACAACTTAGAGGCAAGTATTTCTTATCAACCAAGAAGATCTCAAAGGCTCATTGAAAAGTAGCAACTTGAACAAAGTTACTATGTAAATCATGCATTTATGCATCAGATTCAATAGATTAGAGAGCCATCCAACTATAAAGAAACTCAAGGGCAACCTGAGTGGGAAGAAGCAGTGCAAGTAGAGATGGATGGAATTGAGAAGAAGAACACTTTAAAACTTGTTCCAAAGCCTTCAAATCATTAAGCCATAGGAGTTACATTGCTATACAAAGTCAAGTGCAAATCAGATGGTACATTGGACAAGTACAAAGCAAGACTTGTAGCTAAGGGATATAAGTAAAATCAAGACATTGAATATGAAGAAACCTTTGCCCCTACTGCAAGGTTTACAACCATAAGAATTATTATTGCACTAAGTGCACACTTCAAATGGCCCATTTACTAGCTGGACGTCAAGTTCTTTCCTCAATGGAGGTATTCAATGGATGAGTGTCACTGAGTATCTACATCACTTGATCCAAACATCAAGCTCCCACTAGAGGATTCATCATCACTTGTGGATGTGCATATGTATCGATAGCTTGTTGGTTCATTACTTTACCTATCCAACACTAAACAAGATATTTCCTATGCAGTTGGTATATGTAGTTAGTTTGCACATCAACCTTGTTAGACACATTGGGAGGCTACTTAGAGACTACTTCGATACCTTGCCCTCACCCGAAATCATGGTATTTGGTATAGAGGGGCATCAAACTTGTTGGAAATTCAGATTTAGATTGGGCTAGTGATCTTGATTCTTGACCGTCTACTTTTCGATACATATTCTTGCTTGGCTCATGACCTTATCTCTTGGGCAAGTAAGAAGCAGCCTACATTTGCTCTGTCATCCATCGAGGCCAAGTACCAAGCATCTAGCTTTGCAGCATGTGAGGCCATGTGGATTTGATGATTATTATTTGACATTGGTGTTTTGCAAGTTTCTCCAATATGCATTTGCATGGACAACTAGTTAGCCTTGGCCATTGCCAAGAATCTAGTGTTCCATGCTTTGACAAAGCATATCAAGATCTAGTACCATTTCATATGAGAGAAGCTCATATCTTAGGAGATTACTCTAGAGCAATGAACCTCTCAGGAGAACCTGGCAGACATGTTCATGAAGGCTCTACCTCTAGTTCCCCTCCACGGCTTGATGGACCTCTAAAACACTGAGCCGCTCCAAAATGGAGCTGTAGAGGGGATGTTGATGACATGATTGCTCCTACATCATTTACATTTGTATCTTCATGAGTACATCTTCATTTTGTATCTAGAAGGCACTCCATTTCTATTTCATTTCAATTTTATATTGTATCTCTTTTCTATCTAGGTACATTACCATTTTCTTCTACCAATGTGTTCATTATCCTTCAAGCGGACTTATCCCACATTTGATTGACTTTGGAGATCCCCCTCCAACTCTATAGAAGGAGGGCCTCTTCCCCCATTTTTACTCGGTTAGAAGCTTGAAGATCCTACTCCATGCTCTTGGCAAGCTCACTCTAATCCATGCGAGTTTTTACATTTCATGGTCTACTACCTTTTGAGTCTCACACTCTTTCCTTTTGTGAGTACACTCTTCTTTTCATTTTGCTTGCATGCATGTACTCTCTACACTTTGAATTGAGATTTGAGCCTTCATTGTGCTTACTACAAGTGAAAGAAGTCCTTTACATCTCCCTCATATCATATGTTCAATATCATACACATTTTGATTCATTACTTTGAGTAAGTCATTCTTTGTGTGCTCCTATAGTAATTCTTTGACACAATGAACTTTTTTTTTCTATTTCTCTATATGTGTGAGTATCCAATTTCTATAATTTCACTTGAATTAGTTCTGTTGAAGTGTTTTTTATATTACATATCAAGTTTCATTAGCATTGGATTAGTATATCTCAAGATATGAATGATTGAAGCTGATTGTGTTTGTAACTCATCTTCTTCTTGAAAAGTCAAGGTGACCCCTAGACTTGTTAGATTTATTCCTCAATATATGCTTCACCTAAATTCATCAAATAAATTGCATTAGTTGGCTATGCACTATGTGCAAAAGCTCTTTGGTTGATTCATACCAAGTTGTGACCTGTGAGCATATTTCTATGACCTTGTCTTCCCAAAATGGAAGGTTTCCTCAATCCTTGCAAATTGAAAATTAAGTGTTTTGATGCAAACATTTGACAATTATGTTCCAATGAATTTCATAGTTCGTTGTGCATGTTTGGGTAGCTAAAAGAGTATAATAGACATCCCCAGAGACACATTGTCTAGTATAGAGTGTGAAGAGAGATGGTGGATGCAATCCAAAGATGAGTAGGTGCTCCTACAACCAGCTTCACACCAGCCAACTGAGACTTCAGAGTTGATTAGTAGACCCTTTAAGCTTCCTAAATCCACCAAAATATCAGCCAAGTACTTTGGAACATGTATCCCAAAAGTTTAAGTCAAGACAGACTAGTTGCGAAATGACTAGCTCCCAAAACTTGCTATTTTTGGACATACACCTGTTGGAAAAAATGAGCAGTGCTCTCAACCTGGAAGGAATTAGAAACATTCCTTTCGGGCATAGCAAATAGACTTAGCAAGCTTCCCAATCCAAGTTAAAACACTTCAAATGATGGACTGAGCACTGAGAACAAGATTTATCAATTTCTGGAACATGTCCACCATTCTCGGGGCTCTACAGAGATAGACCAGTGAGCCGCAAATTGCAAATATCTTCAAAACTATTAATCCAATGACCTCGAAAATTTATACCTAAAACATAGACAGTATGAGCTATCCAACGCAAGTTCAATCATTGAAAATGAATCAGTAGAACTTGAGATATGACCTTATGAAGGTACTGATCTGAGTGAGTATAGCAGAGAACAAAACAGAGAAGTAGATGATAATAAATGTATAGATTCACATATGATTACAACCACATTGGCAATGAATCTTTGCACAATGGGAGTAGAATGATAGAGCTATGGAGTAAGCTCTTCAATCTCTACAAAATGACATGAAGTGGTCACGTACAAGGCTTGCTAATCGCCTCTTCCTTCTTGCTCCGTTTATAGCTATTCTTGGAGGGAGTTTTGAATTCGAATTTGAATGGCTCCACCTAAAAGTGATCCCCAAAGCTTGGACTCCAACCTTCAAGATCAGCCAACTTTGCTCTTACATTGGCTGATCGAAGTAGAGTGAGACCAATGGGAGTGGTCCCTCGAGTTCTTGTGGAGGTTCAAGGTAACATTTTTACTTTGGACTTTGTTGTATTAAGATTACAACAAGTAGATGGAGGTAGGGTAGCCAAGGTGTTCCAAGACAGGGAAGCCGTTGGAGAGAGTCAAAACCAAGGGAGAGCCAAGTAGGACCAGACAGTAGAGAAGTCAACAAAGATCCAACAACTAGGTCTATATAATTTTTCAAAGGATGAATCTTTTCTAATAGTAATTTTAATCACTACGCACCATTTTAAATACCATTTTCTATTATTCCTACTCCATTTTGTGCAAGCCAAGGATTCCTCGAGCTTGAGGAGACTAAGATCTAAGTTCATACCAATTTTCACATTTTTTAAAGCTTGTTAGAGCTTCCAAATTAGCGTAGGAACCTAATTTTTAACTAGGTCAAACACTAATTCTGTACAAGACCAAAAGCTAGTAAAAAAGGAGCTAGAGAGCTCATTTTTAAGTTTAGCAAATTGGGAATTGAAGTAAAAAAGAGCTTGTAATCTTGTTTTTGATTAATCAAAGGGTCCACTGCTCCATCTCTTTGTCTTGTTGTTTGTGCATGTGTGTGTGTGCATGCTAGTGTGCTTCTCATTCATGCATTTGTGCATCTCACTTGCTCACGATCATCATACTCTCCTCACATCTTCCCAGATTGACAATTATGAGGTGGATCTCCTCATGTTGGTACTTGCCATTGTGCTAGAGTGACTCCAAATTTGGCACCGATGTCAAGGATCAAGCTTTGATGACGAGCATGTGATGGTAAGATGTAGAGATGTGATGTTGGAATCATAGGTAATTTCTTACTTTTTACTCTTTTACCTACTTCATCATCATCACCGCCATCTCTACGCTCCATCTCCTTCCATCATCACCTTCAACATTTCGGTGATATCCCCACATTCCATCACGATTCCCTCATTTCACTTGTGAGCATGAGAGAGAGAGAGTGAAATTGTGTGCTTTGTTCTTGCATGTTTTTTGAGTGTTCTTGCAGGTACTAGCATCCACATTAGCTGCATCAACTCCAGTAGATACAAAAAATCTCTATGCAAGTCTCGCGGCATTGACTTGTGTCCATTGTGACAGATAGAAAAATCAGTCCTTTGGTAAAATTGAGCACACCATCATAGAGTAGAGACCTTACACATCACAAATGCACAAAAATTTCAAAATAAATTGCATTTTCTTTGTCCATCGTGATTGACACCATCAATCACGATTGCCACTATCCATCATGATAGACAATATCCACTGTGATGGACAAACCACGATGGACTACCTGTCCATCATGAGAAAGGTATTAGCTAAGATTCCTCTAACACAAGGGAATTTTAGGTAGCATCCCTCCTAAGTTTGAACTCAAATACCTCTATATATACACTCAAAATGAGTCGCGGATTAGAGCAGATTCTTTGCTACATTCAAAGGAGATTCTTGTCAAGTTTTATATTATTGATGAAGCACACATTGTGCCCCTTATCCTCAAGCTTCATGCGGGTTCTTTCCATGTACTATATGTTCAATACTGATTTTTAGTCAACTTTGATCATTTATTTCTCTGTGTATACTAAGCCTTTTGATGAGATTAAAATTGGTATAGGTACACTGCTACATCTATTTGCATCACATTTGGTTCATGAATCTATGAGCTACATTTATTTGAAGTGCCATATGTATGCAGGTAGATTTTTCCTAAAATATTAGGATGACACCCCAATGTTTGTGAGCTCTGAGTGAAATTCTAGAGAGCTCCTCATCCCAAAATGGCAAGGTTTTGAGTCATCTATTTTGGATTAATTCATCTTTTTTGATGTATCAATTTGAGACTGATCTTACAAAGCACTAAGGTGGTTTATATGCATCCTTAGTAAGGTCAAGGTGTATACTTACTATCCCTGAAGTTATCTTGGTAGGTGTAGAGCAGGTTTTTTGCAATACCAGGCTCATCTTTAGAGGTATCCACCATCTCTTCTCATAGTGGTATCATAGCATAGTTGAATCAACATGAGAGATGGTTTTCCTTCTACCATTGACAAATTGGATAGAAAAAACTACCCAGCTTGGTCTCTAAGGATGGAGGCCTACCTTCAAGGAAGAAATCTATTTGGATACATAATGAAGTCATGCCAACAATGAGAAGCAAAGGGAAACCATCACATGAAGAGCAGAAGAAGCTTACAACTTGGTGTTCAAAGGATGCTAACCAAGTCCTATATTCTAAACTCAATTTCTAACTTTATTTTACCTCATGTGAAAGGATGCAAGACCTCAAGAGAGACCTAGAATGCACTTGCTACCTTCTTCTCTTCAAACACTAGGCTAAGGAATAACTAATTATGGATGGAGTTCACTATCTTGAAGAGAAGTCCCAACAAAGTGTGATTGATTATGTCACCAAGATGAAGGAGATTTCTGACAAATGAGGAAGCATTGGAGAGGTGATTGAAGAGGAGCAAATCATAAGGAAAATCATCAATGGCATTAAGGCTGATGACAAGTGGCAATCATTCACAAATGCCATGGACGTATACATGGACATGCAAGTACCTGACCTTAATACGTCGATGGTCCAACTCTTCACACATGAATCAAAGATAATAAAAAATGGTGAATCCTTAGAGTTAATTGATCTTTTTCCTTATACTCTGATAAAGGTAAAGCAAAGGATAATTCAAAGTCTAAGAAGAATGAAGATGAAGGTGGATCTTTCCAAGCCAACTTTATAGGTAGAGGAAGAGCTAGAGGAAGATGTAGAGGAGGAAAGCAGGGCAAGGGGAACATCTCAACCTTGTAATATATGTGGTTATTCTAATCACACTATTAAAGAGTGTTATAGGAACCCAAGAAAGTGGAGAGGAAGAGGATTCAGTAGAGGTGGCTATGGATCAAATAGAGGTAGTACAATAGAGGATACAACAATAACTATTACAACAAGAATAACAACTATCAAAATGGATTCAAAGGAAGGAAAGATTACAATAATTACACTGAAGATGAAAGCCAAGAGGAATCTTTACTCCCATTGTGAAGAGATGGATAGGTATGTGCTTGAAGATGAAGAGGTGTTGCAAAATCCTTGATCTACACCAGCCAAATGAACTCCAGGAGTATATGGTGGGCCCTTTTAGCTTGCCAATGGATGTATTAGACACCCTATGTACCTTGGAAGATCACTCTCAAAAAGATAGATCAAACCAGATAAGTTGGAGTTAGCTCAGAGGTGAAAACTTGCTATTCTTAGTTCATACACCTGTCCAGTGTTTTACATAATTCTCTGAGCACAGTAGCAATTAGCTTAATTCCTCTTAGGGAAGTCTAGGCAACTTAACGAGCTAACTTTCAAGAGTAATCTCATAAAAAATAATGAACCACACACAGAGAATGAGTTTTAACAAGTGATGATATCATCCCGATTTTCACGGGCTGCTATAGAAATAGACCAGTGAGCAGAACAATCAACATAACTCAAAATTTAGAAATTCAATGATTATGAAAATTTGTATGGTTATACTAGACAGTAAGCTAAATCCAACAAGCTTTAAATCACTGAATTTGGATAAGTAACCACTGAGAAATGGCTCTGACAAGATGAGTAAAAAAGTCGGGTACCTGACAGAGAAGTGAAGATGAACAGACCCTGTTGACTTCAAATGAACATAACTGAAGTTTGCAACATCCAAATGACATGAAAATTTGTGAGCACATAGTAGACTTATAGAGCTAACTTTACCAAGTTAAATCACTGAAAATGATGCACCAAGCTCAGAGAAAACATCTCTGCAAGCTGACTGAGAAAACTAAGAGTAATGGCAGTGAGTAGTACACTTCACAAGAACATGGAAAGATGAACTCAAATAATCATGAAAATGAAAGTATATTGCTTGTACAATACAATGACTTACTGATACATATGTGTGCCTTGTAATCACACCTTGATATGGCATAAAGCTCAGCTCTTGGAGGTCTTCACATAGGTCTCTCTAACCACGACTAAAACTGTCATCTATTTATAGTTGAGTTTGGGAGGCTAACTTCCCTCAATCACTCTCCAATCAATCAATGATTGATTTGATTCTCTACCTACCACAAATCACGAATTCGTGGCTCCTCTTTCCATTCTTGATCAAGTGGACTCAACCACTTAAGATTCTCTTACTTTTACATTAAGTAAATTCTTCAAAAGTTACAAGAGGTAGTTCACAAGTGAACTTTACATAGTCTTCATTTTAAGGCTTTTTCTATGACTTTGTGGGACTCAAGCCAATACTTAGGCTTGTCATAGACTTGCTCCAACAGCTCCCCCTCAAGCCAAGTATGCTTGAGGTCTTCAATCTTCCAAGATTACCTGCAAACCAATCATAGCCTTGAATTTGCAAAGCTTTGTACCATCCAATGCTTTGGTTAGAATATCTACACATTGTTGATGAGTGGACACATATGATATTTGAATCTCTTTGCTTAGAACCTTTTCTCTTACATAGTGATAACGAACTTCAATATGTTTAGTCCTTGCATGAAAAATAGGATTAGCAGCCAAGTGAATAGAACTCATATTGTCACCAAAAATAGTTGGAGTTCCAAACTCCAATCCAAGATCTTTGAATAATGTCTTCATCCACATAGCTTCTTGTGTAGCTATGGCAAGACCTCTATATTCAGCTTCAGTAGAAGAGAGAGCAACTGTGGGTTGCTTCTTGGATGACCATGAAATAAGCTTTGAACCTGCAAAGGTAAGATAACCTGAAGTGCTCCTTCTATCTTCCTTGGAGCCAGCCCAATCTGCATCAGAAAATAGCTTCAAACCTAAATCAGATACATAAGGATAATAAAGTCCTTCATTTATGGTTCCTTTGAGATACTTGAGAATCCTTTTGGCAGCATCCATATGTGGTTTCCTTGGTGTGTGCATAAATTGACTTAGCACACTCACACTGTAACATATATCTACTCTTGTCAATGTGGCATAGTTGAGACTACCCACTAGACTTTGATATAATGTGATGTCCTCTATGAGTTCACCTTCATGTGAGCTCAATTTGTGATTGACCTCCATTGGAGTACCTGCAATCTTACAATATTGCATCTTGAATTTTGCCAACATGTCCTTAATGTACTTTCTTTGAGTGAGAAACAAACCATGATCTTTGTAGACAACCTCCAAACCTAGGAAGTAGGTAAGTGAACCCAAATCACTTATCTTGAACTCTTCTCTCATCTGATCTTTGATCTTCTTCATACCATCTGCATCATTTCCTGTCAATATAATATCATCTACATATACACATAGGTAGATGATCTCAGAATTACTCTTTTTAATAAAGAGTGAAGGATCTGCCTTGCTTGGTTGAAAGCCTTTGTCCTGCAAGAATGAAACAAGCCTGAAATTCCAAGCTCTTGGAGCTTGCTTGAGACCATACAATGCTTTGTTAAGTTTACACACATAATCAGGATAAACTTGATTCTCAAAACCAGGTGGTTGTGCCATATATACCTCTTCTGTTATACAACCATTCAAGAATGCATTCTTTACATCTAGTTGAAATATCTTCCAATTCTTGGAAGAGGCAATACTAAGCAAAACCCTAATAGTAGGCATCTTTGCGACAGGAGAGAAAGTCTCCTCATAATCAATTCCCTGAGTTTGTGCAAAGCCTTTTGCTACAAGCCTTGCCTTATACCTGTTAATGGAACCATCAGAATTCTTCTTGAGTTTATAGACCCATCTTGAGCCTATTACCTTCATGGATGAAGTCTTGGGCACCAAATCCCAAGTGTTGTGTTCCTCAAGTGCTTCAATCTCTTCCTTCATTGCATGCTTCCATTCTGTTTTTGCTTTGGCCTCTTCGAATGATGATGGCTCCTCTTGGTTTATGTCCTGTGCTATGTAGATAGAATGTTTAGTTACTAATGAGGTGTCAAACCCATACCTTTTTGGTTTTTTCTTTTCCCTCATAGATCTTCTTAGACCATGATGTGATGATTCTGCCTCATGTCCAAGTTCCTGCAATTTTGCTTTACCTTTAGACTTCCATGCTTTGATCTTTTCCATGTGAGATTCTTCATCATCCTCCGAGGTGTCTTGTTCTTCAATCTTTGATTGTTCTCTACCAAGCTTTGGAAAATCTTCTTCAAGATCATATGGTAAATTGATCTTCCTGCATGAATCTTCATACCATGAATTGTTCTCATAAAAAACTACATCTCTGCTTACCAAGAATCCTTTGTTGGTAGGGTTGTATAACCTGTAGCCCTTTTGATTGTTGTCATATCCAATAAATACACACCTTTCTGCCTTTGGATCCATCTTGCCTCTAACCTGTGAAGGAACATGAGCAAAAGCAATACATCCAAAAATTTTACAATGATCTAAGCTTGGTCTTCTTCCATTCCAAGCCTCATATGGAGTCATCCCATCAAGGGATTTTGAAGGCAACCTGTTAATCAAGTAAGTGGCTGTAGATACAGCCTCAGCCCATAAGTAATTAGGTAAATGTTTTTCATTTAACATAGACCTTGCAGCTTCAACAATTGTCCTATTCCTCCTTTCTGCCACTCCATTTTGCTCAGGAGTGTACCTTGTAGTTACCTCTCTTTTGATTCCTCTTTCTTGAAGAAAAGAATCAAAATCATGGGAGAAGTATTCTCCCCCTCCATCTGACCTTAGCCTTTTTAGTGATTTACCTGTTTGATTCTCCACAAGAGCCAAATATCTTTTGAAACATGAAAAAACTTCATCTTTGTGTTTCATAAAGAATAGGATAGTCCATCTGCTGCAATCATCAATAAAGGAAACATAATACCTTGATCCAGATATTGAAGCTTCGTTGCTAGGTCCCCATACATCTGTATGAACCAACTCCAAGAGATCTCCATGCATATAACCTTTCTTCATGAATGGTAACCTGTGAGACTTTCCAAATTGACATGCACTACACTTATAAATCATATGTTGTTTTGACAAATTAGGAAGTCCAAGTACACTTTGGTCCCTCCAGATTTGCTTTAATGACCTTTCACCAATATGTGCTAACCTTTTGTGCCATACTTCCAATTCTGTGAGTGTCTGACTACCATAATTAAAGAGAGCAATATTTCTAGTGTCCTGTAATTCAAATGTGAACAATCTACCTGTCTTTTCACCTTTTGCAATTCTTCTGAATCCTTGACTTGGATCTTCAACAAATGCTCCTGCTTTTGTGAACCTGACTTGCAACCCTTTCTCTACTATCTGCCCAACACTTATCAAATTCTTTGTAATGGTAGGGACATAGAGTACCTTACTGAGTAGGTTGATGTTTCCATCAAGTGCTTTGACATTGCCTATTTTCTCCACAGGATGTTTTGTATCATCTCCTGTTTGTACCTCATGCTTATTCCTTGGATCTTCTAAATCTGATAGGAGTGCCACATTTCCTACCACATGATTTGAACAACCTGAATCTATGTAGAAAACATGCTCATCAGATTTACCTTGTGGCATAGCCATGTTCATGATCAATAATGAATCCTCTTTGTTTGAGTCTTCTGTGTAGTTTTTGTAGTCTCTCCTTCCTTTGTAGCCTCCTTGATAGTTTGAATGATTGTAGTTGTTGTAGTTGCCATGGTAGTTGTTGAACCTTCCTCTTGAGTAGCCATAACTTCCTCTATTGTATCCTCTGCCTCTTTGATTCCTGGAATTCCTAAAGCAATTTTCAGCTGTATGATTAGTTAATCCACAAATAGAACATGAGTTGGAGTCTTGGGATCTCCCCCTGCCTTGTCTTCCTCCTCTTCCTCTACCTCTGCCATGTCTTCCTCTACCTGCATAGTTAGCTTGATATGTACCTGCTTCATCATCCACTTTCTTTGCCTTTCCTTTGTTATCTTTAGACTTGCTTGTATCCATGTATAAAGCTGAAGATTGATTACCTTTAGAGCTTTCTCCATTTTTGATAAGCTTTGCCTCTTGAGTAAGTAGTTGTCCAATGAGTGTGTTGAAATCAGGTACATGCATGTCCATGTACAAATCCATAGCTGTGGTGAATGCTTCCCACTTATCATCTGCCTTCAAGCCATTGATGACCTGCCTTACAATTTGCTCTTCATCTATTACCTCTCCAATGCTTCCCAACTGATCCGCTATGTCCTTGAGCTTTGTGACAAAATCAGTCACATTTTGTTTGGGAGCCTTCTTGAGAGTTGTGAACTCTAGCCATAGTTGATGCTTCCTAGCTTTGGTACTTGAAGAAAAGAAAGCTTCAAGTGCATCCCACACTTCCTGAGATGTCTTACAACTTCTAATGTGAGGCAACAAAAAATCTGAGATAGAGTTGAGGAGATAAGACCTTGCGAGTGCATCCTTGGAGCACCATGGGCTCAATCTTTCTTGCTCTTCTTGTGTTGGTTGACTTTTGTTCCTGAAACTTGGCATAACTTCATCTCCAGCCACATAACCATATAAACTTCTACCTTGGAGATAAGCTTCCATTCTTAATGACCAAGCTGAGTAATTACCTCTATCCATTTTCTCAATTGATGAAGGAAATCCATCTGCCATGTTGTCCAACCTTGCTCTGATGCCACTGTGAAGAGATGGATAGGTATGTGCTTGAAGATGAAGAGGTGTTGCGAAATCCTTGATCTACACCAGCCAAATGAACTCCAGGAGTATATGGTGGGCCCTTTTAGCTTGCCAATGGATGTATTAGACACCCTATGTACCTTGGAAGATCACTCTCAAAAAGATAGATCAAAACAGATAAGTTGGAGTTAGCTCAGAGGTGAAAACTTGCTATTCTTGGTTCATACACATGTCCAGTGTTTTACATAATTCTCTGAGCACAGTAGCAATTAGCTTAATTCCTCTTAGGGAAGTCTAGGCAACTTAAAGAGCTAACTTTCAAGAGTAATCTCATAAAAAATAATGAACCACACACTGAGAATGAGTTTTGACAAGTGATGACATCATCCCGATTTTCACGGGCTGCTATAGAAATAGACCAGTGAGCCACAAAATAAACATAACTCAAAATTTAGAAATCCAATGATTATGAAAATTTGTATGGTTATATTAGACAGTAAGTTGAATCCAACAAGCTTGAAATCACTGAATTTGAATAAGTAACCACTGAGAAATGGCTCTGACAAGATGAGTAAAAAAGTCAGGTACCTGACAGAGAAGTGAAGATGAACAGACCCTGTTGACTTCAAATGAACATAACTGAAGTTTGCAACATCCAAATGACATGAAAATTTGTGAGCACATAGTAGACTTATAGAGCTAACTTTACCAAGTTAAATCACTGAAAATGATGCACCAAGCTCAGAGAAAACATCTCTGCAAGCTGACTGAGAAAACTAAGAGTAATGGCAGTGAGTAGTACACTTCACAAGAACATGGAAAGATGAACTCAAATAATCATGAAAATGAAAGTATATTGCTTGTACAATACAATGACTTACTGATACATATGTGTGCCTTGTAATCACACCTTGATATGGCATAAAGCTCAGCTCTTGGAGGTCTTCACATAGGTCTCTCTAACCACGACTAAAACTGTCATCTATTTATAGTTGAGTTTGGGAGGCTAACTTCCCTCAATCACTCTCCAATCAATCAATGATTGATTTGATTCTCTACCTACCACAAATCACGAATTCGTGGCTCCTCTTTCCATTCTTGATCAAGTGGACTCAACCACTTAAGATTCTCTTACTTTTACATTAAGTAAATTCTTCAAAAGTTACAAGAGGTAGTTCACAAGTGAACTTTACATAGTCTTCATTTTAAGGCTTTTTCTATGACTTTGTGGGACTCAAGCCAATACTTAGGATTGTCATAGACTTGCTCCAACACCCATGAACCTATCATTGACATTAGGGCAAGGATGATGATTATGCCTTTAATATTGAATCAGGATGCTCCAATCATGTATCAAGAAATGTAGCATTGCTCTCTGACTTAGAAGATCCCAAGAATAAACGTGAAGTGCAGACAGGTGATGATACAAGGCATTCAATGGAAAAGATAGGTAATGTCAAGACGTCCGATGGCAATATGAATCTTCCAAGCAAGAGAGAGACATGAAGTGAGCTTTGCAAACACTTAGGAAGAGAGCAATTAGGATTTGATGCAGAAAGAATAGGTCAAGAGAGACACATAAATCTAAGACATCAAAGAGGCATGGATGAATTTCCTTTGCCTAAGCATAGGGAACACCCTAGAATCTTGAGACCCACTAACCATAGTGCATTGGATTGCCCTTATAATAAGCAAGTGGTTAAGCAAATTGCCCATAGCCATATTCATAACAGGGGAGATACCAGAACCAATACCCACCACAGTAGTATGTTAGGCCCGAGCCACCCTATCAAGCTCAACAAAGGCCTCAACCAGTGTTACTACAACAACCTCCACCTCTAGCAAATGTGATCCCATTGAAGTATGCATCCATTGAAGAAAATTTGAATAGAGCCTTTGCGCCAGCATCACCCTTGATCTTAGAAAATGACCCAAATAATCATATTTTTGATTTGGCTCAAATGGGTAGCCCATCAACCTACAATATGGAGTCACCCAAACATAATGAGATTTACCCTTATGAAAACCCTAGCAAACCTAGTTGGGAGCTAGAATATGCTAATATCATGTATGATCAAACTAACTCTAGGCCTCAACCTAGATAGATAAGATCCCTAGCACCTAGAGGACCATGCTATAAATGCCAAGGAGATCACTTCATTCATGATTGCCCTATGCTTGCACCTATGCAACCCCAATCAATAAAAATTGAGGGTTGTGGTTAGGATTGTGGGAAGGAGCATCTATTAACAGAATGTCCTAAGAACCCAAACAATGTGCCAAAGATCACTGTTATCAGTGTTATTGGGTTAGTAGTAGATTCTAATGGAAGTGTGACTTCCCTTGTCTCAGTGCAAGCAATCACCAGAGCTCAAGCATTATAGCAAAGACAAGGATTAGGTCTCGAAAAGAATTTAGAGGTTAGTGACGCTGAGAGTACAACTAAGGAAAGGACAAGGGCTTGGAAGGATAGCCATGAGCGAATGAAGAGACAATGGTCTAAGAAAACGAACGAACTTGAGGAAATCCTAAGAGAAACAAAAGCCAAGATAATTGAAATCACATCTCAAATGCACTCTCACACATCACCTCCACCACCATCCCCATCACGTTCTGATCCACCACCTTCTAATCAACATCACACAATCCCACCACCAATTAGGGTAGAATCAGTCTTTGCAGATCCCACTCTCGAGGACTTAGAGATGATGTTGAACGCATATCATGCCAGAATCCAAGAAGGTCCAAATATGACAGAACATGAAAAGTGTTACCCTAGAGCTGACCTAGAGATTGAATGAACCAAACTTGGTGCTAAGATGGTAAAATTGGATCAAACCATGTTTGAAGCCAGCCATCTCTTCAATTACTCTAGTTCAGATAAGACTCAATTTTTTTTTTATGGAATGTTAGAAAGATTGGAGACGTTAATTGCAAAATCTGGAAGGGAAGCCACCTCCCAAGGGAAGGACAAGGCAAGTGAAATAATGAGCATTCCTCCTAAGGAAGCTTATAGTGCCTAATTCCATTGAAACAGAAACCTTTTCTTCTATGAATCGGTATTCCCAAGAATTTCTAAGAGAGATTCAGGAAGAGAAATGGGCAAAAGATAGCACAAAACCTCCTCCCATTTAACTTTTGGATGCCCTACATTATCAATTCCCACAAGATATTCCTTCAATTTATTGAGAATAGGAGGTTAAGCCATCGAATGAGTGATTAAACTTTGAGTCTAATTCCCTACAAGAATTGCCTCATTTCATTGGCCCATGGGAAGCAAAGTCTACTTGTATGAGAGCACCCATGGTCATGGTAAGAAACGAAGACTCAGTCATACCTAGGAATATGGTTGAAAAACACCAAAGTGAAGTGCAATCTCACTTTAGAGGAGATACTCAAGGTTAAGCCAGAACTGTGGAAACGTGTAGCCAATCAAGTCCCATAAGTTTCTTAATCTCCTTCCCAGGTAGGATGACATAGAGGAGTGCATGAAATACCCTTGGATAAGATAGGAGACATGAGTGAAAGAGAAGAAGGAAACACCTATTTTCCTATCACTCATCAGGGTTAAACAATCAAGGCTATTTTGGACTCAAGTGCAGGAGTTGCCATTGCTACTACTTCCCTAAGGAAGCATTGGGGCAAGCCAACACTTAGGCCAACAAGAATGAAATTATAGATGTCCGATGGTCACATTGAGAGACCTTTGGGACTACTAGAGAGGATAATTCTCACTACTTGTGGTGTAGAGTTTGAACATACGCTCGCCATATGTGACTTTAGTAAAAGACAAGCCTATGTGATGATTCTGGGAGGACAATTCATGAGACACTTGCAAGTAGTACATGATTGGGGAACCAATTCCTTGTATCTGCAACAGTTAGGTGTTACAACCAAGGTCAATCTCAAGGATTACTTTCACAAAGACATGCCCCCCATATAGTGGAATCCCATCCATAGAGCCATAGATGATAGAGAGCCAGTGCACGATTAGGATCCTCATGGATCCATTAAGGCACTCATTTATGGATGTGAAAAGTTGTGGTAGATGAATAGAAAAGAGAATGCTAAAGCAGTAGGTGCGAAGGAAACTCATACAGCAATTCAAGACCCAACCTATGCACCTATAGTATTTTCGGATGAAGAATTTGAACCTCATGGTTGGTCAGAAATCCTAGTGATGATGGACATAGCTATCAATGAAGAAAAATGGATGCCAGAGTGTGATGAATATGGCTATGAAATTTTGGTTTTCACTATAGAACCAATCCTGTGTGATTCAATTATCAAAGAGTGTGAGCCTAGCATGCAAGAAATTGAACAAGCAATTGACTTTGACTTAGAATCAATCACTATGGAACCTTTTTGTGTGTTAGAAGAGGAATACCCATATGTAGTAGAAGCTCACACTCAAGGATGCAAAGAGCTTATGAATGAGGTGCCATTAGCCACACAATCGACCACCAAAGGAAAGAAAAGAAAGAAGAGAGAATTCCCACAAGAAGAGGACTATTTGAGGTCCTTGAAAATTTCAAGAAGTATGAGATTGAGTATAGGAAGGTCATGGTCAGAATTCCTAAATGAGAAGCACTCACAAAAGTGGCGTATGTTAACAAAGAGACAACTAAGAAAATTATTGTGACCATACAAGAAGGTGAAGAATAATGCACGTATATAGGACACAACCTGATGGAAGAAGAAGAAAAGGAGTTGATTGAATTGTTAAGAGACTATAGAGATGTGTTTGCATGAGTTATAAGGACTTAAAAGGAGTAGACCGAAACATATGCTCACATACACTTCCCATGACGTCAGAAGCCAAACCCTCTAAGCAGAAGCCATACGCATAAAATGATAATTATGCTACCAAGATTAAGGAAGAGATAGATCAATGAAGTAGGATTTATTTATGAAATTGAGCACACTAAGTGGGTATCCCCCATTGTAGTGGTGGCCCAAAAAGAATGGCAAGTTAAGAGTTTGCATTAGAAGAAGGTTAATGCAGCCACCATTAGAGATAGTTATCTGCTTCCTATCACTAAGCATCTATTAGAAAGAGTAACAAGCAAGGAAGTATATAGCTTCCTTGATGGGTTCTCTAACTACAATCAAGTGGGCATTGCCCTAGAAGACCAGCATAAGATAGCTTTTGCCATAGAGTGGGGCATATTTGCTTTTTAGGTAATGCCATTTGGTCCTACCAATGCACCAACTACCTTCCAAAGGTTGATGTGGCATGTATTTAAAGAGTTCTTGAGGAAAAACTTGGAAGTCTATGTTGATGATCTATGCACTCATTTTAACATTAGACAAACACAAATACGTGAGCTCAGACAAATCGTTGACAAACGTAGAGAATATCAGGTCTGCTTGAACCCTAAAAATTGTGTTTTTATGGTCAAGCAAGGCAAGATTCTAGGAAACATAGTGTCAAATAATGGCATATCCATAGACGAGGAGAACGTTAGAGCAATTATAGAACTACCTAGGCAAAAGAATGTCAAGGAAGTACAAGCTTTCATGGGGCATTGCAGTTATTATCGACATTTCATTCATATGTATGCAATCATTGCAAAGCCTCTATACTCCTTGTTGACACACTTTGAGTGGATGGATGAATGTGAAAAATCCTTTAACAAGATCAAGAAACGATTGTGTTCAACACTAATCTTGACTACAATATATTGGAACAAGCCATTCCATGTTCATGTGGATGCATCCAATTATGCTATTGGGTAAAAGGAGGTCAGTATTTTTTATTTAATAAAGATAGAGGGGAAATTCAGGTGAGAACTCTTGCAGATAATTGATGAAATGTCCACAACACGTTTAGTGGCAAAGGCTGTTGTTATGCATAAAGATAAAAGTGTAGGGGAAGCACCCCTCACAGATTACAAGAGCCCTCGGCGAACAGTCTCTATTAAAGGTCATGAGTTTCAAGGAGTTATTCTGGATGGTGGTTCTAGCATTAACTTGATGCCTGAATATACCATGAAAAAGATTGGACTATACCCTTCAAGACCTACCAACTTCACTGTAACATTGGCAGACCAAAGCATAGTAAAGCCTATGGGAGTGGTCCCTGGAGTCCCAGTCAAAATACAAGGTACCATCTTTAACTTGGACTTTGTTGTTTTAAGGCTGCCACAGGTAGAAGGAATTTTCCCCCTACTAATTGGGAGACCTTGGTTAAGGCATGCCAATATGATGCATGACTAGGGCAAGGACACAATGTGGGTAAAGCAAGAGGGAAAAGATTTGCAGTAGATAATTTTTGAAGAAGGACTAGACAATCAAAGACATACCAGCATGATGCAGACAATTGGTATTTGTATGGAAGAAGAATTGTTGGACAACCCAGAAGCAGATCTATTTGAAGGAGAAAATTTATATGAAGATGAAAACATGTTGGCTTGGCTCCATGCAGAAGACCCATCTTCCTGCTATGGAATTCTTCCCAAATCAAGTAGAGAGGAGGCATATGAAGAAAAAGAGAACATCATTAAGGTTACTAAAACAGTCTCAGTCAAAGGGCATAGCAGAGAGAAGAAAAGAAAACCCCTTAAGTGTAGCAGTGATGAAGCTACTTCAAATCCTATATCAAGGGATAGTCGGTTATGGAAAGTGGTATGGATATCATATGTTACATCAATATTTATGATAGTGAGTGCAGGGCTTTACAAGGATATGGAAGGAGTACCTGCAAGTCTTTGGAAACAGAGGGTTCCATTGGATGAAGAAGCTAGAATAATAAAAATGAAATCTTGCAAATTAAGTTATAAAGTTGCTGAAACAAAAGATGCAGTATGGAGGAGATAATATTTTACTGAAGGATATAGGGTGGCCCTATCAAATGGTCAATACGCCCAAAATAAAGACAAAACCAATGAAGATCAGTACAATTGGAGATTATGGAGGAGTTTCTTTGAGTCAACATATCAATACTCAAGGCCTATCATCAACAAAAGTAAAGATATATGGATCACCTGGAACCTGCAAAATTTGTCCAGGTTGTACATAGCCTTCTCATGTTATTTTTGTTCAACTTTTAGTAGTTTATATCCTTTTTTCATGCTTTTTCCTTGCATTTTTAGCAAATTTAGAAACCATTTCATAGCCTTTGCATAAGCTCAATTTTTGGAATTTTTGTGGGAATTTTTCAAGCATTTTTAGAAATTTTCTAGCATTTTTTTTATCATTTTCAAATGTCATTTTCTTGTGGAATTGGAGAAATAAAGGAAGCTCTTTGTGGTTTTGAGTGAGGAAATTGGCCTAGACCTGTATCAAATTTTCTGAAAATTATTTGAGAATTTATTTGAATTGTTTTCATTTTTTTTGAATTTTTTCTAGATTTTTCTTCATTTTTTGGATATCTTCAACAAAAAAGGGCCCCATGGAATTTATTTTTCCAAAAAAAAAGGCAAGCAAAAAAAATTAAAAAAAAAAATTTTAAAAATCCTCTCTCTCTCTCTCTCTCTCTCTCTCTCTCTCTCTCTCTCTCTCTCTCTCTCTCTCTCTCTCTCTCTCTCTCTCTCTCTCTCCCCCTCGCCCCACCCCCCTTGCCCCATTTTTATTTTATTTTATTTTTTATAAATTTTGTATTTTTGTATTTTATTTTTTTTATTTTTTTAATTTATTTTAATGTTCTTTTATTTTATATTATTTTTATTTTTTTATTTTTAGCTTGGCAAATCCATGAGTGTTCAAAAAAATAAATAAACGAAGAGGAATACTTTTGTTTCTATTTATATATAATTAAAAATACATTTTTATAATTTTTCATGGTTCAAATCTTTTGGCTCTGGATCGTGCCTCGGATGGCCACTTTTTTCAAATTTGGGGTCATTTTCATGTATTTTGGCACCTCTGAACTCATTTTTTGGCTTTGTTTTCCCAAATTCCCAATGTTTCTCTGAGTTTTGGTCGAAAACCACATGTTTTTAGCACATTTATCACATGTTTTTATTTAATCACATGGTCCACATGGTCTATTCTAACTTTCTTTTATCTTATGTTTCACAATTTCCCATATGCACCCTCTGTAGCTTTCCTGTTTTTTCATTTCGGCCCTCATCAGACCCCATACTCCTACTCCGTCACCCTCCCTTTACCCTTCTGCCAAGCTCCATCCTTACCCCTCCTGCCCTATCCATCTCAGCCCCCTCAACCCTTCCTTCCCCCTCCTTTCTACCCCCCCATTGCCCTCCTTTGCTTTTCCATGCGAAAATTCCACTTTTGGGTTCTTCTCTGGTGCTTGTTCTCTCCTGCTTCTGGTGGACTTGGTAGCTGCTCAGGTGTCCCTTTGAAGATTTTGTAGCTCAGAAGTCATGTTGTCCTATCTGCTTAGAGTTTTGGCTATAGTCCTAGAGAGCACATTAGGTGGTGGGCAACTGTTGAGCCATAAAAGTCATAATGGTCAAAGTCAACTGAGTCAAATTCAAATGTAGTCAAAGTCAAAAGGCCAAAGTCAAACCGATCAAAGTCAACAAGGTGAAGGTCAAAGTCAACATGGGAAAAGTCAAAGTCTTCGAAGTGCAGGTATCAAGATGCACAGATAGTGCACAAATAATTGTTCACAAAGGGGTAAAATTGCAAAAAGTGAGTTGCAGGTTGCAGAGGTATTTTTGTAATTTCCCTAAGGTTCAAAGTGTTTTTAAAGTGTTTTGGAAGGTTCAGGTGAACCCTCTCTTAGGTCCACAAGTGAAGAATTAAAAGGCAAAATGTGAAGGTATGTGAAGCGGCAGCATACGCAGAAGTGAAAGTATGGCCCCCCAATTAAAATTTTTGTTTTAGTCTAAAGTCACTACAGGAAAAAACATGGATTCGTTGGCTGCCCACTTTGGGAGACAATCTTGGGACATCAAAGTGAGCACCAAGATACTCTTGCAGTTAGGAGCGTATGTGAATCCACACTCAAATCAAGGCAAGGACTATTCTTGGAGAACTAAGCAAGACTAAGCAAGGTGAGCATAGTCTAAACTAGGCAAGAGAGAGAAGTGCAAGAGACACACACAGTGTGTGCGATGGAGAGAAGTGAAGTGCAAGGTGTGCATGAAGAGTGACTAAGAAAGTGTGCAGAGAAGGACTAAGCTATTCACCCCAAGGATCCCAAGGCCTCATTGAAGCTGTGTGCGTGCCGACAAAAGGTGTCCATCCCTCCCCCTTATTGGAAGCTTGGTGCAAGTTGTGCACAAGTGCAGTCCTGGAGAAGGTGGAGGTCTGGTGTAGAGAAGGGCCGCAACAACAAGACCCTTGGGTATTTGGTATTATGTGATTGAGCATTCTATGGGATTTTGTACAGAAGCATTGGATTGTATTGTGCATGACCATTGTACTTATCCTCTTATAATCAATGGACAGAGGCTTCTAGTGTGTATCTTTCTTATTCTCTTTCCCCTTTCTCCTACAAACACTCAAATCCCTTCTTGTCCAAGAAACCCCCAACAGTTTTGGTAAGTGTTGCTGGTTCTAAGAATTGGAATCTATATCACTTAGATGTCAAGAATGCATTCTTAAATGGATGGATAATTGAAGAAGTGTATATGGCACAACCACCAAGTTTTGAGGATGAAGATAAAATAGGTTATGTATGCAAGCTAAGGAAGGCACTCTATGGTCTCAAACAAGCTCCTAGACCTTGGAACCATAGGCTTGTTACTTATTTGCAAGACCAAGGGTTTGTAGCTAGCAAAGCAGATTCTTCTTTATTTATAAAGAAGAACAAATGAGAAGTTTTCTACTTATGCCTCTATGTAGATGACATCATCATTACAGGGAATGATGCTAATGGCATCAAGCAGGTTAAGGCTCAACTATTGGAACGAGTTAAAATCAATGACCTTGATTTGTTAACATACTTTCTTGGCTTAGAGCTTGTGTACATAGGTTCTGGCATATTTAATCCTAAGGAACTCAACCATAAGCTTAGTTCTCATGAAGGATAACTCCTTCTTGGTGTTACAGGTTATCAACAACTTGTGGGAAGTCTCAACTATGCTACCCTAACAAGAGCAGACTTTGCTTATGGAGTAATTACATTGACTCAGTTTATGCATGCATCAAGGAATCCCCGTATGGAAGTTGAAAAAAGGGTGCTAAAGTATCTAAAGGGTACCATGAATGATGGTTTGTTTTACCCCTTCACTTCTGACATAGCTATAAAGATGTATTCTGATGCAGATTAGGTTGGCTCCAAGGATGATAGGAGGAGCACTTCAGGTTATCAATCCTTCGCAGGTTCAAAGCTTATATCATGGTCATCTAAGAAGCAACCGAATATGGCATTATCATCCACAGAAGCAAAATACAAAGGTTTGGCAATTGCAACTCAAGAAGCTATGTGGCTTAAGCAACTATATGTAGATTTGGAGTTACATTCTTGCACTCCAATAATCTTTGGAGACAACACGAGTTCACTTCATTTGGATGCTAATGTTGTATATCATGCAAGGACTAAGCACATTGAAGTGCACTATCTTTATGTAAGGGGAAAATTTCTTAGCAAGGATATCCAACTATCCTATGTATCAACTCCTTTACAATGTGTAGATATACTCACAAAGTCTTTGGATGGAACCAAGATGAACAAATTCAAATTGATGACTGGTTTGCAGGAAATCAAGAAGGAGTGAAGACCAAGCATGTTAGGCTTGAGGGGGAGCTGTTGGTGGACTTAAAACCAAGCCCACATACTTGGTTAATTAGCACATCTCTTATGGAACCCCATGTGATCAATCTCTTGTAAAGATCATTCATAATTACCTTTGTAAAAGTTTCCTACAACAATGAGGAAGTTAGGAGGCATCAAATCTTGAAGTTTTTGGTTGCTGAATAATGAGGGAATATATCCTATACTTTAGGATTTACTTTTAGGTAGACATTTTTTAATTTGAATTCAAAATTTGGTCCAAGCCCAACTATAAGAAGAAGATCAAATGACCCATGTGTAATCTCGAGCCCATGAGATCATTTTTAGAGAGATTCATTGTGATGTGAGAGCTTATCTCATAGCTCATTCACTTCTCACACATTGAGCAATGTATGATTGCCAATGAAATTGTATTTGTATATATATTATCATTACATTCTCATTTCACTTCTTTGCTATAACTCAATTAGGACAATGATATTCATATATCTTGTTCTTAGTGCATGATTGATCATTTGTCAAAGCACGGTAGATTTATCACACTGTATAGTATATCACTACAAAGTTTCATTAGCATTGCATCTCTGGATCGTGAGATATTAACACATCTTCGCTATCTGGTATGTTGACTTATGCATCTCGTAATTGTCGGGATGGTTCTGTGATTTGCTAAACATCTTTCTCTACGTGTACTCCATCATTTTTTATGACATCACTCATGATTGGTAGCTTACTAAGCTAATTAGAGTTTCCCAAAGGGAATTATGCTAATTGCTACTTTTCAAAACATTGAACATGTGTAGGAACAAAAATAGCAAGTTTCTTGATCTTGGATCAACTCCCACCTATCTGTTTTGATCCATTATTTAGTGGATCATGTTCCAGGCAACATGTATGATTATTTATGATCATTAGCTAGCCAAGGAGGCCCAATAGACTCTCCAACAATCATTCTTGGTAGGTTTGATGTAGGATTAAGCAACACCACTTAATCTCTGAAGACTATCCACCATCTCCTCAAACAAGTGGTATCAGAGCAACAACAAGCAAGATGGGAGGTGGATTTATATCCATCATTGAAAAATTGGATAGAATCAACTACTCTACATGGTCACTAAGGATTCCAGCCTACCTTCAAGGGAGAAGTCCATATGGATACATCTCAAGAGATGAAGAGATGCCAACCTTCAGGAGCAAGCAACAACCTACAAGGGGAAAGCAAGAAAGGTTGACCACATGGTGTGCAAAGGATGCTCTTCCCAGGTCTTATCTACTAAAATCAATCTCATATTTTTTGTTGCCTCACATTAGAACTTGTAAGACCTCCCAAGAGACTTGGGAATTACTCTCATCATATTTCGCATCAAATACAAGAGCTAGGAAGAATCAGTTATGGATGGAGTTTACAACTCTAAAGAAGCAACCAAAGCAAGGAGTGGCTGATTATGTAACCAAGATGAAAGATGTGGCTAACCAGCTTGGAACCCTTGAAGAGGAGATAGAAGAAGAGCACATAGTAAGGAAGATCATTAATGGCATCAAAGCTGATGACAAGTGGGAGCCCTTCACCATAGCAATGGACCTCTACATGGATATGCAAATACCTGACCTCAAGACTTGATGGGGCAACTCTTCACCCATGAGACAAAGCTCAAGAAGAATGGTGACAACTCTAGAGGTAACCAATCTTCTGCCCTTTATATAGATAAGAATAAAAGTAAGGATAAAGGTAAAAACAAGAAGAATGAAGAAGAGGCTAGCACCTCTCAAGCTAATTATACAGGTAGAGGAAGGGATGCTAGAGGAAGGGGCAGGGGAGGAAAGAAAGGCAAGGGGAGACCCTATAACAATGCACCTTGCAACATTTGTGGTATTACCAACCACACCACAGTAGAACGCTTCAAGAAGACAAGGAATAAAATGGGAAGAGGCTTCCATAGAGGTAGCTATGGACAATCGAGAGGTAGATACAACAATGGAGGAAGCAAATATAATCAAAACTATAATCAAGGCTATCACAACAACAATTATCAAGGAGGTTTTAGAGGAAGAAGAGACTACAACAACTATACTCAAGACCAAGAAGATTCTCTGCTCATCATGAATATGACATCCAAGCAAGGTAAAGATGATGAGCATCTTTTCTATATTGATTCAGGTTCTTCCAATCATGTGGCTAGAAATGTGGCCTTATTATCTGATCTTGAGGAGCCCAAAGGGTATCATGAAGTACAAACAATTTATGGCATTAAACACTGAGTCAAGCAAATTGGAAATGGTAAGACCTCTGATGGTAACATGAACCTCTTGAGTAAAGTTCTATATGTGCCAACTATAACCAAAAACCTAATTAGTGTTGGACAGATTGTTGAGAATGGCTTACAGGTCAGATTCACTAAGCATGGAGCATATGTGGAAGACCCTCAACAAGGCTTCAAAAGGATTGCTAAAGGTGAGAAGTGTGGTAGCTTATTTACATTTGAGATTGAAGATACAAGAAACATAGCACTATTCAATTATAGAGATCAAACCTATCTGAGTTAGAAAGATGGCACAAAGGGCTAGGACACATAGGAGAAATAACTCTAAAGCAAATATGTAGGGATCAAAGTGTGCTTGGCATTCCCATGTGACCAAGCAGCATATGATATACAAATGTGGAGCATGCCAATTTTGCAAAGCTCAAGGACAACCATTCAATAGAAAGGGATACATTCATGAAGACTTTTGGAGCTTGTACACACTAATATGTGGGGTCTTGGCAAAGATCCATCAATCTCATATTCAAGGTATGTTTCATTTATTGATGAATATAGTAGATGGACAATCCTTTATTTCATGAAGCATAAGGATGAAGTATTTACATGTTTTAAAAAGTACTTGACACTAGTTGAAAACCAAATAGGAAGAAGCTTAAAAAGGATCAGGTCTGATGGAGTTGGTGAGTACTTTTCACATGAATTTGGTTCATTTTTATCGGAGAGAGGCATAAAGAGGGAAGTTACAACAAGACATACTCCTAAGTTGAATGGAGTGGCAGAGAGAAGGAACAGGTTAATAGTTGAAGCTATTAGGTCTATGTTGAATGAGAAGAAGTTACCTAATTACCTATGGGAAGAGGCAGTTTCCATAGCCACCTACTTGGTTAATAGGCTCCCATCCAAATCCTTGGTTGGTATGACACCCTATGAAGCATGGAATGGCAGGCGACCCTCTTTGGACCATTGTAAAATATTTGGGTGCATTGCTTATGCACATCTCCCATCACAAATTAGAGGGAAGCTTGACCCTAAAGCTGAAAATTGTATATTCATTGGGTATGATCAAAACCAAAAGGGCTACAGGCTATACAACCCCACTAACAAAGCATTTATAGTTAGTAGGGATGTAGTGTTTGATGAAAATAATTCATGGTTTGAGGATGATTGCAGGAAGGTCAGATTACCTTATGATTTGGAAAATGATTTTCCAACCCTCACTCAAGAAGATCAACATCTACCAGAAGACATCAATTCAGAGGATCAAGAGCAAATGGATTTCAAGGCATGGAAGTCAAGAGGCAAGACCAAAGTCAAGCAATTGGAGGACATAAACAGAATCCTCTAATCAAGCACTCAAGAGATCTAAAAAAGAAAGAAAAAAGCCCATAAGGTATGGCTATGATACATCATTAGTCACCAAACATTATGTGTATGTTACTAAATACTCTATGATAGAGGAGCCTTTTTCATTTGAAGAGGCTAGGATGAAGAAACAATGGAGAGAAGCCATGCAGGAAGACGTAGAAGCACTTCAAGAAAACCATACTTGGGACCTAGTTCCCAAGAAGCCAAGCATGAAGGTAATTGGATCTAGGTGGATATATAAAATAAAAAAGAACTGAGATGGTTCTATAAACAAGTACAATGCAAGGTTAGTGGAAAAAGGATTTCCCCAAACTCATGGAGTGGACTATGAAGAAACCTTTTCACCTATGGCAAAGATGCCAACAACTAGGATTTTGGTAAGTCTTGCTGCTTCTAAGAATTGTAATCTGTATTGGTTAGATGTCAAGAATGCATTCTTCAAAAAAATAGGTTATGTATGCAAGCTAAGGAAGGCAGTCTATGGTCTCAAGCAAGCTCCTAGAGCTTGGAACCCTAGGCTTGTTACTTATTTGCAAGATGAAGGGTTTGTAGCTATTTATAAAGAAGAAAAAATGAGAAGTTATCTGTGTATGCCTCTATGTAGATGACATTTTCATTACAAGGAATGATGCTAATGGCATCAATCAAGCTACAACTCAACTAATGGAAGAATTTAAAATCACTGACCTTGTTTTTTTAACATACTTTCTTGGCTTAGAGCTTGTGTACATAGATTCTGGCATATTTATTACTCAGACAAACTATGTACATGATA
Organism: Ceratopteris richardii; assembly: GCA_020310875.1. Lineage (NCBI taxonomy): Eukaryota > Viridiplantae > Streptophyta > Polypodiopsida > Polypodiales > Pteridaceae > Ceratopteris > Ceratopteris richardii. Next base: position 124,141,959 of record CM035439.1, on the reverse strand, counting down.
TATTGGTAAAGTCTAAGATGGAGAACACTAAAATTGCAGGTACTCCAATGGAACTCAACCATAAGCTTAGTTTGCATGAAGGAGAACTCCTTGATGATGTTACAGATTATCAACAACTTGTGGGAAGTCTCGACTATGCTACCCTAACAAGAGTAGACATTGCTTATGGAGTAATTACATTGAGTCAGTTTATGCATGCATCAAGGAAGCCCCATATGGAAGCTACAAAAAGGGTACTAAAGTATCTAAAGGGTACCATGAATCAAGGGTCGTTTTACCCATTCTCTTCTAAAATAGATATAAAGATGTATTCTAATGAAGATTGGGCTGGCTCCAAGGTTGATAGGAGGAGCACTTTAGGTTATCTATCTTTTGCAGGTTCAAACTTGTATCATGGTCATCTAAGAAGCAACCAACTGTGGCATTATCATCCATAGAAGGAGAATACAGAGGTTTGGCAAATGCAACTCAAGAAGCTATGTGGCTTAAGCAACTATATGCAAATTTGGAGTTACATTCTTGCACTCCAATAATCTTTGGAGACAACATTAGTTCACTTCATTTGGCTGCTAATCCTGTATATCATGCAAGGTCTAAGCACATTGAAGTGCACTATCGTTATGTAAGGGAAAAATTTCTTAGCAAGGATATCCAACTATCCAACCCTTGGTCCTGCAAATAAGTAACTAGCCTATGGTTCCACGCTCTAGGATCTTGCTTGAAAGCATAGAATACCTTCCTTAGCTTGTATACATAACCTGTTTTATCTTCATCTTCAAAATCTAGTGGTTGTTCCATATACACTTCTTTTGATATCCATTCATTTACGAATGCATTCTTGACATTTAAGTGATATAGATTCCAATTCCTAGAAGCAGCAACACTTACCAAACCTTTGCCACGAGTGAAAAGGTTTCTTCATAGTCCACTCCATGATTTTGGGCAAATCCTTTTGCCACTAACCTTGCCTTGTACCTATTTATAGAACCGTCTGAGTTCTTTTTATTTTATATATCTAGCTAGATCCAATTACCTTCATGCTTGGCTTCTTGGGAACTAGGTCCCAAGTATGGTTTTCCTGAAGTGCTTCTACTTCTTCTTGCATGGCTTCTATCCATTCTTTCTTCTTCTTAGCCTCTTCAAATGAAGAAGGCTCTTCTGTCATAATGTCTTTAGTGATATACATAGAATTTTTGGTGACCAATGATGTATCATAGCCATACCTTATGGGGTTTTCGCTTTCTCTTTCAGATCTCCTGAGTGCTTGATTAGAGGATTCTGGTATGTCCTCCAATTGCTTGACTTTGATCTTGCCTCTTGACTTCCATGCCTTGACATCAATTTGCTCTTCATCCTCTGAATTGATGTCTTCTCGTAGATGTTGATGTTCTTGAGTGAGGGTTGGAAAATCATTTTCCAAATCATAAGGTAACTTGACCTTCCTGCAACCATCTTCAAACCATGAATTATTTTGATCAAACACTACATCACTACTAACTATAAATGCTTTGTTAGTGGGGTTGTATAGCCTGTCACCCTTTTGATTTTGATAATACCCAATGAATATACACTTTTCAGCTTTAGGGGCAAGCTTCCCTCTAATTTGTGAGGGGATATGTGCATAAGCAATGCACCCAAATGTTTTACAATGGTCAAAAGAGGGTCTCCTACCCAAAGGTAATTAGGTAACTTCTTCTCATTCAAAATAGACCTAGAAGCTTCAACTATTAACCTGTTCCTTCTCTCTACCACTTCATTCAATTCATGAGTATATCTTGTTGTAACTTCCCTCTTTATGCCTCTCTCCTATAAAACTGAATCAAATTCATGTGAAAAGTACTCACCACCTCCATCAGACTTGATCCTTTTCAAGCTTCTTCTTGTTTGGTTTTCAACTAGTGCCAAGTACTTTTTAAAACATATAAATACTTCATCCTTATGCTTCATGAAATAAAGGATTGTTTGTTGCTCTAATATCACTGTTGGAGGAGATGGTGGATAGTCTTCAGAGATGAAGTGGTGTTGCTTACTATTGCTTCACACCTGCCAAGAATGATTGTTGGAGAGTGTAGTTGGCCACTTTGGCTAGCTAATGATCATAAATAATCATATATGTTACTTAAAACATGATCCACTAAATAATGGATAAAAAGATAGGTGGGCATTGATCCAAGATCAAGAAACTTGCTATTTTTGTTCCTGCACTTGTTTAACATTTTGAACAGTTCTCTGAGCATAGCAATAATTAGCTTAATTCCTTTTGGGAAACTCTAATTAGCTTAGTAAGCTACCAATCATGAGTGATTTCATAAAAAATAATGGGCTATACGTAGAGAAAGATTTTTAGCAAATCACAAAACCATCCCGACAATTATGGGATGCATCAATCAATATACTAGAGAGCAAAGATGTGTTAATATCTCCTGATCTAGAGAAGCAATGCTAATGAAACTTTGCAGTCATATACTAGATGTTGTGCTAAATTTGTCATGCTTTAAATCATGAAAAATGATCAATCATGCACTGAGAACAAGCTCTAAGAATATCACTGTTTTGATGGAGTTATAGCAAAGAAGTGAAATGAGAATGTAATGATAATATATGTATTAAATCATATGCAAAATACAATGTCGTTGGCAATCATACATTGCTCAGTGTGTGAGAGGTGAACGAGCTATGAGATAAGCTCTCAGTTCACAATTAATCTCCCTCAAAATGATCCCATGGGCTCAAGATTACATGCAGGTCATTTGATCTTCTTCTTATAGGTGTGGTTGGAGCCAAAGTTTGAATTCAAATTCAAAAATGCCTACCTAAAAGTGAATCCTAAAGTATAGGATATATTCCCTCATTACTCAACAAACAAAAACTTCAAGATTTGATGCTTCATAACTTCCTTGTGATTGTAGGACACTTTTACAAAGGTAATTATGAATTATCTTTACAAGAGATTGATTACATGGGGTTCCATAAGAGATATGCTAATTAAACAAGTATGTGGGCTTGGTTGTAATTGTACCAACAATGACAAGTAACCTATTAGGTTCATAGGGGTATATACAAGCCGAGGGAAAAAAACCTCCTAAAGGGGGAGAAAACTAACCCAACAATCCTAGTGTGTTCACATACATCACTACCGAAATATATCAACAAATACCCCCTAGGAGTGACGCGCCAAATAGAGAGTTAACACTCATGTATAAGGAAGTGCCAAGCTATATGGAATCAATCCCCAAAAGGAAGTAAACCTAAATCTTTGTAGAAAGCTTCAAACTTCTTCCTAGGAAGAGGATTTGTGAAAAGTTCTACAACATTCTCATCTATGGGCAGATCTCTCCAACATAGAACCTCTCCTTGACATAATTATAGTGAACCTCAATATGCTTAGTGTGAGCATGGAACATAGGGTTGCTGACAAATTTGAATGCACTCTCACTATCAGTAAAGATTGTGGTGGTAGAAGATTGACCAACACCCAAATCAATCATAAGGTATCTAAGCCACACACACTCAACAGGCGCTGTGAAAATTACTCGATACTTAGCATCACAACTAGATGTAACCATAATAGCTTGCTTCTTGCTCAACCAAGATATGCATGAGCTAAAACCACTCATAGATACACAAATGTCATAGCAACCAGCCTTATCAAAGTAAAAAAAAATCATCTAAATCTCCTGGTACTGATTGCTCCTTGGGATAAAGCATGAAGCGAAAACCACTCATAGATACACAAGTTTCATAGCAACCACCGTAATCAAAGTCAAAAAAAGCATCTAAATCTCGTGGTAGTGATTGCTCCTTGGGATAAAGCAATCCAAGCAGTTGGGTACCACACAAGTAGTGAAAGATGCACTTAATTGGTTGCCAATGCTTAACACCTGGGCATTGCATAAACATGCTCATATGTGAGACAACAAACTGAATATCTCACCGAGTAATGGATCACTAAATCAAGCATCTAATAGCATACTCATAGAGAATAACATCAAATGCATCTTATGCATCATGAAGCCTTAACCGTAAACCTCTTTCCATAGGAGTGGAAATAGGTTTGTAGTCTTCAAGGCAAAAATGCTGCAATAATTTATCAATATGTTTTGTTTGACGATAAGCTATTCTGCCATCAACTTGCATAAATTGAATGCCCAAATAATGATGCAAATGCCCTAATTTTGGCATCTAAAATGAGGCATGCAGATCAGCCTTAAAATTAACAAAATGCTTCTCATTAGGACCAGTGAGCACCATGTCATCAACATAGACAAGAATGATCAGAAACACAACTTCATTCATAACATATTGTTACACTTATGTGTTCCTTGAGTAGATTTGATATGAACCTTTTCCCTATACATGGGCACTTTTTACTCGTGCTGGCTAGAGGTTTTTTCCCCATGTTACCACATACATGATTCACTCATATGTGGTGGTACTTTGTACTTAGGGATATTATTCAGCTCTTACTTCAGTTTAGTTCATCGTAAATAGAGAGAGCTATTCGAGCCATTGTCTTCCCCGTGTGTCTTGCTCTATTTGTGCTTCTTGTGTGTCTCTCCCACTTCTACACACACCCAACAATGGTATCAGAGTAGGTTCATCTCCGTCTCAATTTTTGGTTTTTTGAATCATGGCACGGGTGCACTTTTAATAGTGTGCATCGACTTCGGAGCATAGAACCGTGAATTTCAGCAGCCAAAAAACATTTCCATCAGTTGCCCTAGGGTTTTACCCCCAATTTGAAGCCATTCATGCAGTCAAAATCACCATCAGAGTGACAGTTTATGAGCTGAAATTTCAGCACTCATTTCAGCTTTTATCGAAGTAAAGTTTTTGCCACATTCTTGTTCTTTAGTGAAATGGCGGGAAGCAATGACTTGTTTGGCATGCTTCAAGTTGAAGATAAGCTTGATGGGACCAACTATCCAATGTGGTCTTACATGATGAAGCATGTTCTTGTTGCAAAACAACTTTGGAACATAGTGGCAGATGTAGATCGAACACCAACAGGTTCTTCTACTTCATAGTCTACTATCACAGATGGAGCTTCTGATTTGAGTATAGTGGTTTGTCCTTCTCCACCTACACAAGAGCAGCTTAGATGGGATGGAAAAGATGCTTAAGCTCATGCATTGATTGCACTTTCTGTGAAGCGTCACATAGTTCCACACATTCGGTCATGTTCTACATCAAGACAAGCATGGGATACTCTTGCTTCTTTGTATGCCGTACATAATGAAGCATGTATTGCATACTTGAGGAAGCAACTTGAGAATGCATGTATGGTTGAAAATGATTCATGGATGTGTATGTGATACACATCACGGACTTGAAAGAGCAATTGGTAAACATAGATGAGATCATTTCAGGTGCATCACTCATTTCTAGATTGTTGAAAGGATTATCGGAATCCTTTCAAAACTTTGCTACTACACTCCGTTTGGTTGCAAAAGGGAATCCTAATATGTATGCATTTGATGAGGTTGTGACTCCTCTAATGCAAGAAGAGCAAACTAGAGTGAATAGGAGTGGTTTGATTGAGGGAACGCAAGCACTTGCTATCTCATAAAAGGGGAAAAGCAAGTATGGTTCAACTTTGGGTTCATCAAAACCAAAGCCACAACCTTCCTCTTCCATGCATTCCTCTAATGATGCTGATTTGCAATAGAAGAAGAGATGCAAATATTGCGGAAATGCTAGTCATACTATTGATGAGTGTAGAAATCTTGCTAAACACGATGAAAACAAGAAGGAATATGACATGTCTGTTGCTGAAAATTCACCAAATGCAAACAATGATGAAGCTAACATGGCTCAAGCATTGATTGCTGAAGCTAGACTTCATGTATAGTTTGTTGATGATAAGTGTATGGTTCATGATTTCAGCAATCGTGATGTTATTGTGATGTCTAGTATATTATGTAATGGTTTGTATCGCATGGATACATACAAGAGGCTGCCTCGAATGCCTTGGTTGCTCATACTTCTTCCATGGCTGAAATGGAGCTTTGGCATGCTCATTTTGGTCACTTGAACTTCAATAGTTTGCTTTACTTGCAAAAGAAGGACATTGTTTTTTGTTTCCCTACACTTAAGTCCATTGAAAAGCATGCATGTGAAGGTTGCATTCTTGGAAAAATGCATCGTGCTTCTTTTTCAAAAGATAGTCATACACACACTATAAGAGAATTGCAGCTTGTTCATAGTGATGTATGTGGTTTCATCAAGACTCCATCTTTTGGAAAGCATGTATATTTTGTAACCTTCATTGATGATGATACTCGCCATACATGGGTGTATCCTATGAAAGCAAAGAATGGGGTATTTTCTAGCTTCAAAGCATTTTAAGCTATGCCTAAAAAATTTTCTTCACAAAAGCTTTTGACTCTATGCACGGATCGTGGTGGTGAATACATGTCACATGAGTTTAATGTTTTTCTTTGTGAAAGAGGTATTTCACACCAATGTATGGTGCCAAATACACCGTAGCAAAATGGTATTGCTAAGCATTGAAAATCATCACTCCTTGTGAGGCTTGGAATGGACATAAGCCCATTGTTAGCCATATGCATGTGTTTGGTTGTTTGGCATATGCTCTTGTACCATCACAACAACATCAAACACTTGTTGACAAGGCGAAGAAATGTATATTTGTTGGTTATAGTGTTGAAAGTAAGGGATATTGATTGTACCATCTATTGAAAAACACAATTATTGTGAGTCAAGATGTGGTATTTGCTGAAAATTCAATTTTCCCTCTACTTGAATGCAAAAGACAGCCAACAATTAGCTCACAAGATGTGTTCGATACACTCATGCCTTTGCTCCAAAATGGTGTGCTTGACTATGGTCATGTAGATCAGCCAATTGAGGCTCAAAGGGCTGAAAAATTCCAGCAAAATAGAGCTAAAAATACAGAGAATTTCCAACCAAACATGGCTGAAATTGTTTAGCCAAAAATTATCAGAAGTACTGGAAATTTCCAGCCACATATGACTGAAGATTTGCATCAAAATATGGCTAAAAATAAGCATGAAATTTAGCCCATGCATGATGTACATGTTGATGATATATTACATAATGAACGCATGTCTATCAAGAGTGCACAAACTATGCCAAAGTGGCTGAAACAAACTTTACAGGACAGCAGATTGAGTGCACCTTTACTTGGTAGAACAAGATCAAGCTCTCGCCATGCATTAAGTAATTTTGTGGATTATTCTCTTATTGCTACAACATGTAATGAAGAGCCACTTATTTTGAAGATGCACATGACGATCCACATTGGATGAGCACTATGCAATCAAAGATGGATTCCATACATAGGAATAGTACTTGGGAATATGTAGTTTGATTGAAAGCACTCTCTATGTATTCAAAGATGGGTCTAACCTTACAATGCTTGTTCTTTATGTTTATGACATACTCTTGAGTGGGTCATGTTGGGATAGATGGATGGATGCTCCAAGAGACTCAGTAGGTACTGCTAAACCTGCTTTGTACCAGCCCTCTTTTGCTTCAGAGTTGATAAGTAGACCTTCTTAGCTTTCCAATAACACCAAAAAAATGGCCTATGTGCTTTGGAAGTGATGTGTGTAATGATTGAACCAAAACAGATAACTTTGAAGTTCACAAACTCAAGAAAACCTTCTATTTTAGTCTTGACACTTGCTGACTGTTTTGCTCAGTGTGACCAATACAGTAGAAATTGATAAAATTCCTTCTAGGGGTATTTAATTAGCTTAGTAAGCTACCATTTGCAAGTGGAATGATGTAAAAAGATAAACTATGCTAAGAGTTAGCAAGTTTAGCTATAGCCCCGACTTTTTAGGACTGTAGCAGAAATTGACCAGAGTTCACCTCGACGCAGATTTCTCTCAAATGGCTGAATAGAATCACTTCAACCTTTGATAGCACGTAGATGAGTTTGAGATGAATCCAACTAGCTTTGAATCACTTGATTTGGTGGAGAATTGACCGAGATATGCCCTTGACAAGTTGACAGACTTTTGAGTAGACTAACAGAGAACTCAGAGATTAATGATGTAAATGTATCTATTAATTAACACTTGTATACAATCCCATTGGCATGAATAACATTGCCTAATGGTGTAGAGAGGTGTAGGCTATGGTATAGTCCTCACACACACTCAAACTCAGTAGAATGAGGCTCGGGAATGATCTCACATGACCGCAACTTTTTAAGTTCATTTTTATATGAAGTGAGTGGAGATTTGAATTCAAATTCAAATTTTGGCTCCTATGATCAAGCTCCTAAATGCTGGGAAATATTCCTTCAATCAAATGAGCTACTTTTCCATGACTCACTTTGGTAGGTGATTACAAAAGATTCTAAGTCAAATTGACTTTTACAATGAGGTAAAGTGGTAATTAACCACTAGCATATGTTCCTATGCTTCTTCATGTATGTGTAGACTTTGATGCATCCTTTGAGCCAAATGTCTAGGCTTGCAAATTACACCAACAGCTCCCCCTCAAGCCAAACATTTTGGCTTAAGTCTTCATCTTTAATCTTCAAGTATATCGTGCAATCCAATCATGGATTTGAACCTGCAAAGTTTTGTTCCATCCAAAGCTTTAGTCAACAAATCTGCACATTGCATGTTGGTTGATACATAGGTAAGTTGAATCTCCTTGCTTATCAACTTCTCTCTCACATAATGGTAATGAACCTCTATGTGTTTAGTCCTAGCATGATAGATAGGATTAGCTGCAAGGTGAAGAGAACTTGTATTATCTCCAAAGATAATTGGTGACCTAGTATACAAACCCAATTCTGTATACAAAAGCTTAATCCAAATTGCTTCTTGTGTGGCATTAGCTAGTCCTCTATATTCTGCCTCTGTGGAAGACAAAGCAACAGTAGTTTGCTTCTTTGAAGACCATGAAATTGGTTTGTCACCTGCAAAAGAAATATATCCAGAAGTGCTTCTCCTATCATCCTTGCATCCTGCCCAATCTGCATCTGAATAAATTTTGATATTAATATCTGAAGTGTAAGGGAAATAGATTCTGTGTACCCTTGAGATACTTCAAGATTCTCTTGGCAGCCTCTAAGTGAGGTATCCTTGGCTTGTGCATAAATTGACTTAGCACACTTACTCCATATGCAATATCAATTCTTGTAAGAGTAGCATAGTTCAAGCTACCCACTATACTTTGATAACCTGTAATGTCTTTGACTTCATCACCTTCATGGGCACTTAGCTTTAGGTTCACCTCCATTGGAGTGCTTGCTACTTTAGCATCGTGCAAGTAAAACTTCTTCAACATATCTTGTACATATTTTTTCTGAGTAATGTATATCCCTGAATTAGTGTAAACTAATTCAAGCCCTAGAAAATACTTCAATAAACCAAGATCATTGATCTTGAACTCCTTCATCATCTGGCTTTTGATATACCTGATTCCATTGACATCATTACCTGTAATGATGATTTCATCAACATAAACATAGAGATAGATTACCTCTGAATTACTTCTCTTAATGAACAGAGAAGTGTCAGCCTTGCTCATAACAAAACCTTGGTCTTGGAGGTATGTGGTTAACCTGTAATTCCATGCCCTAGGTGCTTGCTTCAATCCATATAAAGCCTTCTTTAATTTGCAAACATAAGCTACCTTCTTAGGGTCCTCATAGCCAGGAGGTTGTGACATATAAACTTCTTCTGAAATCCATCCATTCAAGAAAGCATTCTTGACATCCAATTGGTACATGTTCCAATTCTTTGATGCAGCCACACTTACCAACACTCTTGGCATCTTGGCCACAGGAGAAAATGTCTCTTCATAGTCAATGCCTTGGGTTTGTGCAAAACCCTTGGCTACCAATCTAGCTTTGTACCTATTAATTGTTCCATCAGAATTTCTTTTCAACTTATAGATCCATCTGGATCCTATTACCTTCATAGAATCTTTCTTGGGTACTAACTCCCATGTGTCACTCTCCTTGAGTGCTTCAATCTCCTCATCCATAGCTTCTTTCCATTCTGATTTGGTTATTGCTTCTTCATATGAACCTGGTTCTTCATTTGACAAATCTTTGGCAAGATAAACTCAATGTTTAGTAATAAGAGATGTATCATACCCATATCTGATAGGTTTCTTGCTTTGTCTTTGAAATCTTCTAATTGATTGAGTTGACGATTCAGGTATGTCTTCAAGCTTCTTCATCTTCATTTTGCCCTTGGACTTCCATGCTTTGAATTCTTCAAGGTTGATAGTGTCTTCATCATCTGAATTTGAGTCTTCATTCTGAGTAGGTTCCTCCTTTGCAAGTTTTGGAAATTCCTCTTCCAAATCATAGGGTAGTTTGACCTTCCTGCATTCATTCTCATACCAAGAATCATTTTCATCAAAGATAACATCTCTGCTTACCATAAATCCCTTATTGGTAGGATTATAAAACCTGTAACCTTTTTTATTTAAATCATACCCAATGAAAATGCATTTTTCAGCCTTTGGGTCTAGCTTACCTTTTATCTGAGAAGGAATGTGCACATATGCTACACATCCAAATATTTTGCAGTGATCTAATGATGGTCTTTTACCATGCCATGCTTCATAGGGTGTCATACCATCAAGTGACTTAGATGGTAACCTGTTTATGAGGTAAGTGGCAGTAGAAACACTCTCTGCCCAAAGATAGTTAGGTAACTTCTTCTCATTAAGCATAGATCTAGCTGTCTCAACAATTAACCTATTTCTTCTCTCAGCTACCCCATTCTGTTCAGGAGAATACCTTGTGGTTATCTCTCTTTTGATGCCTCTCTCCTGCAAGAAGTCTTCAAATTCGTTGGAGAAGTACTCACCTCCTCCATCTGATCTTAGCCTCTTCAAATTCCTTCCTGTCTGGTTTTCAACTAATGAAAGATATTTCTTAAAACAATTAAATACCTCATCCTTGTGCTTCATGAAGTATAATACAGTCCATCTACTATAATCATCAATGAAAGACACATAGTACCTTGATCCTGAGACTGAGGGGTCTTTGCTAGGTCCCCAAACATCTATGTGTACAAGCTCTAGGTAGTCTTCATGCATATATCCTTTCTTGGAGAAGGGTAACCTGTGAGACTTACCAAATTGACAAGCACCACACTTAAAAATCATATGTTGCTTGGATACATTAGGTATCCCAAGCACACATTGGTCCCTGCACATTTGTTTCAAGGTTCTTTCTCCTATGTGCCCTAACCTTTTATGCCAAATTTCAAGCTCTGAAAGTGTTTAATCTTTATAATTGTATAGTGCAATATTCTTTGTATCTTCCAACTCAAAAGTGAAAAGTCTACCTGATTTTTCTCCTTTAGCAATCCTCTTGAACCCATGTCTTGGGTCCTCCACATATGCTCCATATTGATTGAATCTGACCTGCAAACCTTTCTCCACAATCTGACCAAGACTCATCAAATTTTTGGTAATGGTTGGTACATAGAGTACCCTGCTCAACAAATTCTGATTACCATCACAAGTCTTAACATTTCCAACTTTAACTACTAAATGCTTTGTATCATCACCTGTTTGGACTTGATGTTTACCTTTTGGTTCCTCAAGATCAGAGAGTAGTGCCACATTGCCAGCCACATGATTTGAGCACCCTGAATCAATGTAGAATATGTGGTCATCATTTGTACCTGACTTTGAAGTCATGTTCATGATCAGAAGAGAGTCATCCTGCTCCTCTGTGTAATTGTTGTAGTCCTTTCTGGTTTTGAAAACTCCTTGGTAGTTTCCATTGTAATTGTTGTTATAATTGTTGTTGTAATTGTTGTTGTGGCCTTGGTGATGGTTGAACCTTCCTCTTGACTGTGAGTATCCACCTCTTTGGTAGCCTCTTCCTCTCTGATTTTTGTAATTCCTGAAACACTCATCTGTAGTATGATTTGGTAAACCACAAATGTTACATGGTGATGAGTTATAGGGTCTCCCCCTACCTTGCTTACCTCCTCTGCCCCTTCCTCTTGAAGATCTACCTCTCCCTGCATAGTTGGCTTGGGAGGTAGAGCCTTCATCTTCCATCTTCTTGCTCTTGCCTTTATCCTTAGACTTCTTATCAGTGTATAGGGTAGAAGAGTTATTACCTTTGGATGTATCTCCATTTTTTGTGAGCTTTGCTTCATGTGTAAATAGTTGTCCCATGAGAGTTGTAAGATCTGGAGTGTGCATGTCCATGTAGAGATCCATTGCAGTGGTGAAGCTTTCCCATTTGTCATCAGCCTTGATTCCATTGATCACTTGCCTTACAATTTGTTCTTCTTCAATCTCTTCTCCTATGCTTGCTAACTGATCTGCAACATCTTTGATCTTGGTCACAAATTCTGAAACAGCTTGCTTAGGTTGCTTCCTTAGTGTTGTGAATTCAATCCACAACTGATTTTTCCTAGCCCTTGTATTGGAGGAAAAAGATGATGACAAGGTTTCCCAAGTTTCTTGGGATGTCTTACAATTTCTGATATGTGGCAAAAGAAAGTCAGAGATAGAGTTGAGTAAATATGACCTTGCCAATGCATCCTTAGCACACCATGTGTTGAGCTTTTCTTGTTCTTCCTTGGTTGGTAATCCTCTTGCTTTGAATGAGGGCAATTCCTCATCTCCTGAGATGTATCCATAGAGACTCCTTCCTTGTAAGTAGGTCTTCATCCTTAGAGACCAAGCTTGATAGTTGTTCCTGTCCAGTTTGTCAATAAATGAAGGAAAACCATCTCCCATTTTACCTCTATTGCTCTGATACCACTGTTGGGATAGATGGATGGATGCTCCAAGAGACTGAGTAGGTACTTCTAAACCTGCTTTGTACCAGCCCTCTTTTGCTTCAAAGTTGATAAGTAGACCTTCTTAGCTTTCCAATAACACCAAAAAAATGGCCTATGTGCTTTGGAAGTGATGTGTGTAATGATTGAACCAAAACAGATAACTTTGAAGTTCACAAACTCAAGAAAACCTTCTATTTTAGTCTTGACACCTGCTGACTGTTTTGCTCAGTGTGACCAGTACAGTAGAAATTGATAAAATTCCTTCTAGGGGTATTTAATTAGCTTAGTAAGCTACCATTTGCAAGTGGAATGATGTAAAAAGATAAACTATGCTAAGAGTTAGCAAGTTTTGCTATACCCCCGACTTTTTAGGACTGTAGCAGAAATTGACCAGAGTTCACCTCGATGCAGATTTCTCTGAAATGGCTGAATAGAATCACTTCAACCTTTGATAGCACGTAGATGAGTTTGAGCTGAATCCAACAAGCTTTGAATCACTTGATTTGGTGGAGAATTGACCGAGATATGCCCTTGACAAGTTGACAGACTTTTGAGTAGACTAACAGAGAACTCAGAGATTAATGATGTAAATGTATCTATTAATTAACACTTGTATACAATCCCATTGGCATGAATAACATTGCCTAATGGTGTAGAGAGGTGTAGGCTATGGTATAGTCCTCACACACACTCAAACTCAATAGAATGAGGCTCGGGAATGATCTCACATGACCGCGACTTTTTAAGTTCATTTTTATATGACGTGAGTGGAGATTTGAATTCAAATTCAAATTTTGGCTCCCTATGATCAAGCTCCTAAATGCTTGGAAATATTCCTTCAATCAAATGAGCTACTTTTCCACAACTCACTTTGGTAGGTGATTACAAAAGATTCTAAGTCAAATTGACTTTTACAATGAGGTAAAGTGGTAATTAACCACTAGCATATGTTCCTATGCTTCTTCATGTATGTGTAGACTTTGATGCATCCTTTGAGCCAAATGTGTAGGCTTGCAAATTACACCAACAGGTCATGTGATGCAAAACTTGACATTCTTATGGTTGATTTGTAGCATACTTTTGATGTCACTTACCTTGGTATTTTGAGCTACTATCTTGGCATCTAGTTTGTATCTGTTGAGGGGGGAATTGTTATGCATCAAGCAAAGTATGTTGAAAAACTACTTTAGCATTTTGTCTTTGAGGATTGCAAGCCAGTTTCCACACTAGTTGAGATAGGATTAAGATTCTCATTGAGAATTCCAGTGATGCATTTGATACTTCTCTTTATCAGCAAGTTGTGGGATGTCTTATATATGCATGCAACACAAGGCCAGATATACAGTATGCAGTTTCCTAGTTGAGTTGATTCATGCATAGGCCTGACACTAATCATTGGCAAGCAATGAAATGTGTGTTTAGATACCTCAGAGGAACTTTGAGTTTCGGTCTCTTTTATGGTAGAGATATTCAGCCATGTTTGCATGCTTTTATAGATAGTGATTGGGCTGGTTGTTATGATACTCGCATGTCCACTAGTGGTAATTGCTTTTTCCTTGGAAACTCATGCATATGTTGGTTGAGTAAGAAGCAACCTACAGTGGCAACATCGAGTTCTGAAGCTGAGTACAGGGCCGTTTTCATAGCTACAGGGGAGTGTATATGGTTGAGACACTTATTGGTGGATCTTTGCATGGAGATTGATGCTACTATGCATATTCTCACTAATAGTCAGAGTGCATTGGTTGTTGCACGAAACCCAATGTTTCATGCATGGACCAAACATATTGAGGTGCATTATCACTATGTGTGAGAGCACCTTCATGCAGGAGATATTGATTTGGTATATGTGCCTACACAAGATAATGTGGCAGACATATTCACTAAAGCTCCTCCACGGGAAAAGTTTGAAGCTTTTTGCAAAGCTTTAGGATTATTACCTTGTGGGGGCTGATCTTTCACTCCCTGTATGTGTTCACATCATTTGCTCTAGGGGGGTTTGTTGCACTTATGTGTTCCTCAAGTAGCTTTGATTTGAATGTTTTTCCTATACATTGGCATTTTTTACTCTAGTGTTGACTAGAGGTTTTTTCCCCATGTTACCACATACATGATTCACTATCTGGTGGTACTTTGTACTTTGAGATATTATTCAGCTCTTACTTCAGTTCAGTTCATAGTAAATAGAGAGTTCTATTCCAACCATCATCTTCTTTGTGTGCCTTGCTTCATTTGTGCTCCTTGTGTGTGCTTCTTGTGTGTCTCTCACACTTCTACACACACGCAACACATATAAGGTGCTCTCAGTTGGACTATTAGCAAAACCATGTCCAATCAAGTAGGCATGTATCTTTTCATACCAAGCACATGCTGCTTGCTTCAAACCATATAATGCAATTTTCACCTTGCACACTTTGTTTTCATGCCCTTTCTACACAAAACCATAGGGATGAAAAACATGCAGTTCTTCATGCATGCAACCATTCACAAATGTAGTTTAAATTTCTAACTCATGTATGTTCCAACCATGATGAGCTGCAAGTGCACACATGCTACAAACAATAGTCATTTAACAAAGGTCTCATGAAAATCAATGCCTTTTTCTCACCTTTGCAACGAGCCTAGCCTTATACTTGTCAATAGTCCCATCATGCTTACACTTCAGTATGTATACCTACTTAGTGCCAGTAGCATTCTTGCTAGGAGCCAATTCACATAAAGATGAGGTACCATTTTTCATTATAGCATCACATTCTGATTGCATAGCAACCATCCAATTTTCAAAATTTTGTGCTTCATTAAACAAAACAGGCTCATTCTCATCACAAAGACTAGAGGCAGCCATAGTATAGTGATTTGATGCAAAAGAAGCACTATGAGAGCCTAAATGAGTATGATATGATAGAGGTGCATCTAGTTTGCTATCTCGCGAGGTCTACACTAGACATTTAGGCATAATCTTTGCCTCCTCTATATCACTTATCTCATCAATAAGTGCATCATGTAAATCTGCATAAAAAATGGAATGATCTGCATCATCATGTGAAACTTGAAAAGGCTAAGAAATTGCCTCATTTGGACCAACACTAGTTTTCCCACCTATAAAATGAGGCTGCAAAGTGCCATAGACATTTTTGGATCTAACTGATGTCTAAGTACATAAAAGAAATGGCTAGATAACATCTTCCACAAAAACAACATCACGGCTAACCAAAATGTGTTTATTCTATGGATGATAGAGCTCATAGCCTTTGCTTTCATAACTGTACCCGACAAAAATACATTTCACTACTTTATCATCCAATTTCCCATGTTGTTTTTTAGGCCCTAATGCATATGCCAAACAACAAAAGACACATAGCTGAGAAATAGCTGGATTGTGCATTGGTACATTTAACAAGCCTAAGTGCATTTCTAAATTCATGGGACTACACATCCATTTTATCTCTTCACAAGAAGGAACTATATGTGAACCTATGCTCGTCATTCTTAGCATAGTTACTTTGGATAAATGTAAAGGAAAAAGAAATAAGGAATCTCATGAATTGAGGGAGCTGAACCCACAACACATGTGGTAGCAAGAATCAACTCAAATCATCCCTAAAGTGAAGGATCCATTTTGAGTGAGGGAAAATTCAAATTCAAACTTGAACTATGAGTATAAATAGATATGCTTTTAATCGCGGGATAGGAGAGCCATTTTGAGATAATTTTACCTATATCAATGAGCAAACATTAAGCTCACTTCATGTATGAGTGTTCTACTACAATTCCCTTGTATCATATGTTCACTAGCATATACATTTTGATACATTTCTTCAAGTATATCTCTGTCTACTATTCTCTATTGCATCTTCATCATTACATTGATTTTGTGAAATTGATTCCTCTATATGTACCCTCTCATTTTCAATACTTTGACTTGGGATAGTTAGATTAAAGTGTCTACTACGTGTTTATCAATTTTCATTACATTTGGTTTAGAGGACTTTGAGATATGAATCATAGAAGGTGATTGTGTGTGCACATTCTAGATCCTAAAATGTCAGGATGATCCCCTCACTTGTTAGATTCATTTCTTAGTGTATGGTGTGGCTAAATTGATGAAATAACTTGCTTTAGTTAGCTACATACTCCACTTAGATGTGTGCAAAAGATCTCTAGTCAATTCTATTGGGTGCGTATAGAAGTATGAGAGACACACGAGAAGCACACACAAGGAGCACAGACGTAACAAGACACATGGAGAAGATGATGGCTGGAATAGCTATCTCTATTGAAAATGAACTTAACTCAAGTAAGAGTTGAATAATATCCCTAAGTACAAAGTACCACCACATATGAGTGAATCATGTATGTGGTAACATGGGGAAAAAACCTCTAGCTAGCACTAGAGTACACTCATTCTCGAGACGTACTTCTAACCCAATCAAGGTTATTTAAATTGTCCAAGTTCTTCTTGATCATCTTTGATGTTCCCCCTCTTCTTCTCTCAGGAGAATATTTCACCTTATGAACTCAAATTAGGATGGCTGTTCAATAGTGCCTCAAATCACCCACTCACTATTCTTTGCATAGATTCAAAATGTTGCTTTCTAATGTAACAACACTCATCACCTCTAACCCGTCAAGAGAGACAAAATAAACTGCAAAAGTCCTATACAAAGGCCTATCAACATCATTGTCCTCTTTGCATGTTTTAATCAAAATAGTGTGTCGATTTGAAGCAAGTAAAGGAAAAAGTAGAGATGAGAATCTCTACGACACTCACCCCTCCAATCCTACACATTGTTCTCGATGGGCCAAATAACTTGTTGCTTCAAAAAAAATAACTTCATCTCAAATATCCGTTTACTGATTTGTTATGTGCATGGGATCAAAAGATAAGTGTCTATGCATGGCCTTATAATGTAGCCCTATTGAATGCGTACTTTGAAATGCATGCAAAAACAAATATGATGCAGTCATTAAGGTAAAAGGCTTCTGATGGTGAGGCTTGTGCTCTCACTCACATACATATTCATGTGCAGATACATCAATCCTTTCAATCACTCTTGTGTGCATAGGTAAAATGCAATTTGTGCCTTAATGCAAGGTCATGTGGGAAGACCCTATCATGCATACTTTTCATGCATCGGATAACGTAATGGTGCATAAGGGGTAAAAGAGCATTTGGAGAAGAAGCTTTGAAGAATCTTTTTTTTTTTAATTGATTTTCCTCTTGTAGATCTATTTATATGTGCAAGTAGATTGTGCAAACTAAAGAAATAAACATGTGTGTATTTACATTGTTTCGTGCATACTGAAAATGCAATATAGACTCAACATGGTGCAAATACTAGAAAATAGAAAAGAAGACTAACATTAAAAAAACTCATCACTCAAAAATTCTCTCAAATCTCTCAATTCTATTTGCTCTATTCCGTGAAGAAGGTCCTCCAAGATTTTGTCATGTTTCATAGAATCATCAAACATTAGTACCCAAAACTACATGTTATTTCATAGCTTTCTCATTACATGTTCTCTCATAAAGTCATTAAAACCATTTCTGGCACACGAACTCTTCATGGATCATCATCGGTACCTGTACGTCATATTCAAGATATTTCCCTGTAACAATCTCAAAAACATGGTTAATTCTTTTTTTTTATACACATAAAGCAAAAGAAACAAACAATTTTTAATCCTCATTAGAAGATGTATCATCTTCACTGTTTGGTTCATCCATATTGTCTTCATTTGATGGCGAATTTAGTATTTCTTCTAGATCTTCATAATTGCTACCTTCATGTTGTTTGAACAATTTTACTCTTTTACCTGTAAAAGGAACTTTAAAAACAGTATTATCCATTTCCATCAAAATATAGGAGTTATTATCATTCACTTTAAATACTATGTATGGTCCAATCTTGCCTCATATTGAGTATCAAATGAACTATCATAAACTAAAACCCAATCTCCCTCTTGTATCTTCTTTGGACGTATTCGGTGTCTTTTATCAAAATAAATTTTGTTTTTTATCATTGATTCTTTTATTTTTTGTACTACTTCATCTAATCTTTGATTTCCTTGCTCTAATTGTTGCAATCTTATACTAAACAGTTCCTCTCTTGTCATATTAGCATTCCAAGGAAGTGATGTCCAAGACAAGATTTGAGAATGAATTGGAAAAGTAGGCTTTTGGAAATACATTAACTCCACAGGCATGTAACATGTGATCCGTGTACAAGTCATCCTATCCGCCCAAAGTGCAAAGGGTAAGTATCTAGGCCATTGTTTAATATCCCCATTGCATGCTTTAGCTAGAGCTTTTATAATAGACAGATGTCCTCTCTCTATTTTACTATTAGCTTCAGGATTCTATGCAGTAGTCAAAGACAAATGTATACCATGATGTTCAAAAAACTCTTTAGCTTCTTTAGTGTTTAGCTCTCCACGATGAGCAACTACTTTCTCTATATACCCGAATTGACTTATAACATCTTCGTACAAAAACTTACAAACATTGTATGTAGTTCTAGTGCATAGTGTACGACCTTCTATGTGATTGGTTAAATCTTCCCTTGCAAGTACGATATAACACATTTTATCAAGTCCATCAAGTATGTTTACAAGACTACTATCCACTTGTAATATATACAAGGTGGATATGTTGGATGTAGAGGCTCCCTATGTTTAATTGAAGAATGAAGTTGACAAAAAGAACATGTAGAAACATAAATATTAATATCAACATTCATTCTTGGCCAAAAATAGGTAGATCTAATTTTCTCATATGTGCCATAAACTCCTTTATGCCCAGCCCATAATGACTCATGCATTGTTTTCATTACTTTCAATTGAAGATCTTTTCTTCCTAGAACTCGTTGCTTTACCTTACCTGATAACCTTCTCGTAAGAAGAAATTATAAGATCGTTTTCTAATATTATAGAATCTTTGGGTAAACCAACTTGGTAATGGTTTCAATGTGCTCATATACTTGCCTATATTTTTCCATTCATCATCATATTCTAACTCGTGAAATTGCTCATACACATAAACATGTGGATCATAATTACATAAATTCATATTTTCTGTTAGTTCATCTTCAAGATTATCTTCGTATCTAACTCTAGATAGCATATCGGCTACTACATTTGACTTTCCTGAAATATGAAGTAACTCTAGATTAATATACTTTATCCACATAAGCATAGTTATATCTGGAACACGAGAATGAATTCTAGCGAAAGCACTACCATTGTCAAGAACTTTGGTTTCCATTCTTTGTTCACAGATGAATGGCTATCCCAAAATAATTGGGTATGAGCAATCATCATGAACAAAAAAGCTATGCTCCTCTCTAACATCTCCAATAGTGATTGGAACATTTGCACATGCACCAAGTAAATATCTAGAAGCATTATTAGCTGCTTTCATCTTCCAACCATGGTCTCTATCTCTAGGCCATTTTCCCTCATTGTACAACTCCCTTGAGACAACATTTATTTCAGATCCTGAATCTATTAAAGCTTTTTGTGCTTTATTATTATTTCCAATTTTAACCATGGTTTTGGTAGTTTCTCTAGCCCAATGTCTTTGAGTAAAGTGACTATTTGGGAATCCATTTCCTTGCTCTACATGTCCAATCACTGGTCTTAAATAATTCTTATGTTCAAATGGATCATGATATTCAGATTCATTAACTTGAACGATACTTATTTCAGGCTCATTACGTTCTTTTCTCTCTTCCATTTCTATATCCTCAGTTTTATATTAAATGGGTTCTCTGTCTTTTTATTATACTCATAAAATCTTCTTTAACATCCGTGCATGAGAAAGCTAACCATTCTTCTAATGTCATAGTTACTTCCGCATTCATAATTTTCTCATCCATTACTTTTCAAATGTCTATCTGTTTTCTATATGAGATATCAATCAGAAAGCAGGTGGTTTCTTTTTGGCTTTCTCTTCTTTAATAGCTTCCTCGTATATAGGTTGATTTTCATTGATTTTATCTTGACTTTTAGCTTCATTTGTTACTTTCTTTTCTAGGTTTTCTATCGCTTTCTTAACTTTTTCTTTGTTTGGAGGTTTCTTATCCTACTCCTGTTGTTTAGTT
The DNA here is from genome assembly GCA_020310875.1 of Ceratopteris richardii. Taxonomy (NCBI): domain Eukaryota; kingdom Viridiplantae; phylum Streptophyta; class Polypodiopsida; order Polypodiales; family Pteridaceae; genus Ceratopteris; species Ceratopteris richardii. Next base: position 124,121,081 of record CM035439.1, on the reverse strand, counting down.
TCTGGATTAGGCTCTATTCTAGATGGCTCATTACTTGATTCATTAGATTCACTCTCCTTTTTAGCCCTAGTAGTATGTTTGGAATTGCCCTCTTCATCACGCTTTCTCCTTTTATCTATATTTATCTCGTGAGCATAGACAGAGAACATGTTAAATGGTTCATTCCAACATGTTTTTGCATGGATATCAAAGCTTGTGGCATACAAGGACTCAACCATTAGGTTCCCCCTACTAGCAACATCATATACATGGTTCCAAAATTCACAATTTGAATCATCACTTTCAAGCCTACATGCATATGTGTTTTGACTTATAGAGGCTTCAAAGAAATTCTCCATACCTCCTTTTCCATAGTTTGTTGCCAAAGGTCTTTTGTTCACATGATCACAGATTTTTCGATCAACCTCAGTGATCCAATTTCTATTTTTGGCCTCCTTAAATAGATTACATGTCTAGTATGGGTGGTCAACTTCATCACACCAGAGGCATCTACGTGATTGATTAAATGTTCTCCTATTTGGCATTTGAGTCCTAGGATTTTGCTCTAGCTCTCTCGATATCTCTTGTTCCCCTAGTCTAATTTCTTGCATACTTTTCATGGATGCCATTTCGGTTGTTAAAATCTCAATATGTTTAGCCATTGATTATATTGTAGTTTTCAAAACAACAATTTTTTATTCATCCCTACCAAGGCCTTATAAGGTATAATCATTTTCTACTTTGACTAGCGTATATGTGTCATTTAGCCTAGGAGTTTACATTTGATTGTGCTCTTGCCTTTGAGCTAGCCTATGGACAATTGCTCGTACATTCTCCCAATTTTTATTTAACCCACTAGCATTCGTTCCATCCTCGAGCATGGGTTCAAGCTCATGTCTAAGAGATATGTCTAGCATGCTTAGAAAGCTATGTAATTTGTCTGGCTCTAAGGTTTTACAGTCTATTTCAAGCATTTGATCCTAGTTGTGGGAGATAGATTGATGATCCATAGGGAACATGACTATGGTCCATAGGTATCAGTTCATACCCATGTAGGAGATGATAGAAACTCTATACAGGGATCAATCCACATTAATCCACAGGGATCAGTGCATTTGATCCATAGAGATCATTGATCCACAAGGATCAGTCCATTTGATCCACAGGGATTAGTCCATTTGATCCACATGTAGTGCAGTTGTTTATCCAGCATGTCTTCAGATTGCATGGGTTATCGACATCCATAGTTTCAGATAGGGATGTCAGATTCACAGGACCAAGAGGGTCAACCAATTTTTAGAGGACATGTTGAGGGCAAATGTGTCTGAGATCCACGCAAATTGGGATAGTTCTTTGCCACTAGTTCATTTTCCTTTTGAGATGAACTCTGACATGAATCCCAATGCTCCTAGTACCACAGGCATGCCAAAGAACTGTCCTAGTGCTTTGGAGTTCTATGCGAACGTCCAAGCAAATTTAGAAATAGCTAAAGCCAAGATGCAGCAAGCAATTGATAGGGCTAAAGCGTAGGCTGATAGGAAGAGATCTCCTAGATCCTTTGAGGAGGGAGATAGAGTTTTTCTTCATATACCATCTAGATCTACTTCACTCTCCACAGGGAAGTGTAGTAAGCTATCACCAAGGTTTTGTAGACCTTGGAAGATAGTTAAAAGCTAAGTGAAGTTGCATACCAATTAGAGCTTCCTCCAGATTGGAGAGTTCATCCACTATTTCATCTAGTTTTTTTAGGAAGAATAATCTCATAGAAGGTATTTTTTCTTTGCAAGAAAGTGATAGCACGGATCACACTCCAGACAGGATATTAGATCAGAGATAGAAGCCATTGAGGAATCAAGTCATCCGGGAGTCTCTAGTAGCCTGGAGAGGATTACCACTTATTGATTCTACTTGGGAATTAGAAGTTCTGGTTCGCCACTACTTTCCCTCATTGATCATTGAGGACAATGATCTCTAGAAGGGGGAGAGAGTGTTAGACATTGATCCATCGGGATCAGTGGATTTGATGCACAAGGATCATTGATCCATAGGGATCAGTCCATATGGTCCATAGGGATCAGTTCATGTAGATATCACAGCTTATGGAAAGCTTCAGAATGTTGTTTAGATGTTCTTAGTCATATCCACGATTGTCAAAAATTCTTCAGAACTCAATGCACAATTAGAGTGCCAGATGAGTGCCAGACTACGGTCGGATATGGCAGAGATGACAGATGTAAATTCATTCAATGAGAATGGCGCAATTGGATGTTGTTAGAGCCATATATGTCAGCAAGCTTTTGCGAGAAACTTCTTGTTGTCATCAGAAAGAGGATATAGAATAGAGACACAATTACATATTTTATGAAGCATAAAGATGAAGTGTTCTCTTGTTTCAAGAATATCTAGCACTTGTAGAAAATCAGACAGGCAAGACTTTGAAGAGGCTAAGGTCAGATGGAGGGGGAGAATATTTCTCCCATGACTTTGATTCTTATCTCCAAGAGAGAGTAATCAAAAGCAAGCTTAAATCCAAGTATACTCCAAAGAAAAATGGAGTGGTCGAGAGAAGAAATAGAACTATAGTGGAGGCTGCAAGATCAGTGATAAATCAAAAGAAGTTGCTTAATTACCTATTGGTAGAAGGTATATCCATAGTCATCTATTTGATCAATAGGATCCCATCAAAATCATTAGATGAGATGACACCTTATGAAGCATGGAATTGAAGAAGACCTAGCCTTGATCATTGCAGGATCTTTGGGTGCATAGCATCTACACACATACCTTCACAAATCAGAGGGAAATTAGATCCAAAGGTAGAGAAATGCATATTCATTGACTATGACCTTAATCAAAAAGTTTATAGATTATGTAATCCAAGCACTAAAGGCTTCATTGTAAGTAGAGATTTTGTGTTTGATGAAAAAAAAATCTTGGTTTAAAGATGATTGCAGGAAAACCAAACTTCCCTATGACCTAGAGGAAGACTTTCCAACACTCTCAAAGAGGAATGAGCATATACATGAAGACAAGCAAATCTGAAGAAGATTGCAAGACTCCAAGAAGGCAAATCAACTATTGGAACTCCAAAGGCAAAGCCAAAATTTAGGAGATGAGAGACGTGGCATAGTCATCTCAACAAACTATAAGAAAAGGAAGCCAGAAAAGTATGGTTATGACACTTCTTTGGTCACTCAACGTTCGATTTACATAGCATAGGATACAAAATTAGAAGAGCCATCTACATATGAAGAGGCCAAGAAGAAGCCAAAATGGAGAGATGCTATGAAAGAAGCGATAGAAGCTCTATAAGAAGATCAAACTTGGGAATTGATTCCCAAGAAACCATCTATGAAGGTCATTGGATCAAGATGGATTTACAAGGTAAAGAAGACTTTTGATGGCTCAATTAACAGGTACAAAGCAAGGCTTGTAGCCCCACCATGTGTGAGCAAAGCTTGACCAATGTTCCCTTGCACTCTTAAAGTAAAGAGTCTACCTTTTTTGTTACCACAAACAATTTGATTACATCCATTCTCTTGATCTTCAACAAATACTCCTTCATTTGTAAACTTGACTTGAAAACATTTTTCAACTATCTATCCCACACTAATCAAGTTTTTAGGTATTGTGGGAATATACAAAACATTTCTTAGGAAATCTAATCCACTCTTGCATTTCACTTTTCTAATTGAATGTACATTATGTTTTGTATTATCACATGTTTGAATGGTATGCCTAGAAATGCCTTTTTCCAATTCTAACATCAATTCTCTGTTTCTTGACAAATCATTAAACATCTAGAGTCAATATAAAATACCTTTAGATCTTCTTTATCTGATGTGTTCATTGAATTCATCATCAATGATGTATGACTTTCATTTTGTGTGTCATTTGCATAATTGTAGTAGGTGGTGTTGTAGGATTGATTATGCCCCCAACTTCTTCCTCCACCTCTACCATAACCTCCTCTTTGATTTTTTCTACTTTTCTAGGAATAACTTTGATATCTTCCACCTCTACCTCTGCTATTGTTATTCTCATTTTGATTTGATCCTTGATGATTATGCCAACAGCCATGAGACAAATGATTACTCAATCCACAGATCCAACAAGCCTTCTTATTGTTATTCTGATCACCTCTTCCTCTTCCAAAACCTTTTGCTCTTCCTCTACCAATGCTTCTACGTCTTGCATAATAAACTTGAGAACTTGATTCCTCTTCATCCTTTGCTTTACCTTTATCTCCTTTCTTTTTGTTCTTCATGTACATTGCAGAACTTTGTCCTTTATCTCCATCTCCCTTCAAGTCTTGCTCAAGTGTGAGCATCAAACCAAGCAATTGATTCAAATCTAGAACATAAAGATTTAAAGAGCGTTCTGTTGACAAGACAAAAGGTTTCCACCTTTCGTCTCCTCTCAAACGTGCAAGCAATTGAGCAATCAATCTGTGATCTTCAATATCTTCATCTATGGATCCAAGATTATCTGTTAGATCCTTCATTATAGTGACATAATTACTAAAACTTTGACTTGGCTTCTTCTTGAATGTAGTAAACTCTAATCATAGACTTAGTTTCCTTGATTTGGTAGTATTTTCAAAATGATATTGCAATGCATTTCATATATCTTCAGTTGATTCTAATCCTCTAATGTGTGGTAGCAAATGATCTGAAATTGTATTATAGATGTAGGCCTTTGCACTTGCACCCTTCTTTCGCCAATGCTTTAAAGCATCAAGTTCCTCTTTCTTTGGTCAGCTTTCATCTTCAAATATTGTCTTCTCTTCATCACCTGTTATGTACACCATGAGATCCTTACTCATAAGTAAGGCTTTCATTCTCATTACCCATGCAGGATAATTATCTCTATCCAGTTTGTCAATGGAGATATGATCTACCATAATTCTTTGCTTCTACTTCAACCTATGAGTTTAAAGGATAAAGAATAATATTTTTTGGAGTTCTTTGTGTATAAATATACTTTTGAAGTAATCTTCTGATTCCTTATGTTTTTGAATGCTTCAACTTTCAAACTTTAATGAAAACTTTCCAAAACTTCTCGTACCTTTGATGCCTTTTCTGCTCTGATACCACTTCTTGATGTATGAAACATCACAAGAAATGAATCAATGTGATACTAGACGACCTCTATGGTCACCATTAACTCAATCCTTCTTCAAACCTTGAGAAATAATAGCCAAACTGAGAATTTTACTTCTTCAGAAATTTCTAGTCACTGAAATAACATACCTTCACTCTTTTGCTTATTTCTCTTAGCACAAATATTATTTTGCAAAGATCTTCTGATGGATGAAATTAGAAGAGAAGAACTTTCCAATAAGCTATTATTTGCTAAAAACTTTGCACTATACACCAAGTTATGCCTTCTCAAGGTGACTATGTCTGACTGTCAAAATAAGAAATGCTGCCTGTTATAGTAAAAGCACCTATCCATTTTTGAAAATTTTCAACTTGGCATTGACTTGCAGCAAGAGTTCAATGCCAATCATCAAATTGGTGTGTTTTTTGCCACTTTTTGAGCACTTGAAATACCCCCTTGAACATAGATATGAAGAAAAAACACTTTTATGATGGAACTCGATGCTAGGCATCAACTTTACGCTGAAATGCAATGCCATGCATCGAGTTTCTCCTCAAAGCTCATGTTTTTAAGAAGATTCAACAATAAGTAGAAACTCAGAGAATAAAACAAGGACTTATCAGCACAAACTCGATGCCAGGCATCCATTTGCTTAGGAAACTTCAACTTTTGAGATCATTACACAGTAGGCAAAGTATGAAGATGGAGGAGAGAGTCTCACATACAGAACTTTAACTAGTTCTCCTCATAGCTCCCATAAATTTACAAGTGCATTTTTACTTAGAGAAGCCCAACTATACTTAGTCATACAAAAACTCTCTCTCTCTCTCTCTCTCTCTCTCTCTCTCTCTCTCTCTCTCTCTCTCTCTCTCTCTCTCTCTCTCTCTCTCTCTCTCTCTCTCTCTCTCTCTCTCTCTCTCTCTCTCTCTCTCTCTCTCTCTCTCTCTCTTTTGTTTTTTCTTTTTTCTCTTGCCGTCTATTGATACAAACTAGTTTATATAGATTTTCTCAATCTCTTGACTTTTGAAAATTCTAAAACTAAAGTTAAGTCTAACTTTACAAATATGGTACATGTGTGAAATTGTCCCTTCACATAGGCATGTGCTTTTCTTTTTAGACTTTGACCTTCAACTTTATGTCCAATTTGTGATTGATTCTTCAATAGTGACTACCAAAATATATCAACAAATCCCCCATGGGAGTGATGCAGTGAACAAGGAGCTTGCACTCATGTATAAGGAAGTGCCAAGTTATGTGGAAAGAGATCAATCCAAAAAAGGAAGTAAGCCCAAAGCTTTGCAAAAAGCTTCAGACTTCATCGGAAGTTATTTTTATCATCCAACTTCTCTTGAATAGCTAACATATGGAATACATCACTACTTTCAACCATGGCCACTAACTAGTTACCCTGATGTAGAAAAGTGATTGTATCTCAAAACATTGAATAGAACGAACTCCATTATGGACATACATTATTCATGAGAAGATGGATCATACCTTTAATTTTTCAATTTCTTATTCTTGATTCTAAACAAGGTTATGAAAGTCAAGTTTAGGTGTAGAGGCCTTCGTTGTAACCATTTTAGTCACTTTCTTCTTTGCCTCTTTTTGTAGTGAGTTTCAGATAACTCTTCATCATTGTCGAAGTTTAAAGGTCTATGGAAGCACAAGACAACACAAGGAAGAAGAAGAGTATTGGAGCACAACACATTACTGAATAAATTACCAATTGAATGTACAAAGATGAGTATGTAAAAGAGGGAAAAGAGTGGCCCAATGGTCCTAAGTGTGTTCACACACATCACTACCAAAATATATGAACAAATACCCCCTAAGAGTGACTCATGTATACAAGTGTGAAGCTATGTGGAAAGGGATCAATCCACGAAAGGAAGTAAGCCCAAATCTTTGCGGAGAGCTTCAAACTTCTCTATAGGCAGAGCCTCTGTGAAAAGGTCTACAATGTTATCTTGTGTGAGCACATATGCTTAACTAATCTCTCCATTAGAGAACCTCTGACTAACAAAATGATAGTGCACCTCAATGTGCTTTGTGGGAGCATGGAACACAGGGTTCCTTGCAACTGCCAATGCTCTCTAACTATGAGTGAAGATGGTGGTGGCAAGAGACTTATCAACATCCAAATCAGCCAAAATGCATTTGAGCTGATACACTCAATAGCCATTGTGAAAATTGCCCTATACATAGCTCTACAATTAGAAGTGACCACAAAGGTTGCTTCTTTCTCAACCAAGATATGCATGACCTACCAAGCATGAAGCAAAAACCATTGCTCGACACACAAGTTTCATGGAACACAGGGTTCCTTCCCCACTTCGAAAATATATTTTCCTAAAAAATAGAGCTATATAGCTTGTGTAGGCAACCCGCGAGCCTCATGTTCTAAAACCAGAAGAACATGGTCATGTTCTAGAACTGGAAGAACATGTCTCATCTCTATGGTGGCATCCCTGCCCAAATGACTCAAAACACTGTCTCGCTTTGCACTTTGATAAAGTGATCAAAGTATAGTAGTGAATGAATAATAGGGGTGGATCTAAAAACATCCCTATCCAATTCATAGTTTCTCGATGTGTGATCTAGGCACAAACATGTGAACTGGGTGGATTGAGATTACTAGTCCATTTCTGGGCATGACTCTTGCATGGACTTAGTATTGGTTGTCACAAACATCTAACTTGGATGTTTGTACAATGGTTTACTCCTATCCAATAGTTGCTTGATTTTTTCACCTGATTAGAGGACTACTTTGTCCTAATGAGTTTAAAAATCCTATGTAAACTGTAGGAGAAAGTTTACTATTTTCTTTGAGTCAATCATATTATAACTTGACCAATTCAAATTCAAAATGAAAATTTTCTAAATTAGGATACTTTTCTGAAAGAGTTGAGCTAAAAGTTCTTGGTAGTTTTCAATCTTATGAGCAATTCCTAACTTCTCTATTCTAGAGTGTACTAGACTCTAGAAAGTCATTTATGCTATTACTTGAAGCAAACTCAAATAAATAAGATTTACTACCGTTTGAAGATTTGAAAAGGTTCTTGTATAGAATATCTATCTGGGATATTTAATTTGGTTAGTTGATTCTAACCGACTAACTCTTAGACTTTTGTGGAAAGAATCAGATACCATATCTGAGTCACATCCAAAAGATTTGGAAAGCATAAAGAAAGAACTAAAACTTATACAACCAATTCAAACTTCAAATATATATAAGCTTTCTATGAGTCAAAGTCTAGATGACTTAGGACTTTAACTTCTCAAAGATTTTTTTCAATAGGGCATTGAAGCATTTTCTTTATCTTTAAGAGAAATAAGTTGGATTCTCAAAAAGATTCAAAGCAAAACTAAAACATCATCCAACCACAAGATACTAGTGTGATATCCAACATTAATGTGTCGACCTACTGATATTCTATTGATGAGTCTTTACTCAAACAATGCTTCACTTGAGACTAAGTTTAGGTCATATTCAATCTTCTTGACTGCTTACTAGGAATGCAATTCTTGTACATTTCTTTGAGTCAAAGGATTGAATTTACCAAGTTACACTAGGATTGAATTGCACCACCACGTGCTAGAGAGATGACTCTCCTCCCGACCATATGCCTCTATATATAGCTCTCTCTAGAGGACTGCCTGCTTAGGTAGGTGGATGCTAACCATCCATGTGTCAGCCATGTAACTGCATGTGCACCAAGTGTCCCAGTTAACTAGAGTTAACTCAAGTGGATGCTTCTATAAGGTTCTAGAGCTCTTTGGGCAAAACACTCTCCCCATGTTCCCCCATGGGGATTGAACCCAAGACCTCCTTCTTCACACCCTTGAGACTTAACCACTAATCTAAGTAGATCACTTGTTCACAAGATTAAATGACCTTCTAGTAAGTCTAGACTCGAGATCTTTAGTCATACACACGGGTGACCAAACGGTGTCCATTTTCAGATCCGTCTGAACTGGTTGGACCCTTAGATCATAGAATTACTTTATTACATTCTTTCCTCTTTCCTCCTTGAAAATAGAGCTATATATCTACTGTAGGAAACCCCCGAGCCTCATGTTCTAAAGCTCGAAGAACATGGTCATGTTCTAGAACTGGATTATGACCAATGCAAGATTACGACTACCATGTGCTAGAGAGATGACTCTCCTACCAACCAAATGCCTCTATATATAGCTCTCTCCAGGGGACTGCCTGCTTGGGCAAATGGATACTAACCATCCATGTGTCAACCATGTAATTGCATGTGCGCCAAGTTTCCTAGTTAGCTAGAGTTAACTCAAGTGGATGCTTCTAGAAGGTTCTAGAGCTCTTTGGGCAAAACACTCTCCCCATGTAGCCCATGGGGGTTGAACCCAAGACCTCCTCCTTCACACCCTTGAGACTTCACCACTAGGCTAAGTGGATCACTTGGTTACAAGAGAAAATGACCTTCTAGTAAGTCTAGACTTGAGATCTTGGGTCATACACACGGGTGACCAAACAGTGTTCGATTTCAGATTCGGACCCTTGGAACATAGACTTACTTTATTATAGATGGAAAACTAAATATCAAGACAACTTATGCATAAGTAAATCATGCATCCAACAACCTGCAAATGAAGAACAACATCAATTGCATCTCTAGCATCATGAAGATCCAACCATAAACTTGTTTGCATAGGAGTGGCAATAGCTTTCGAATCTCAAGATCAAACACTACAAAAATGTTTCAATATACTTTGTTTGGCACAAAGCTATTCCCCCATGAACTTGCATCAATTGAATGCCCAAATAATGATGCAAATGCCCAAATCTAACATCTCAAAAGAGGTATGTAAATCAGCCTTAAATTCAACAATGTGCTTCTCATTAGAACTAGTGATCAACATGTCATTAACATACACAACAATAATCAAAAGTACATCTACACGCTTAACATATAAGGTGCTCTCAATTTGAATGTTCTCAAAAGCATGTGCAATCAAGTAGGCATGTATCTTTTTATAACAAGCATGTGGTTCTTGCTTCAAACCATATAATTCCTTTTTTCAAGCTACGCACTTTGTTTTCATGCCCTTTTTGCACAAAACATCTAGGCTACATAGACTTCTTCATGTAAGTCATTGTTCAAAAATGTAGTTTTAATATCCAACTCCAACCATGCTACATTCCAAGTGCACAAATGTTACAAATGGTGGTCATTTGGCATGTGGGTTCAAAGGTCTCATCAAAATCAAGGCCTCTTGAGCATAACCTTTTGCAAAAAGCCTTGCTTTATGCTTGTCAATTGTTCTAGTTTTACACTGTATAACCATTGAGTTTCGATGGCATTTTTTCCTGGAGGAAAATCACGTAAAGAGATAATAGCATCATATTCTAATTGCATAGCAACTATCTAGTTTTTTGACTTTTTTGCTTCATCAAAAGAAAGAGGCTCATTCTCACCACAAAAACTAGAGGCAGCCATTGCATAGGAATCTGATGAAAAAGAAGCACTATGAGATATTGAATGAGTATGATCTAATAGAGGTGCATCTAATTTTCTATCTCTCAAAATCTGCACTAGCCATTTAGGCACAATTGTTGCCTCCTCTATATTATCCCTCTCATCAACAAGTGCTTCATGTAAATCTACAATAGAAATGGAATGATTTTCATCATCATGTGGAATCTATAAAGGCTACGAAATCACCTCATTTGGATCAAGACTTGACCATCCACCTATAAAAAGTGCCATCAAAGTGTCGTACACATCTTTGGAACTAATTGATGTCTCCTTAGTATGTGAAAGTAATGGCTGAATTGCATCTTCCCCAAAAACAACATCACGGCTAACCAAAATGTGTTTATTTTGTGGATGATATAGACGATAGCCTTTACTTGTAGAAGTGTACCCAAAAAAATACATTTCACTACTTTATCATCCAATTTCTTGTGTTTTTGTTCAAGAACTAATGTGTATGCCAAACTACAAAAGACAAGAAGATGAGAAAAAGGGTGTCTACATAGGACCACAGACATCACTGTGAACAAGCTCCATTTTCTGAGTAGCTCAAATTGAACCATCTTTTGGAAAGGAGGAATGTTGCATTTTGCCCAAAATATAGCCTTCACATACATGTTTATCGGGTGCCTAAAGTTTGGGCAAAGAGGACCTCATTTTAGATTGCTACAGACATAGCAAACTAGCGAAATTCAAATGAACAAAGTGTGTATGCCAAAGCTTTGCATCTGACATAGCTTGAGAATCATGTACTGCACATGATGAATCATTCACAGACTTTTCATAATCTATGAGCTTATACAGCCCATGAGAGCCAGAAGCAATAATCACGTCGCCATTTGAGAGATCATGAATTGTACATCTGTTATCAACAAATTTCACAACCAGGCCAATCTTGGCTAAAGTTGAAACTGATAACAGATTCTTCTTGATCCTTGGAACAAATAAAGCATATGACAATGTGAAAGAACTACCATCAATAGTAGTAAGAATGATCTTCCCAATTCCGATAACAGGATAAGAGGAGTTGTTTGCACATGTAACATTATTTGCTATAGGGGCAGGCTTGAGTGAAGAAAAGAAACTGTGCTACGAGGTAATATGTTTGGTCGCCCCACTATCAAAGTACTAAACATCTGAGTCTACTGCAGACATACACTGTTCAAGAGAAGATGGGTCAAAATTATAGACAGTAGTAAATGCCCATTCTTCTTCCTGCACAAGTTTAGCAAACTCTATTTTCAGTGTAGAGGCCTCTGCAACAACCATTCACGCCTCTTTCTTCTTTGCCTCTTTAACAGCCATTTTTGGATAGCTCTTAATGACATGATCATTTACCTTACAGTAATTGCAAAACAATTTTTACTTTTCTGATTTCTTCTCATCTTTGTCTTTCTTCTTCAATTATACAGAATTAGCAGATTTTTGCTTACCAGTTGAAGAGCTCCATTTTCCTTTACCCTTCTAACTAGCCAGGAAAGCTTGATCTGCAACACGCATAATAGACCTATTCTGCCTAGACTGATCTTCTCGCAACAAGACAAAAACTAAATATTCAAATATTAAGGCATTTGGATTGCCTTTCATCATCAAACAAAGAGTAGAAGCAAAACTCTGATATGAGTCAGGAAGACCATTCAGAACAGTCTGCACAAGTGAACTATCAAGAAGGACTTCATCAGCAGAAAACAATTGTTCCTTCAAATCATTGATCTTTGTTAGAAAATTGTCCATAGAATGTGCTTACTCTCTAACTATTTTTGGAGGTAAACAACAGGAGCCTCATTCCTTTCCTGGTACAATGTGGTAAGTGTATCCTAAGCATCCTTAGTTGTTCTGCAAGAGCAAATGTGAGTATTATGGCATGTTTGATATACAAGTCTATCAATGCATGTGTATGAGCATCTTTGCCATCCCAATGAATTTGTTTTGCAATAGGTGCAGCAGAAACCACAACACAAATAGGAATCTGCAGAATATCACCATCTTCGACACCTTTTGCATCGGCTTTAGTACCTGCAGTTACAGTGGTTGCAGGTGTGATAGGACGTTTGTCAACACGTTGTAGAATATTCCACACTCCTTTTGTGACCAATACATGCCGCATCATATTAGCCCACAATAGGTAATTGGTACTATTCAACTTATCCTCAACAACCAACATACGGAATATATCACTACTTTCAGCTATGGCCATTGACTGAATACCTTGATGCAAAAAAATGACTCTATCTGAAAAAGTTGAACAAAAGTACATTGAGGAGTTTTCTTAAACATGTAGCAGACTTTGAGACACTTATGTTGCCGAATTGAAACTGGTATATACCTTTGGCACAAAAAGACAAAATAACCCGCATAAACATTAGGATAGTGCGATCGGAGGCCAAAACGAGCCTAGATCGCGATTCTGACACACACAGCAAAGCTATTTTGATCTCTAAAACACCCTGAGTATGCTCACCAAATTTCATGTGATTCTAAGATTGTGATCAGATAGGTGTCCATGATGCCCTAGATGAAGCGGTGACCTGCTCTCATACCAATTGTTGGAGTTAGATGACTGCGGAAGCATGCGAACAACACAAGGAAGAAGAAGAAGCTTGGAGCATAACACATAATACTGAATGTATTAACACTAGAATGTAAAAAGATAAGTAACCCATTAGGGTTATAGGCATATATACAAGCTGGCGGAAAAAAACCTCCTAATTAAGAGGGAAAAAAGTGCCCGGGTGTTCCTAGTGTATTCACACACATCACTACCCAAATATATCAACACTTATAAAGGGTAAAATAGGCCTTTTATATACTGCTAAGCATGTTCACATACATGCATACAAAAATATACTTTAATTCTTACTAAATTATATATTTATCACATTCAAATATTCCACCAAAAATATGTCCAAGCTTTTAGATGCATTTAGTCCCATCGTTCTTTTTTCCAAGAGCAAAATCACAAAGAGATCAAGGACATTTTTCATAATACCATGGAACTTTTATTGCACAGCAACCATTCTTTTTTTTTTTTTTTACTTCAACTTGTAGAACTATTTAACATGAATGGCCTATTGCACAAGAGATAAATCACATAATCAAGATATACCTGATTTGTAATTTCATCATATTCTAATTGTATAAAAATCATCCAATTACTTTTGTCTTGCACTTTATCGAATGAGGCTAGCTCAATTTGGTCTCAAAGACTAGAGACAAATATTGCATAGCAATCTAATGCAATAGAGACAATATAAGAAGTTGAATAAGATAAAGCATGGATCTATTTTATTGTCCTTGCATACCTACATCAACCGTTTTGGCATATTTTTTGTCCCTTCAAAATCTACTCTCTCATCAACAAGTGGAACATGTGCATTTGCATGAAATATGAAATGACCAATTTCCTGATTGAGATTTCCTCTCGCTTGCAAAATTTCCTCAATGGGAATTACATTTGAGTGATCACAAGTCAAAGGAGTAGAATCATCCTTTAGGGTCTTTGATTTCTTCTTCATACATGAATGTATAGGCTGGACTACATCTTCCATGAACACTACACCGCAGCTAATCAATATGTGTACATTTTTGGATGATATAAATGCTACCCTTTGCTTTCATACCTATACCCAATAAAAATAATTTTCACCACCTTATTATCCAATTTTTTTAATGATTCCTTAAGGACTAATACAAAATACATTTCGACATACTAATCCATTTATTTCCATTATTTCTCATATTCGGATAAATATGACAAACAATTGGCATGTATCCATACCATGCCTCAAGGATTCATAATGCACATTGCTTTAGAGGGACACCTATTAAGCATGTATGCAAGAGACAAGTTCACCTTAAACCAAAATCTATGAGGTGAAGTCTAACTCTTGCTTGACCATAGACCTTTCATTTCCAAGAGAGACTTTCTTTGCCTCTCAATAGCAACATCTTATCGAGGGGTGTATACGGGTATATATACTAGTATTTTATCCCATGCTTAGGTAAAAAATGCGTTGCATTCAAAATGAAGATATTGTTTCCCTCAAGGGAACAAAGGATGTCCATTCTAAATGCCAATGGATATTCAATCACAAGAAAAAGTTACTCAGAAGCACCAGAACACTTCAATGTTGGCTTTTAGTAGATAAACCCATGCAAATAAAAAAACAAATATTAAAACTTCCAAATGCAAGTTATTATTAAATGATGGTCTTTGGATAAGACGGAAGCTACCCTTTATGAGATTTAGCTTTCATTATTCCATCTTTGGGAAAAGATGATGAATGCATTTTTCTTTAGAATACATCAGCTTAGAAAATAAGATACCATATCACATTTTTGCAAGCATAGCAAATTTTAGATGGCGAAAAGTGCAAGCCAAAATTTTGCATCTCAAACGGTTTGCGAATCTCGCACATGCTGAATGATTCCGAATTGACTATCATTTTTTAGTTTATATAACCACAAAAGGCATGCTTAGCTACCATATTAGCATAGATACTATATTAGCAAACCTTAAATGGCCAAAATGTGCATGGAAAAATTTTGCATCTCAAAAGGATTGCAAAGTCAACTGATTCCCAAATTGATTGAATTACACATGCTGAATGATTCTCAAATTGGTTATTATTTTTGAGTTTATATAGCCGAGTAAACAGGATACTCAACTCCATGTTAGAATAAGAGAAATTTGTTTGTAATTTAAAGAGCTATGCAGCTCATTAGGGACATGACATATATACAAAACCAAGGTCTAGAGATTTATCTTACATGCCATTTCTCTGACCATGAAATGGCATCTGGGAGTGCAGCAAGTATATATATGTATATGGGAACCCTAGCACATAGTATATGTAAAATAATAGTCTATTGAATTCTGCCTGAAAATGATTCACCATAGGTGTTATCACCTCCAAACAGCATGAACAGGTGAAAGTGTATTTCGTGTATGAACAACAGTGTGCAGAAAAGAGCTTTCATAGCATTGTTATAAGAAGGAACGCTTGCTGTGTCCTTGCCGAGCTGACAACTATATCATCATCTACGTGGAAACGACCCCCCCTTCTCGACTACTCAATCGCAATGCATCTTACTGTCTGTCATTAGAACATTGGAGTTCAAGTATTGCGTTTTATGTAGAAATCGTCGGAAGCTCTCTATTCAGCAACTGCAGGAGAAGGTCATTCCATGTATCAATGGGGCCAGGCATGCACCAATGCAGACAATCTTGGGATGGGGGCTCGCCATGTGGTCCAAGTTTTTTGACTTTGGGTTCGCGACTGCGGTAAGGTCCTGGATGGCCGTCGGGGCGAAAGGCAAACACTGGGGTAATGTCAAGGAGACGCAGCTTGGAGGAGTTTTTACTGTTGCGTTGGGCGGCAGTGAAGGCTTCAAGCTGATGGCGCCGCATGAGGTCTGTGTAGGGGCTATGGACGATCTGCGACACGTTTAGAGGCCTGACCTTGTCTGTGCAAGACCCCCCTGTATTCCAGGCTCCTCCCTCGTAATGATCAGGGGAGTAAGTCCTCAGAATAGTGAGGCCCTTGTATTGAGCGTGTGCGGTGATGGCCGTTAGCGCTGTCTTCATGGCCATAGAAAAGGCGTCGGAGCTCCTCAGCGCTGGAGATGGAAGGTGGCGGTCTCCCCAAAGCTGCCCCCCTACAAGTCTCCCACCCAGCACGAAGGCTGCTTGCTTGGCGAACCAATGACCGCACGAGATGACCATGACATCGAGTCCGGGCAGCACATCCATGAATGCCATGTCCGCCTGCTCCAGGTGCAGCTTGGTGAGGTTGGCAGGGGCGAAGTCGAATGCGTCACTGCTCACATTCACCAGCCAAGCAGACCATATGCGAATTATAGTGACTGAGTGAGCACGGAAGTACCATTTTTGCATCCGTTTGGAACCCCTGTTTTCAGGAACCTCAGTCTGCACAAACATTTACATAAATCAAAGATCGAAAAAAATATGTTATACAAATTGAAAATCACACATCAAAAGTTTGATTGAAATACTGCTATAGCAATATCAGAAAAATGTGCAAGCTCCCATAGCTTAGTGGTTGATGTTTTGCTTTTGAATTTCAAGCAGGAAGTCCTAGTTCAAATCTTGCCTACACATATACATGAGTTCCCAAAGATAGGTGTCCATGAATTCTCCAAGGTGGGTGCCTCTACCTTAAAAGATAGAGTGTATTCATGAGTTCTCCAAGATGGGTGACTCTACCTTAAGAGATAGAGCGTGTGTCTTTCCAATTCATTGTACTCTCAAAAAAAAAAAATCAAAAAAATTATATAATGAGCTAATGCAAATTCATCAAAAAAGCCAGCAAATCTCGACAAGCACATGTATAAATGAGAGGCAAAGCAGGATGACGTGCGTCATTAGCTGTTAATCTTTGTACTTAAAACCAAGTGGACAAACACAAACAGTGAAAGCACCTGCCAGAGGGTGCACATGAGTGATTCCATGTGGTTGCGGGCGACGGAATCGCCAACGAAGGCGATGCTCTTTCCTCGCAGGAGACGAAAGAAGAGCTCCGCATTGAAGTCCGGTAGCTGGCATCCCCATGGCTCCCAACGCCATGAAACGTAGTCGTGGTCAGGCCGCCCATTCCCTTCGCAATCCTGGGTCGGCGTTAGCACTGGACAAGTGGTGCTGTTGTAAACTGCTTTTTTCCGTCGGTCTTCTACCCATCTTCCACTCCACAAGTCGCATGCATCTTGTCCTGCATCCAGCCAACAAAGAACAGCAGAAACTCTCTCTCTCCCTCACACAGAAGATAGCTTAGGAGAAGACGCAGATCTTTGAGCCAAAACGCGCACCTGTGCTGTGAAAGCTCTCATTCTGCATGGAATCCGTAGGAAGCTTCAGAGAGGAGGAAGAGGGTGAACTGAGGGAACGCAGCAGGTTGAAGAGGATGGTGGTGCGCAGCGACATAACAGAAGCTCTGAACCTCTCAGATATCACAAGCAGCTCAAACGTAATAAGCCCGATGGCCGCCACGCACAGCATCACGACGCGGAAACCTGTCTTCATTGGCGTCAATGACTTTAACCCACCCGGAGCGGCACCGTTTCCAGACGCATTGCTTAACTACGCCATCGCTACGGATTTCTAAGCAGCTTCAATATGCTCTTTGAACGAAGACAGGATGGATTTAATTCAAAGTGTCCATACACAAAACACTACGAAGTCCTTTTGTCACGCCCTTCTTCCCGCGCGAAGCTCGCAGCGAGGAGACCGGTAGGCTATGGTGCCGCGTCTTCGGGTACGCTTCACGTTGAAGGACCCAGACAGCTCCTACCCGTTTGAATCCCGAAACCCCAAAAGCTTCAGTAGAACTCATATTACACAGTCTTAGCTATGGCACGCGCGATCTAAGATCTTCGTTTTCTTCTTGCGCTACGGCATCCCCAGACTCCCCCACCTTGATTGGAAATGGAGGACGGCCGAGTGCCCACCGTGACTCTTTCATCACCTCCACCAACTCCAAGCATTCAGCAACATCATTGCAGCAATAAAATATGCACTGTAGAGAAATTATGCACGGCAGAGGACTTGACCCTTGATTGTTCCCACCAACTCCAACTATTAAACAACATCATATGTGCAATAAACATATGGCTCAATCGAATACAAATCCCGTAGCAACATCATATGTGCAATAAACATATAAATCAATCAAATGCAAATCCAGTAGGGCAGTTGGTCGAGTTTTTGCCTCTTGAGGCGAAAGTTTAGGGTTCAAGCGTCGAGCTCGACATGAATGGCTTTGGCCTGTTAAAACCAGTTGTAATTTTGTAATTTGGACATGAATGACTTTGGTAAGTTAAAACTAGTTGTACCAGTTGTAATTTTATAATCTTGTCTTACCCCTACTTTGTGGGATACGGGAATCTCGCTGGTACTATGCTCATTCATTAGTACCGTTGCACTTTCAAATTTGAAGCTCGGGAGAGTAGGTTTCTGCTGAAACTCCACTTATAATAAAAAACAAATCCTCTTTCTTACCTTGTTTTTCAAAAGTTTCCATTTACACAATTACAACCAGAATTGAATAAAATGTTTCCATATAAAGAACGCCAAATTCATGGAGACGATAGGAAACGGCATTCTTCCAATTTAAAAAAAAAAACATCCTTAGTAGGTTCAATAATTCAAATATAAAAAAGAATTAATTTAAAAAACTAATTGAGAAGGCATTGTTTCAACAAAAAAAAAAAAACTCAAGTGGCAAGTCCATTAATTTGAATATTACAAATATATAATTTAAAACAAAGTACTTGAAAATAATGATCATCTTTTAAAACTAATAATCAAAGAACGATATAAAACATTAACAAATACTTTTTTTTTAAATCATGAGAACATTTCTATAGACTTCTCCCTTGCATCTTTTATATCGAAAGGAGTGTTCAAGGATGAATTACTAGAGCAGCTGTAGTGCATTTATTATCTAATCTACATCAATGTGGTCAAACTTCATCGTTTTTTACATTCGTCAAATGAGGAAACGATGTTTCCCTCTTGAAAATACACGTTTTTTCTGGAACACTAATGAATATTCAGAGTTTGCAATGCATCTCTAACGATGCCGAAGGATTAAAGGGGCTTTCATCTTTGGCTATCCTTTAATGTTGAACTATTAAAGGAACATTTAAGGTTCAATAGCTAAAGGAACATAATATAGAGAGAAATGCCTATTACCATAAGACATGCAACAAGAACATGCATAATACAAACAAAGAACATGCAACAGTTTATTGAAATTGCACGAAAAGCCAACTCGTTTGTGGATTGCAGACCTAATAATTTGTGTTATTAAGGTTAATTAATTTTACAACTTGAAATGAATGTTCAAGAAAATTACCTCAAATCGCATTCATGCCATTTACGAATCTCAAAACCACTTTATGAATCGCCAAAAGGAATGGCGAAAATCTAGAAAATGGATCAAAGAGAAAACATTGTTAGTAGATTTGAATAATGAGATATGTGAACACTTAGGACCACTATGGTACTTTCTCCCCTCTTTGAAGGTTTTTCTATGGCTTGCATATACACACACATAACCCTAATAGGCTATTTATCTTCATATACTCCACCCCCAATAATACACTTTACCTATGATCCTAAAATGTTTCTTTCTCTTCATGTTTGTGTGCATTCTTACTTTTGAAACTCTAAAAATTGGTATCAAACTAGGCTACTACCTCCTCGGGCATGCCATCAGTATTCCGTCGCTCAGTTTCTCAAATTGCTATGAAACTTGGTGAGCATTGTTAGGGTGATGCATACTACAAAATGATTCTAATATTTTTGCACCACTCTCAAATGCCGATTTGAACTTGTTTCTACCTCCTATCATGGCACAAAGGAAACCACCATGCATCCTAAATTCATGTGACTTTGCATATCTCATGATTGGTGAAGAGCTTGGGAAATCTAACATCGGCATCACATATGAAACATGCAACAACCTTAAGAAATAGTGTTTACTTCCCTTATTTTGATATCCAGAAGCCCTATTTTAGTTTGATGATATCATCCATTACAACATCAATTCATAACTAATCTTCACAAACTAGCTTGAACATCTATATAAGGAGGGCTTCGCCACATATATCCTCAGTCTTGCATATGCCAGTCTTGGAAGCTCAAGGAGTCCATTCTCCAAGCAAGTACCAAGTTTGAGTTCATGTTCTTTCTAGATCCTTGTTCTAGTCATATCTAATCTAGTTTCTAAGAATATATTCTTGTCCCCTTGTAATCTCATAGTATGGCACCTTTTCTAGTTATGTCTTCTACCTACTTTATCCCTCAAGGTAGTTCTTGTAATTTTTGTTGATATATTTAGGTAGTGATGTCTGTGAACACTCTAGGACCACCGGGGTACTTTTTTTCCCTCTTTAGGAGGTATTTTCCATCGGCTTGTATATACGCCTATTGCCCTAATGGGCTACTTATCTTTGTACATTCTCTAGTAATACATTCAGTATTGTGTGTTGTGCTCCAAGCCTCTTCTTCTTCCTTGTGATGTTCGCATGCTTCCTTAGATGTCTAACTCCAACAATTGGTATCAGAGCAGGTCATCGCTTCATCTAGGGCACCGTCAACACTCCTCCGGTTGCACTCTCATAATCGCATGAATTTTGGTGAGCATACTCAACGTGTTTTTGAGGTCAAAACAGCTTTGCTATGTGGTGCCAAAATGGCGATCTGAGCTTGTTTCGACCTCCGAATGCACTATCATAGTGCTTGTGCAGGCTATTTTGTCTTTTTGTGCCAAAGATATATACCAATTTCTATTCGTCAATATAAGCTTCTCGAATTCTACTACACGTCTAGCGGAATTTATCTGGGCAGTTCTATTCAACTTTTTGAGATACAATCAATTTTCTCCATCAAGGTATTTTAGTCACCAACCATGGCTGAAAGCAGTGATGTATTCCGTATGTTGGCTGTTGAGGATAAGTTGGATGATACCAGCTACCCATTATGGGCTTATATGATGCGACAGTTATTGGTTGCAAAAGGATTGTGGAACATTGTGCACGGTGTTGAAAAACGTCCTTTCAAACATGCAATTGTTACAACTGCAGGTACAGAAGCTAAGGCAGAAGGTGTCGAAGATGATGATATTCTGCATATTCCTATTCGTGTTGTGGTTTCTGTTGCACCTACTGTAGAGAAGATTCGTTGGGATGGTTGAGATGCTCAGGCACATGCATTGATAGCTTTGTCCGTCAAACATGCTATTATTCCTCACATTCGCTCTTGCAAAATAGCTAAGGATGCTTGGGATACATTTACCACATTGTACCAAGCTATGAATGAGGCTCGTGTTGCTTACCTCCGTAAATAGTTGGAGAGTGAGCACATGAATGAAGGTGATTCTATGGACAATTTTCTAACAAAGATCAAAGACTTGAAGGAACAATTGATTTCTGTTGATGAGGTTATACTAGGTAGCTCACTTGTTCAGACTGTTCTGAATGGTCTTCCTGATTCATATCAGAGTTTAGCTTCTACTCTCCGGTTAATGATGAAAGGCAATCCAAATGCCTTGTCATTTGAGGAGTTGGTCTCTTTTGTTGCAAGAAGATCACTCTAAGCAGAAAAAGTCCATTATGCATGTTGGAGATCAAGCTTTCCTGGCTAGTCATAAGGGCAAAGGAAAATGGAGCTCTTCAACTAGTAAGCAAAAATCTACAAATGCTGCACATTCGAAGAAGGAAGATAAAGATGAGAAGAAATCAGAAAAGCAAAAATTGTTTTGCAAGTATTGTAAAGGGAATGATCATATCATAAAGAACTGTCCAAAACTGGATGCTAAAGAGGCAAAGAAGAAAGAGGCTGGAATGATTGTTGCAGAGGCCTCTACACCCAAAAAAAAGTCTGCTAATCTTGTGCAGGAAGAAGAATGGACGTTTACTATTGTCTGCAGTTTTACCCATCTTGTCATGAGCAGTGCATGTCTATGCTAGACTGAGATGTTTAGTACTTTGACAGTGGGCCGACCAAACATATTACCTCACAGCGCACTTTCTTCTCTTCACTCGAGCCTGCCCCTACAGGGAATACTGTTACGTGTGCCAACAACTCCTCTTATCCTGTCATGGGAGTTGGTAAGATCATTTTGACTATTGCTGATGGTAGTTCTTTCACTTTGTCAGATGCTTTGTTTGTGCCTGGGATCAAGATAAATTTTTTTTCATTTTTTGCATTAGCCAAGATTGTCTTGGTTGTGAAATTTGTTGATGACAGATGTACAGTTCATGATCTATCAAATGGTGATGTGACTATTGCTTCTTGCATTTTATGTCATGGGTTGTATAAGCTCATAGGCTATGAAAGATATGTAAATGATTCGGCATGTGCAATACATGATTCTCAGGCTACGTCAGATGCAAAACTTTGGCATGCACGCTTTGGTCATCTGAATTTTGTTAGTTTGCTACACCTATAGAAATCTGAAATGGTGTCCTCTTTGCCCAAACTTAAGGCACCTGGGAAACATGTTTGTGAAGGCTGTATTTTGGGCAAAATGCAGCGTTCTTCCTTTCCAAAAGATGGTTTAGTTTGGGCTACTCAGAAATTGCAGCTTGTACATAGTAATGTCTATGGTCCTATGCAGACACCTTCTTTTGGAAATTACCTTTACTTCATGACTTTCATCAATGATTTTTCCAGGCATGCATGTGTATATGCATTGAAGCCAAAGTCCGAAGTGTTCATGTGCTTCAAACAGTTTTTGGTTTTGGCTGAAAATCTGTCAGCATGCAAAATGGGCACCCTCCATTCTGATCGAGGGGGGGAATATATGTCTTCTGATTTTAATGCATTTTTGGTTGAACGTGGGATAAAACACCAGTGTAGATTGTCGTGTACACCTCAACAGAATTGATTTGCTGAAAGAAAGAATAGGTCACGCATGGAGATGGCCACGTATGTTGGGAAAGATGGATGGATCCTCTAGAAGATTAAGTAGGTGCTGCTAATCCTGCTTTGCACCAGCCCTCAATGACTCCAGATATGATTAGTAGACACCCTTAGCTTCCAAATGATACCAAGAAATGCTATATGTACTTTGGAAAAGGTTTGAGTAATGACTTGATCAAAACAGATGAGTTTGTGAATCACAAAGCTAGAAAACTTTCTATTTTGGTGTTGATACCTGCTCAGTCTTTCACTCAGTATGACCAGTATACTTACAATTGGCAAAATTCCTTCTAGAGGTATTCTATTAGCTTAGTAAGCTACCATTTGCAAGTGGAATCCTTCAAAATGATAAACTATGCTAGGAGAAATAACTTTAGCAAATTTATGGACACCCCCGACTTTTTAGGAAGTATGCAGACAAATACTAGTGAGCACTTCGACGGCGGTTTCTTGAGATTGGCTGAACCAAGTTGCTTCAAACTTTGTATGCTTGTAGTATGCTTTGATCTAAATCCACCAAGCTTTGAATCACTTGATTTGGTGAAGTAGGCACTGAGATATGCCTCTTTGAAGTTGACAGAGTTGAATGTAGAAAACTCAGAGAATACAGTAGTGATAGAAGTGAATGTATGTTACATTAAATCACATTGATGTACATTCCCATTGGCCTGATTAACATTGCCAAATGGTACTCAGAGATGTAGGCTATGGAGTAGACCTCACACTCTCAATGATCAGTAGTGTAAGCCTCGGGAATTGAGCTAGATAAATGAGCTAAGCTACCCGCGACTTTTGACTTGCATCTTTTATAGAGTTGAGTTGAATCTTCAAGTTTGAATTCAAATTCAAACTCCTAGAATCTTTCACCTAAAAGGTAATGAGATATTCTCTCAATCAACCAACAACTTTTTCCACGATTCTAATCAAGTAGGTGTGTACATAAGAAATGCCAAGTCTTTTAGACTTTTACAAGGAGTAAAATGGTAAGAACTTATAAGCATAAGTTCCTATGGTCCTTCCTTCAAGTGGTGTCTTCATGAAGTAATCCAAGCCAAATTGTGAAGGCTTGAATTGCACCAACAACTCCCCCTCAAGCCAAACACTTTGGCTTAAGTCTTCATCTTCAATCTTCAATCACATCCTGCAATCCAATCATGGATTTGAATCTGCATAATTTGTTTCCATCCAAAGCTTTAGTGAGTAAATCTGCACATTGCATATTAGTAGACACATAGGTTAACTGAATGTCCTTGCTTAGCAACTTCTCTCTCACATAGTGGTAATGAACCTCTATGTGTTTTGTCCTAGCATGATATATTGGATTAGCTGCAAGGTGGAGAGAGCTTGTGTTGTCTCCAAAGATAATTGGGGGCCTAGTGTATAGGCCTAACTCTGTGTACAAAAGCTTTAACCAAGTAGCTTCTTGAGTGGCATTGGCTAGTCCTCTATATTCTGCTTCAGTGGATGACAATGCCACTGTTGGTTGTTTCTTGGCTGACCAAGACATAGGTTTATCACCTACAAAAGATAAGTATCCTGATGTGCTCCTCCTATCATCCTTGCATCCTGCCCAATCTGCATCTGAATACACTTTAATGTCAATATCTGATGTATAAGGAAAGTACAAACCATGGTTCTGAGTTCCCTTTAGATACTTCAAGATCTTCTTTGCAGCCTCAAGGTGAGGTACCCTTGGTTTGTGCATGAATTGACTTAGCACACTAACTCCATATGCTATGTCAATTCTGGTCAAGGTAGCATAATTCAAACTACCTACCATACTTTGATATCCTGTAATGTCTTGGACTTCATCCCCTTCATGAGCACTTAGCTTTAGGTTGACCTCCATTGGAGTACTTGAGACTTTAGCATCATGCAGGTTAAACTTCTTCAACATGTCTTGTACATATTTTTTCTGAGTGATATATATACCTGAATTAGTATAAACTAATTCAAGTCCTAGAAAGTATTTCAATAATCCAAGGTCATTGATCTTGAACTCCTTCATCATCTGGTTTTTTATGCTTCTGATTCCTTGGACATCATTACCTGTAATGATGATGTCATCAACATAAACACAGAGATAGATTACCTCTGAATTGCTCCTTTTGATAAACAATGAAGTATCTGCCTTGCTCATAGTAAATCCTTGGTCTTGGAGGTATGTTGTCAGCCTATAGTTCCATGTCCTAGGTGCCTGCTTCAATCCATATAGAGCCTTCTTCAATTTACAAACATAATTTACCTTCTTGTGGTCTTCATAGCCAGGTGGTTGTGACATGTAGACTTCTTCAGATATCCATCCATTCAAGAAAGCATTCTTGACATCTAATTGGTACATGTTCCAATTTTTTGATGCAGCTACACTCACCAATACTCTGATTGTTGGCATCTTAGCCACAGGAGAAAATGTCTCCTCATAATCAATGCCTTGGTTTTGTGCAAAACCCTTGGCTACCAACCTAGCTTTGTACCTGTTGATTGTACCATCAGAGTTCCTCTTTAGTTTGTAGATCCATCTGGATCCTATCACCTTCATAGAGTCCTTCTTGGGTACCAAGTCCCATGTGTCACTCTCCTTGAGAGCTTCTATTTCTTCATCCATAGCTCCTTTCCATTCTGGTTTGGTGATTGCCTCTTCATATGAACCTGGTTCTTCACTTAACAAGTCCTTTGCAAGATAAATTGAATGCTTAGTAACAAGAGATGTATCATACCCATATCTGATAGGCTTCTTACTTTCTCTCTAAGATCTCCTTATTGCTTGAGTTGAAGATTCGGGTATATCCTCAAGCTTCTTCATCTTCATCTTGCCTCTGGACTTCCATGCCTTGAATTCTTCAAGATTGATTGTGTCATCATCTTCTGAACTTGAGTCTTCCTTCTGGATTGGTTCCTCCCTTGAGAGTTTTGGAAACTCCTCTTCCAAATCATAGGGTAGACTAACCTTCCTGCAATCATTCTCATACCATGAGTCATTCTCATCAAAGATGACATCTCTGCTTACCTTGAACCCTTTATTGGTTGGGTTGTAGAATTTGTACTCTTTTTGATTCAAGTCATAACCAATGAAAATACATTTTTCTGCTTTAGGGTCTAGCTTTCCCCTTACATGTGAGGGAATATGCACATATGCTATACAACCAAAATTTTTGCAATGATCCAATGATGGTCTCTTACCATGCCAAGCTTCATAAGGTGTCATTCCATCAAGTGATTTTGATGGCAACCTGTTTATGAGATATGTGGCAGTAGATACACTCTCTGCCCAAAGATAATTTGGCAACTTCTTTTCATTAAGCATGGACCTAGCTGTTTCAACAATAAGCCTATTCCTTCTTTCAGCTACCCCATTTTGTTTAGGTGATTACCTTGTGGTTATTTCCCTTTTGATGCCTCTTTCCTGCAAGAAGTCCTCAAACTCATTTGAGAAGTATTCACCTCCTCCATCTGACCTTAGCTTCTTCAAGTTCCTTCCTGTTTGATTTTCAACTAGTGCAAGATATCTTTTGAAACAATTAAACACTTCATCCTTGTGCTTCATAAAGTATAACACAGTCCATCTGCTATAAGCATCAATGAAAGACACATAGTACTTTGATCCTGAAATGGAGGGATCCTTGCTAGGTCCCCAAACATCTGTGTGCACCAAGTCTAGGTAGTCTTCATGCATAAAACCTTTCCTTGAGTAGGGCAATCTGTGAGACTTACCAAACTGACAAGCACCACATTTGTAAATCATGTGTTGCTTGGATACATTAGGTATCCCAAGCACACATTGGTCCATGTACATTTGCTTTAAGGTCCTTTCACCTATGTGACCTAATCTCTTGTGCCATATTTCTAATTCTGAAAGTGTTTGATCCTTGTAATTGTATAAAGCAATGTTTTTGGTGTCTTCTAGCTCAAAAGTAAATAATCTACCTGATTTTTCTCCCTTGGCTATCCTTTTGAATCCATGTCTTGGGTCCTCCACATATGCTCCATGTTGATTGAACCTGACCTGCAAACCTTTCTCCACAATTTGACCAACACTCATTAAGTTTTTGGTAATGGTTGGTACATAAAGTACCCTGCTTAATAGGTTCTGATTACCATCACAAGTTTTTACATTTCCAATCTTTACTACAGAATGCTTAGTATCATCACCTGTCTGTACTTGATGTTTGCCCTTTGGTTCCTCAAGATCAGAGAGTAGTGCCACATTGCCAGCTACATGATTAGAACACCCTGAATCAATATAAAACAGATGATCATCATTGATACCTGACTTGGAAGTCATATTCATGATCAATAGAGAGTCATCTTGCTCCTCTGTGTAGTTGTTGTAGTCTTTCCTATTTTTGAATCCTCCTTGGTAGTTACCATTATAGTTGTTGTTTTGATTGTTGTTCTAGTTATTGTTATAGCCATTGTAGCCTTGGTGTTGGTTGAACCTTCCTCTGCCTTGAGAGTATCCACCTCTTTGATAGCCTCTTCCTCTCTGATTTTTGTAATTTCTGTAGCACTCATCTGTGGTGTGGTTAGACAATCCACAAATGTTGCATGGTGATGAATTGTAGAGTCTCCCCCTACCTTGCTTACCTCCTCTACCCCTGCCTCTTGAAGATCTACCTCTCCCTGCATAGTTGGCTTGGGAGGTAGAACCTTCATCTTCTTGCTTTTTACTTTTACCTTTGTCTTTAATCTTTTTATCAGTATATAGGGCAGAAGGAGTGTTACCTTTAGATGTATCTCTAACCTTTGTGAACTTTGCTTCATGTGTGAATAGTTGGCCCATCAGAGTTGTGAGATCTGGGGTATGTATGTCCATGTAGAGATCCATTGCAGTGGTGAAGCTTTCCCACTTATCATCTGCCTTTAGTCCATTGGTTACTTGCCTTACTATTTGTTCCTCTTCAATCTCTTCTCCTATGCTTGCTAATTGGTCTGCCACATCCTTGATCTTGGTCACAAATTCTGAGACTGATTGTTTTGGTTGCTTCCTAAGGGTTGTGAATTCAATCCACAATTGATTCTTCCTGGCCCTTGTATTAGATGAAAAGTATGATGACAAGGTTTCCCAAGTTTCTTTGGAAGTCTTACAATTCCTTATGTGAGGTAAAAGGAAATCAGATATAGAGTTAAGAAGATAAGACCTTGCCAATGCATCTTTTGCACACCATGTATTAAGCCTTTCTTGTTCTTCCTTGGTGGGTAGACCCCTTGCTTTGAATGAGGGCAATTCCTCATCTCCTCACATGAATCCAAATAGACTTCTTCCTTGTAGATAGGTCTTCATCCTCAGAGACCAAGCTTGATAGTTGTTCCTGTCCAATTTATCAATGAATGAAGGAAAACCATCTCCCATGTTACCTTATTTGCTTTGATACCACTGTTGGGAAAGATGGATGGATCCTCCAGAAGATTAAGTAGGTGCTGCTAATCCTGCTTTGCACCAGCCCTCAATGACTCCAGATATGATTAGTAGACACCCTTAGCTTCCAAATGATACCAAGAAATGCTATATGTACTTTGGAAAAGGTTTGAGTAATGACTTGATCAAAACAGATGAGTTTGTGAATCACAAAGCTAGAAAACTTTCTATTTTGGTGTTGATACCTGCTCAGTCTTTCACTCAGTATGACCAGTATACTTACAATTGGAAAAATTCCTTCTAGAAGTATTCTATTAGCTTAGTAAGCTACCATTTGCAAGTGGAATCATTCAAAATGATAAACTATGCTAGGAGAAATAACTTTAGCAAATTTATGGACACCCCCGACTTTTTAGGAAGTATGCAGACAAATACTAGTGAGCACTTCGACGGCGATTTCTTGAGATTGGCTGAACCAAGTTGCTTCAAACTTTGTTGCTTGTAGTATGCTTTGATCTGAATCCACCAAACTTTGAATCACTTGTAGGCACTGAGATATGCCTCTTTGAAGTTGACAGAGTTGAATGTAGAAAACTCAGAGAATACAGTAGTGATAGAAGTGAATGTATGTATTAAATCACATTGATGTACATTCCCATTGGCCTGATTAACATTGCCAAATGGTACTCAGAGATGTAGGCTATGGAGTAGACCTCACACTCTCAATGATCAGTAGTGTAAGCCTCGGGAATTGAGCTAGATAAATGAGCTAAGCTACCCGCGACTTTTGACTTGCATCTTTTATAGAGTTGAGTTGAATCTTCAAGTTTGAATTCAAATTCAAACTCCTAGAATCTTTCACCTAAAAGGTAATGAGATATTCTCTCAATCAACCAACAACTTTTTCCACGATTCTAATCAAGTAGGTGTGTACATAAGAAATGCCAAGTCTTTTAGACTTTTACAAGGAGTAAAATGGTAAGAACTTATAAGCATAAGTTCCTATGGTCCTTCCTTCAAGTGGTGTCTTCATGAAGTAATCCAAGCCAAATTGTGAAGGCTTGAATTGCACCAACAAGGTGTATGGTCAAGAGTC
The DNA here is from genome assembly GCA_020310875.1 of Ceratopteris richardii. Classification (NCBI taxonomy): domain Eukaryota; kingdom Viridiplantae; phylum Streptophyta; class Polypodiopsida; order Polypodiales; family Pteridaceae; genus Ceratopteris; species Ceratopteris richardii. The sequence continues at coordinate 124,091,595 of CM035439.1, read as the reverse complement.
AAGCATTACCACATAGTTTCTAGCTTGAGGCTATCATGTGTGCAGCATATGTACTTAACAGGTGTCCCACTAAAGCACTACAGTCTATCACTCCATGTGAGTCTTGGCATGATCACAAGCCATCTGTTGCTCATCTGCATGTTTTTCGTTGTTTGGCATATTTCATTAGTGTCTGAATAACATCGCAGAAAATTGGATGATAAAGCAGCAAAATGTATTTTTGTTGGGTACAGTTCTGAAAGTAAAGGTTATCGTGTGTATCATCCACAGACTAAACGCATTCTGGTTAGCCGTGATATTGTTTTTGTGGAAGATGCTATTCAGCCATTGCTTTCATGTACCAAGGAGACATCTGTTAGCTCCAAAGACATGTATGATAACTTTGCTGCCTCTTTTTACAGGTGGACAGTCTAGTGCTGGTCCTAATGAGGCAACTTCTCAGCCTTTGTAGGTTTCATATGATGATGGAGATCATCCCATTTCTGATGCAGATTTACATGATGCACTTGTTGATGAGAGAGCTGATATTGAGGATGCAAAAACTATGCCAAAATGGCTTATGCAGACTTTGTGTGACAGCAAATTAGATGAACCTCTATCATATCGTACTCGTTCATGCTCTCATAGAGTCTCTTTTGCATCAGATTGCTATGCTATGGCTCCATCTAGTCTCTATGATGAGACTGAGCATGTTTCATTTGATGAAGCACAAAGTTCTGAACATTGGATTGCTGCAATGCAATCTGAATGTGATGCTATCAGGAAAAATGATACCTGGTCTTTATGTGACTTGCCTCCTGGCAAGAAGGCTATTGCCACTAAGTGGGTATACAAGCTGAAGCATAAGCCTGATGGAGCAGTTGATAGGTATAAGGCTAGGCTTGTTGCAAAGGGTTATGCGCAAGAAAGAGGCATTGATTTTGATGAGATCTTTGCACCTACATGTCGTATGACTACTGTTCAGAGCATCTGTGCACTTACAACCCATCATGGTTGGAATGTATATCACTTGGACATTAAAAGAGCATTTCTGAATGGCGACTTGCATGAAGAAGTGTATGTTTTTCAGCCCCGTGGCTTTGTGCTAAAAGGGAATGAAAACCAGGTGTGCAGGTTAAGGAAGGAATTAGATGGTTTAAAGCAAGCACCACGTGCTTGGTATGAGAAGATACATGCCTATCTGATTGCACATGGTTTTGAGAACAGTCCAACTGAAAGCACATTATATATTAAACATGTTAATGATGTACTTCTGATCATTGTGGTTTATGTTGATGACATGCTGCTCACTGGTCCTCATGAGAGGCTTATTGCTGATTTTAAGGCTGATTTGCATGCCTCATTTGAGATGTCTGATTCGGGGTTTGCATCACTATTTGAGCATTCACTTTATGCACGTTGATGGTGAAATGGCTTTGTGTCAAATGAAATACATTGACACATTGTTGTAGTGTTTTGGCGTTGAAGACTGTAAACCTATTGCCACTCCTATGGAGACAGGTTTATGATTGAGTCTTCATCATGCTGGAGATGCATTTGATGATATTCTCTATTGGCAGGCTGTTGGATTCTTGATTTACTTATGCATTACTCAGCCAGATATTTAGTTTGCTATCTCACAAATGAGCAAGTTTATGCATTGCCCAGGAGTCAAGCATTGGTAGGCGGTTAAGCGCATCTTTCGCTACTTGAGTGGTACTCGGCTACTTGGGTTGCTTTATGCCAAGGGGGGATCACTACCACCAGATTTGCATGCTTTTTCTGACTCTAATTGGGCTGGTTGCTATGACACTTGTGTGTCCACTAGTGGCTTTTGCTTCATGCTTGGTAGCTCATGTATATCTTGGTTAAGCAAGAAGCAGCCTACTGTGGCCATTTCCAGTTGTGAGGCTGAGTGTAGGGTAGCTTTCACAACGGCTGTTGAGTGTGTGTGGCTCAGACGCCTTATGGCTGATTTGGGTGTTGGTCAGTCTTTTGCCACCACCATCTTCACTTACAGCTAGAGCACATTGGCAATTGTGAGGAACCTTGTGTTCCATGCTCGCACTAAGCACATTGAGGTGCATTATCATTATGTTAGGGAGAGGTTCTCTGCTGGGGAGATCAACTTGGCATATGTGCCCATGCAGGAGAACATTGCAAACGTTTTCACGAAGGCTCTACCTAGGGAGAAGTTTGAAGCTTTTCGCAAAGCTTTGGGCTTACTTCCTTTTGTGGAGTGATCGCCACATAGCTTGGCACTTCCTTATACATGAGTACCAGCTACTTGTTCACCGCATCACTCCCAAGGGGGATTTGTTGATATATTTAGGTAGTGATGTGTGTGAACACTCTAGGACCACCGGGGCACTTTTTTCCCTCTTTAGGAGATTTTTTTTCCCCCGGCTTGTATATACGCCTATTGCCCTTATGGGCTACTTATCTTTGTACATTCTCTAGTAATGCATTCAGTATTGTGTGTTGTTCTCTAAGCTTCTTCTTCTTCCTTGTGTTGTTCGCGTGCTTCCGTAGATGTCTAACTCCAACAATTTTGATATCCTTTTCCATACTATGATGTGGGATCTCTTATGTCCTATCTAGTCAGACTATCCATAGTTATTAGCCCTAGGTTGTGCTAATTCTTGTAAAAATTGAATATCATGTATTATTTTTCTTGCATAGGTGATCTTGTAATAAAAAGTGTATATTTCAAAAATATTGTCTAATCTAGATAGAGAGCACAATCAAGTGGTCCGCTTATATTTTGGCAAAAATACCTTCTATTCAAGACAAGAAACCATGGATAAAAATTAAAACAAGTTATGGGATCACCTCAAAACCTTTAGCAACAAGCCAATGATCTAACTCAATGATATTCACAAGTCAATATTTGATATCCTTTGCATCTATGTGGAGCCATTCATGAGTTGTAGGAAAGAATCGGAAATCTTCACGAAAATCAAGGAATCAATCAAGGGTATCAACGTCCCACTCCATCATTCATGAAGATACCTTAGACTTGCATACCAAATACGTTTGATACTAATCATGCCATTTTTTTAGGTTTCTTGCAACAATTGCAATCCCAATGTGCTTGATATATATCTAGATGACACATCCAAGGTCGATTTGATATGAATCTTGCTATGTGTACATATATTATCATGGTTTGCCCCAATCTTGAAAAAGAACATGGTAATGTCGGAGCTAGAAGACTATAAAAGCACACAAAAAAAACAAGGAAGAAGAAGAATCTTGGAGCACAACACACTAAGTGTATTACTAAGTGAATGCACAAGACAAAATAAGTAGATCATTGGGGTTAAGAAGTAATGTTTATTCTAGAAAAACAAAAACATTTAGATGAGTAATTGATGGCTCGTAACCATTCCAAGCCACACATAGAATCGATTACGTACATATGGTAAACAGAGAATAGCCTTAAGCCAGACTTTGTGTCGAAAAGCCTAAATTTTGACCTCAAACCTTGGTATATCCATGTGATACTTCTCAACAATTCCATTTTTTTGTAGTTGCATATAGAGATGTTCAATGATGTTTTATTCCATGATCAACAAAAAATGCATTAAACATAGAAGACGTATACACCCTCCTCAATCAGAACACTAAGTTCCAATTTTACATAACGAGATATTTTTATCCATAACTAAGAAATCCTTAAATCACATAAGTACTTTAAAATTGCATAGAAAATTCATCAATGAAGTTTACTAATTATAGGTAACTCCCAAATGAATGTGACCGCATGGCACCCCAAACATCACTATGCAAAAACTGCAATTCATGTGTAGCTCTACCTGAATCCTCTTCAGGGGAGGAAAGACATTACACTTTACCCAAAATACAAATCTCATAGATCTTCAAATGTGCCTTAATTTTGGGCAAAGAGGAAACCATTTTCTATTTAGGCAAAACAAATTAGCAAATTTAGATGACCGAACTAGAATTAGTTTGCAAATGAAATAGCACGAGAATCATGAACTCCACATGTTGACCTTGGATTTTGCATTACCTATGAGCTTGTATACGTATGGCATAAAATTTCAAAATCAATGATATCATCAGCATGTGAGAGATCATGGACTGTACATCTATCATCAAAAAATTTAAAAACCAAACCAATTTTGGCTAGTGCAAGAGGCTCCTTCCATTTATAGTGAGAAAGGAAGTTTGTACTGGAACAAATCCTATGTTACCAACTCTCTTGAGTGTATAATACCTCCCTCAATCACCAAACACTCACAAGAACTATTGCAAGAAATTCAAAAAGAAAAACGGGTCAAAGAACAAGGGAATCCCCAAGCCATTAAGGGAATAGATGACTCACATGATCAATTTCCCCAAGGCATCGCATCTCTATATGGAGATCATATAGAGCATCAACTAAAATAAGGCTTAGAATTTGAGTCTATCTCCTTACTTTAGTTTCCGCAATTCACTAGAGCATGGGAGTCTAAATCACATCAGATCAAAGCACCCATAGTGTTGATCCGAAACCAAGATTAGTTATTCCTAGAAACATGGATGATGTGCGAAAAACTAAAGTGAAATTTTATCTCACATTAGAAGAGTCTATGAAGGTGAAGTTAGATTTATGGAAGCACGTGGTTGATCAAGTTCCAAAACTAAACTCCATACATATCAAAATAGGCTCCAAACAAAAGTTGCCACAAATACCTATAGATAAAATAGAATATATGAGTGAAGATGAAGAAGGGGATATCTATCTTCCCATAACACACAAGGGTTACAAACCAAAGCAATCATACATTCAAGCACAAGTGTTACCATTTCTACTACAATCTTATAGATACAATGGGGCAAATTGGTTTTGATATCCACAAGAATAAAGCTCTAGATGGCTGATGGTCATATTGAGCATCCATTGGAATTGTTGGAAGGGATCACTCTCATCACATGTGGTGTGGATTTTGAGCATATCTTTTCCACATGTGAGTTTGGAAAAGCCAACAATTATGAGATGATACTAAGAAGAATCTTTTTATGTTAGCTAAAAATAGTGTAAGGTTAGGCTACCTACTCCTTATACATGTAGCACATATGGGTTACAAACAAGGCTAACCTAAAGGATTACTCATTCAGAGATATCCCACCCTTATAGAGGAATCCCATTCAAAAGATGGATGAGGATCCAATATCTATACACTCTACTCTATGAACATGTAAGGCTACTCATGGATCCATGAGGGCACCCACTTATGAATGTGTAAAGTAGCTGAGAGAGAAGAGATACATTTAGATGTGAGTGAACTAGGGAATTCTATGAGTACTTGACCCCTAGAAGACCCAGCCTACACACCAATGATATTTTGGGATGGTGAGATTGAACCTCACCCTTGAGCAAAAATACTTGCAACCATGGATATACTTGTCAACGAGGAACAACGGACCTCTCATTAAGATGAGGATGATTAGATTGTGACTCCATTCATGTGTAAACTAGTTGTAGGGGAGGAAAACAAAGAGATAGAGGAGGAACCATTATGATGGATACCTTTTGTGAACTTGAAAGAGGAATTCTTTTACTTAGTAGAAGCCAAGGATCCAAAAGAATATATAGTCAAGGGTGATGAGGCCATAACCCCTATAGTAAGCAACCAAAAGAAGAATAAAAAGAAGAAAGCATCCACTGAAGAAGAGGATTAATTTCTATTCAATGCCCTTATGGTAGAGGAACTACGTGCATTGAAGACTAGCAGATCATCCACAACATATCAACATAAGTGCATGAGGGGTACAATATCATGTTTCCAAACCTTGCAAGCCATTGTGGCACTAGGAGCTATGTGTATGGAGAGCTTCATAAGAAGAAAAAGAGTCAATTTTCATTTTCATCAATGGATGTGTAGAAGATAAATCTAGAGCAACAAAAAGAAATAATTTTGATTCCATGCGCACCCACCAAATGTATTCATAGGTTAGTGTATTTCATATTATAGGTACACATGCACCATCCCCAACATGATGCTCACATATGATTTGAACCGGCTATACCATGGCATGAATTTTCACATCTCTTAATTCTAAAAATTGTCTACGAACTTATTCCACAAAGACCGGCTATCCCTTATTCGAGTTTCTTCTAATAGTTGGCGTATGAGTTTACACATCTCTAAAATTCTAAAAATTGTCTACGAACTTATTCCACAAAGTCCAATCATTATGGGTTTACTTTATAAAGTTCCTATTACTCTATTTATTTTCTTACGTTTATGTTCAAGTAATTAGCAAACAAGTTTGTGGAAGGTCTAGAGATAGCACTTAATTGTGTTGAGCATACTTATTGCTCTTGATCTACTTAAGTGATTTTCCTTCTTTCATGGTTATCACCAACCCATAATTTCTCATTTGCATGTGTGCTGAGATGACAAGTAGATGCTAAGGTCCCTGTAGGTGATAAGTTATCATATGCTAGTGGTAAAGATCCAGGTGTAAGGATTTTCAGGATATTATAAGTACTTACGATGCACACATGGCTCCTTAGGCCTCATCGGAATTCCAAGTGTATGCCCTAGGCAACAATGACTAGTAATGGGTCATTGGTGTAAGTATAATGTGGATAAGAAGAAGCTTTACTAGTTTTCTACTTATGTCACATTATCGACACCCATGTTGGGGGGGATTCTTAGACAAGAAGGAGTTTGAGGGTTTGTAGGAGAAAATGAAAAGATCAGAAGAGGAAATACACCTTGGAAGCTTCTGCCGATTGATTACAGTAAGACAATTACAATGTTTGAAGCAAAATACAAGCCAATACTTTTGTGCACAATCACACAGAGTGCTCAATTACAAAATACCCAATATCCCAAAGTCTTCTTGCCACCGGCCTCCTCTGCACCAGACCTCCACCTGCTTCAAGCTTATCCTTGTGCACACCTTGCACCAAGCTTCCACTAAGGGGGAGGAATGAATACCTTCTGTCGGCACGCGCACACTCCAAAGAGACCTTGAGATCCTTGGGGGACTAGCTTAGCACCCTCTGCACAATCCCTTAGTCACTCTCTATGCACTCCTGCAACTCCACTTCTCTGCGTCACACACTGGTGACCCTTGCACTTCTCTTTCTTGCTCCACTTAGACTATGATTCTCTTGCTTACTCTAAGATTGGTCCAAGAATGGTCCTTGCCTTGATTTGAGTGTGTCGATCACGTACACTCCTAACTGCAATGGTATCTTGGTGCTCCCTTTGATGTCCCAAGATTGTCTTCACAAGTGGCAGCCAACGACTCACTGGTTTGTCCTGTAGTGACTTTAGACTAAAACCCAAAATTTTAATGGGGGGACCATACTTTCACATGTGTGTACGGTGCCGCTTCACATACCTTCACATTTCCTTTTAAGTCTTCACTTTTGCACATAAGAGGGGGTTCACCTGAACCTTCCAAAACACTTTACAAAACACTTTGAACCTTAGGGAAATTAGAGAAAATACCTCTGCAACCTGCAACCCACTTTCTCCAATTTACCCTTTGTGGACAATTAATTGTGCACTACCTGTGCACTTTGACACCTGCACTTTAGCACTTTGACTTTGCACCTGTTGACTTTGACCTTGACTTTGTTGACTTTGACCAGTTGACTTTGGCCGCAATTGACTTTGACCAACGTGACTTTTATGGGCTCAACAGTTGCCCACCACCTAATGTGCTCTCCGTTCCGGAGAGCTATAGCCAAAACTCTGAGCATATAGGACACCATGATAATGGAGCTGCAAAACTGGAAGAGGACATCTGAGTAGCAACCAATTCCACCAAAAGCAGGAGAGAACAAGCACCAGAGAAGAACCAAAAACTGGATTTTTCCATGGAAAAGCAAAGGGTTGCAATGGGAGGGTAGAAAGGATGGGGAAGCAAGGGCGGATGGGGCTGATAGGGATAGGTTCGGGAGGGTTAAGGATTTGGCTGGGCAGATGTGTAAAGGGAGGGATAGGTAGAAGGATTATGGGGTCTGGAGAGGGGAAAAATGACCAAACAGGAGAGCTACAGAGGGAGCATATGGGAAATATTGAAACATATGGTGAGAGGAGGTGATAAAAGACAATGTGGCCAATGTGGTGAAATAAAAACATGTGGTAATTGTGCGCAAAACATGTGGTAATTGTGCGCAAAACATGTGGGTTTGGACCAAAAGTCAAAGAAAAAGTGGGAATTTGGAAAAATAAAGTCAAAAAATGAGTCCAGAGGTGCCAAAAAACATGAAAAGGACTCCATTTTTGTAAAAAACGGCCAACCGAGGCACAATCCAGAGCCAAAAGCTTTGAGCCATAAAAAGTAAAAAAAATATATAATAATAATAATTATATATTAAATATATATATATATATATATATATATATATATATATATATATATATATATATATATATATATATATATATATATATATATATATATATTCTAAACGCTCAGACACAATTAATAAAAAGAAAATAAAATAAATAATAAAATAAAATAAAAATAAAATAAAAGAAAATAAAATAAAATAAAATAAAATAAAATAAAAGAAATTGGGGGGTGGGGGGGGGGAGGGTGGTCGGTGGTGTTCGGTGGGGGGGGCTGTCAGAACCGGGCGGGGGGGGGGGTTGTGCAAAAAAAAGGAAACGCCCTGGGGGCCCTTTTTTTTTCATTATAAAAAAAACCAAAGAAAAATACATTAAAAATCCAAAAAAATTGCAAAAAAAATCCAAAAAATCTTCAAAAAATTCTGAAAAATTTTCCTAGAGTGTTAGGCCAGTTTCTTCACTCAAAAACCACAGAGAGCTTCCTTTATTCCCCAAATGTGGCAAGAAAAAGACACGTGAAAAGGAGAAAAATGCTAGAAAAAATTCTAAAAAATGCTTGAAAAATTCTAAAAAAATTCCTAAAAATTCCAAAAAATTGTACTTTTGCAAAGTTGATGAAATGGCTGCTACATTTGCTAAAAACTCAAGAAACAAGCATGAAATGGTTAAAGAAAACTACTAAAACTTAAGTAAAAATGACGAGAAAAGACTATGTACAACTTGGACAAATTTTGCAGGTTCCAGGTGATCCATAATTCTTCATGTGGCTTGATGATAGGCCTTTAGCCATGATCTTTATATGTTGACCCCGAAAAACTCCTCCATAACCTTCAATTTTGTTGGACTTCATTTGTTTTATCTTCTTTTTGGGCATGGTGACGCTTTGATAGACCCACCTTAAATCCTTCAGTACAATATTATCTCCTCCATACTGCATTTTTTGTTTCCAAAGACTTGCAGGTACTCCGTCCACATCATTGTAAAGCCTTGCACTTACTATCATAAAAATTGACACAATAGATGATATCCATACCAGTATCCATAAAACAGTGGCCATTGACATATGATTTGAAGCATCTTCATCATGGCTGCACTTAAGGACTTTGCTTTTCTTCTCTTTTCCATGGCCTTTGACTGAGACTATTTCAACCTGAGTGATTTCCTCTTTTTCTTCATATGCTTCTTCTCTACTTGAGTTTGGGAAAATTCCATAGCAGGAAGATGGGTCTGCTGCATGGAGCCAAGCCAACATGTTTTCATCTTCATATAAATCTGCTCCTTCAAATAGATCTGCTTCTGGGTTGTCCACCACTTCTTCTTCCATACAAATACCAATTTTCTGCATCATACTAGTATTTCTCTGATTGTCTGGTCCTTCTTCTAAAATTATCTGCTGCAACTCTTTTCCCTCCTGCTTTACCCACATTGTGTCCTTGCCCCAAATCATGCAACACATTGGCATGCCTTAACCAAGGTCTCCCAATTAACAGGGGGAAACTTCCTTCTACCTGTGGCAGCCTTAAAACAACAAAGTCCAAGTTAAAGATGGTACCTTGTATTTTGACTGGAACTCCAGGGACCACAGCCATAGGCCTTACTATGCTTTGGTTTGCCATTGGTACAGTGAAGTTGGCAGGTCGTGAAGGGTATAGTCCAATCTTTTTCATGGTATATTCAGGCATCAAGTTAATGCCAGAACCACCATCCACAATAACTCCTTAAAACTCATGACCTTTAATAGAGACTGTTAGCCGAGGGCTCTTGTAATCTGTGAGGGGTGCTTCCCCTAAACATTTATCTTTATGCATAACAACAGCCTTTGCCACTAAACTTGTTGTGGACATTTCATCAATTATCTGCAAGAATTCTGACCTGAACTTCCCATCCATCTTTATTAATTCAAAAATACTAACCTCCTTTTTCATGGACTTGAGCAGTCTAGAAGCTTCTAATTCCTTAAGAGCATGGGCTGCATTTGACTTATCAAACTGCTCATGAGCCCTGTTGAATGCATATTCAATGGCATCATTGGTACCTGTGAAATTTTCAATTTGCCTTATATCTGCACTTGTGGTGGCTTTTTCTTCAGACACACCTTTGTCTGTGTTTAATCCATTAATCATTGATTCTTGACCTATTTCCACTGGAGCCTTCCCCTTGCTTCTTGTCTGCACTGTAAAAGATTCAATTTCTTCTAAATGCACCACCCTGGTAGATGGAGATGGCACATCGACCTGATCTAATACTTCTTCTTTGTGTACAGAAATCATTTGAATATGGGGCCCGGATGAAGAGGCTTGATTCTTAGGACAACAATTTAAGTGTTCTCTGGCCTCTGGGCAGTTTCTGCAAGGAGGGACATTTTCTGGGAGAGCGCACCTACTTTGATAGTGCCCACAGTCTCCACATCTGAAACAAATAATTGGCCTTCTAGGCCCATTTCCAAAATTATCCCTCTATCTAGGGTTATAAGTGTTACCTTGACTGGGTGCAGCTACCATCACATTTGCTGGTGGTAGGGGTCCTCCTTGTGTCCAGTATGTTGTTGCAGGCATTCCCCTTGATTGGCATTCTTGGGCCTCATGACCAACTTTCCTGCATAACTGGCAAGTCACACTTAACAGAGGACATTCACTTACTATGTGACCTTGCTTGCTGCACATGGAACACCAAAGTCCACTCTTGATGCCACCTCCTTTGAGCTCCTGCAACTCCTGTCACAGCTGAGCCAATTCCTCTGCCTGGGCCTCCTCCTCCTTTTGGAGCTTTAGTGCTTCAATCTCCCTTCTCAACTGAGCAACAACATTCTCCTCCTCTTTGTAGGGCTTATTTCTTTTTAAGCCCTCCAGCTCCTTCCTTAGCTCGATCACTAGATCCTCCATTTCTGTACCATATGTTGGTTGGGAAGAAGTTGCTCCATACTAGTACCTTATCTGCTCCAAGCGTGTGGGTGTGTTGATGAACTCCTCTATGGAGGCTGTAGGTAACACTAATTCCTTTATTTTGCATTGGGTGGCCACTGGTAGGGGCTTAGCCAACCATTTCTTAACAAAAAAATTGTGTCGTGGATCTGGAAATTTAGCCATTAGTGCTTTGGCCCTAGTCACAAACTCTGGGAACTTTTCTCCTGGACCCAATCGCAAATTTTCTAGTTCTTCTATAATAATCTCCGCAGTGTTGCCATGCTGGAACTGATTTTTAAATGCATCTTTCATCACATCCCAAGTGGTAAAATGGTTTTCAACAAACTGGCTGAACCACTTATCAGCTAATCCCTCTAATGTGGCAGGGAAGAGAATCAAAAAGGCATCCTCCCTACCCATTAGGCCTCTAGTCTTACATAGTGCCAAAAACCTTCTAATGTGTTCATCCGGATCCTCCTGAGCTAGGCCTTTGAAAGAAGGAAACTTTATATTTAATCTAGAGAGTAAAGTTTCTAAGTCTACCTGACCCGCCATGCTCTTGACTGATGATGTTGAAGATAGTGGACTGGAGGACCTTCTAACAACCTTCCTTCTTGTTTGCTTGCAGGTGACCCTCAATGTTTGGGACCAGGTTGCGGTCATGAGGAGCTCATAGCCCACTGAATATGAGACACTTGATAAGAATATTTACCTTTTGTTTGATGAAGTAGCACTGTGGTTCTGTCGACACTTGATCTCTTCTATGCTTTGCACTTGGTTTCTCCTAAGCTCAAATCTCCTTGGAGGTCCCACCGGGCATGCCAAATTTTGTTGGGGGGGATTCTTAGACAAGAAGGAGTTTGAGGGTTTGTAGGAGAAAATGAAAAGACCAGAAGAGGAAATACACCATGGAAGCTTCTGCCGATTGATTACAGTAAGACAATTACAATGTTTGAAGCAAAATACAAGCCAATACTTTTGTGCACAATCACATAGAGTGCTCAATTACAAAATACCCAATATCCCAAAGTCTTCTTGCCACCGGCCTCCTCTGCACCAGACCTCCACCTGCTTCAAGCTTATCCTTGTGCACACCTTGCACCAAGCTTCCACTAAGGGGGAGGAATGAATACCTTCTGTCGGCACGCGCACACTGCAAAGAGACCTTGAGATCCTTGGGGGACTATCTTGTTGATATATTTAGGTAGTGATGTGTGTGAACACTCTAGGACCGCCGGGGCACTTTTTTCCCTCTTTAGGAGGTTTTTTTCCCCCGACTTGTATATACGCCTATTGCCCTAATGGGCTACTTATCTTTGTACATTCTCTAGTAATACATTCAGTATTGTGTGTTTGTGCTCCAAGCTTCTTCTTCTTCCTTGTGCTGCTCGCGTGCTTCCACAGACGTCTATCTCCAACAATTGGTATCAGAGCAGGTCGTCGATTCTTCTAGGGCGCCGTCGACACTCCTCCGTTTGCAGTCTCAGATTCGCACGAAATTTGGTGAGCATACTCAGGATGTTTCCGAGATCAAAACTGCTTCGCTCTATGGTGCCGAAATCGCAATCTGAGCTCATTTCGGCCTCCGAATGCACTATCGCAGTGCTTGTGCAAGATATTTCGTCCTTTTGTGCCAAAGGTATATACCAGTTTCTGTTCGCCAGTTTAAGCGTCTCGAAGTCTGCTACAGGTCTAGCAGAACTCGTCTGGGCAGTTTCGTTCAACTTTTTGAGATACAGTCAATTTTCTGCATCAAGGTATTTTAGTCACCGACCATGGCTGAAAGCAGTGATGTATTCCGTATGTTGGCTGTTGAGGATAAGTTGGATGGTACCACTACCCATTATGGGCTTATATGATGTGACATGTACTGGTTGCAAAAGGATTGTGGAACATTGTGCAGGGTGTTGAAAGACGTCCTGTTACACCTGTAACGACAGGTACTGCAAATACAGGTGTTGGAGCTGATGAAGATGGTGTCGAAGATGATATTCCACAGATTCCTGTTCGTGCTGCTGTTTCTGTTGTACCTACTGCAAAGCAGATTTGTGGGATGGCAGAGATGCCCAGGCACATGCATTGATAGCTTTGTCTGTCAAACGTGCCATTATTCCTCACATTCGCTCTTGCAGAACAACAAAGGATGCTTGGGATACACTTACCACTTTGTACTAGGCTAGGAATGAGGCTCGTGTTGCTTACCTCCGAAAACAGTTGGAGAGTGAGCACATGAATGAAGGTGATTCTATGGACAATTTTCTTACAAAGATCAAAGACCTGAATGAACAATTGATTTCTGTTGATGAGGTTATACCAGATAGCTCACTTGTGCAGACCGTTCTGAATGGTCTTCCTGATTCATATCAGAGTTTTGCCTCTACTCTTTGGTTGATGATGAAAGGCAATCCGAATGCCTTGTCATTTGAGGAATTAGTCTCTGTTTTGTTGCAGGAAGATCAGTCCAGGCAGAACAGGTCCATTATGCGTGTTGCAGATCAAGCTTTCTTGGCTAGTCAGAAGGGCAAAGGAAAATGGAGCTCTTCTACTAGTAAGCAGAAATCTGCAAATGCTACACAATCGAAGAACCAGGATAAAGATGAGAAGAAATCAGAAAAGCAGAAATTGTTCTGCAAGTACTGTAAAGGAAATGATTATATTATAAAGAACTGTCCAAAACTGGCTGCTAAAGAGGCAAAGAAGAAAGAGGCTGGAATGGTTGTTGCAGAGGCCTCTACACCAAAAACAGAGTCTGCAAATCTTGTGCAGGAAGAAGAATGGGCGTTTACTACTGTCTGCAGTTTTTGACCCATCTTCTCATGATCAGTGCATGGTAGTTTGACAATGGGGCGACCAAACATATTACCTCGCAGCGTAGTTTCTTCTCTTCACTCGAGCCTGCCCTTACAGGGAATACTATCACATGCGCCAATAACTCCTCTTATCCTGTTATGGGAGTTGGTAAGATCATTCTGACTACTGCTGATGGTAGTTCTTTCACTTTGTCAGATGCTTTATTTGTGCCAGGGATAAAAAAGAACCTGTTATCAGTTTCTGCATTAGCCAATATTGGCTTGGTTGTGAAATTTGTTGATGACAGGTGTACAGTCCATGATCTCTCAAATGGCGATGTGATTATTGCTTCTGGCATTTTATGTCGTGGGTTGTATAAGCTCATAGACTATGAAAGATATGTGAATGATTCGGCATGTGCAGTTCATGATTCTCAGGCTATGTCAGATGCAAAGCTTTGGCATGCACGCTTTGGTCATCTGAATTTTGCTAGTTTGTTACGCCTGTAGAAATCTGAAATGGTGTCCTCTTTGCCCAAACTTGAGCCACCTGGAAAACATGTTTGTGAAGGCTGTATTTTGGGCAAAATGCAGCGTTCTTCCTTTCCAAAAGATGGTTCAGTTCGGGCTACGTAGAAATTGCAGCTTGTACATAGTGATGTCTCTGGTCCTATGCAGACACCCTCTTTTGGAAATTACCTTTACTTCATGACTTTCATTGATGATTTTTCCAGGCATGCATGGGTATATCCACTCAAAGCAAAGTCCGAAGTGTTCATGTGCTTCAAACAGTTTTTGGTTTTGGCTGAAAATCTGTCAGCATGTAAAATGGGCACCCTCCATTCTGATCGAGGGGGGGAATATATGTCTTCATATTTTAATGCATTTTTGGCTGAACGTGGGATAAAACACCAGTGTACAGTGCCGTATACACCTCAACAGAATGGAGTTGCTGAACGAAAGAACAGGTCACTCATGGAGATGGTGAGGTGCATGGTCAAAAGTCAGGCTTTACCACATAGTTTCTGGCTTGAGGCTGTCATGTGTGCAGCATATGTACAAAACAGGTGTCCCACTAAAGCTTTGTAGTCTATCACTCCATATGAGGCTTGGCATGACCGCAAGCCATCTGTTGCTCATCTGCGTGTTTTTGGTTGTTTGGCATATGCATTAGTGCCTGAACAACATCGCAGAAAATTGGATGATAAGGCAGTAAAATGTATTTTTGTTGGGTACAGTTCTAAAAGTAAAGGCTATCGTCTATATCATCCACAGACTAAACGCATTCTGGTTAGCCGTGATTTTGTCTTTGTGGAAGATGCTATTTAGCCATTGCTTTCATGTACTAAGGAGACATCTGTTAGCTCCAAAGACATGTATGATACTTTGATGCCTCTTTTTACAGGTGGACAGGCTAGTGCTGGTCCTAATGAGGCAACTTCTCAGCCTTTGCAGGTTTCATATGATGATGCAGATCATTCCATTTTTTATGCAGATTTACATGATGCACTTGTTGATGAGAGAGCTGATATTGAGCAGGCAAAAACTATGCCAAAATGGCTGGTGCAGACTTTGCGTGACAGCAAGTTAGATGCACCTTTGTCATATCATACTCGTTCAGGCTCTCATAGTGCCTCCTTTGCATCAGATTGCTATGCTATGGCTGCATCTAGTCTTTGTGATGAGAATGAGCCTGTTTCTTTTGATGAAGCACAAAATTCAGAAAATTGGATGGCTGCTATGCAATCTAAATATGATGCTATAATGAAGAATGGTACATGGTCTTTATGTGACTTGCCTCCTGGCAAGAAGGCCATTGGCACTAAGTGGGTATAAAAGCTGAAGCGTAAACCTGATGGTACAGTTGACAGGTATAAGGCTAGGCGTGTTGCAAAGGGTTATGCACAGGAAAGAGGCATTGATTTTGATGAGACCTTTGCACCTACATGCCGTATGAGTACTGTTCGGAGCATTTGTGCACTTGCAGCCCATCATGGTTGGAATGTACATCAGTTGGACATTAAAACAGCATTTCTGAATGGTGACTTGCATGAAGAAGTGTATGTTTTTCAGCCCCGTGGCTTTGTGTAGAAAGGGCATGAAAACCAGGTTTGCAGGTTAAAGAAGGCATTATATGGTTTAAAGCAAGCACCACGTGCTTGGTATGAGAAGATACATGCCTATCTGATCGCACATGGTTTTGAGAACAGTCCAACTCAAAGCACCTTATATGTTAAACGTGCTAATGATGTGCTTCTGATCATTATTGTCTATGTTGATGACATGCTGCTCACTGGTCCTATTGAGACACATATTGCTGATTTTAAGGCTGATTTGCATGCCTCATTTGAGATGTCTGATTTGGGGCATTTGCATCACTATTTGGGCATTCAGTTTATGCACGTTGATGGTGGAATGGCTTTGTGTCAAATGAAATATATTGACACATTATTGCAGTGTTTTGGCCTTGAAGACTGTAAGCCTATTGCCACTCCTATGGAAACAGGTTTACGATTGAGTCTTCATGATGCTGGAGATGCATTTGATGCTGTTCTCTATCAGCAGGCTGTTGGATGCTTGATTTACTTATGCATTACTCGGCCAGATATTCAGTTTGCTGTCTCACAGATGAGCAGGTTTATGCATTGCCCAGGAGTCACACATTGGAAAGCGGTTAAGCGCATCTTTTCGCTACTTGAGTGGTACTCGATTACTTGGGTTGTTTTATCCCAAGGGGGGATCACTACCGCCAGATTTGCATGATTTTTCTAACTCAGATTGGGCTGGTTGCTATGACACTCGTGTGTCCACCAGTGGTTTTTGCTTCATGCTTGGTAGCTCATATATATCTTGGTTGAGCAAGAAGCAGCCTACTGTGGCCACTTCCAGTTGTGAGGCTGAGTATAGGGCAGCTTTCACAGCGACTGTTGAGTGTGTGTGGCTCAGACGCCTTATGGCTGATTTGGGTGTTGGCCAGTCTTCTGCCACCACCATCTTCACTGACAGTTAGAGCACATTGGCAGTTGCGAGGAACCCTGTGTTCCATGCTCGCACTAAGCACATTGAGGTGCATTATCACTATGTCAGGGAGAGGTTCTCTGCTGGGGAGATCAGCTTGGCATATGTGCCCACGCAGGAGAACATTGCAAACCTTTTCACGAAGGCTCTGCCTAGGGAGAAGTTTGAAGCTTTCCGCAAAGCTTTGGGCTTACTTCCTTTTGTGGAGTGATTTCCACATAGCTTGGCACTTCCTTATACATGAGTGCCAGCTCCTTGTTCACCGCATCACTCCCAGGGGGGATTTGTTGATATATTTAGGTAGTGATGTGTGTGAACACTCTAGGACCGCCGGGGCACTTTTTTCCCTCTTTAAGAGGTTTTTTTCCCCCGGCTTGTATATACGCCTATTGCCCTAATGGGCTACTTATCTTTGTACATTCTCTAGTAATACATTCAGTATTGTGTGTTTGTGCTCCAAGCTTCTTCTTCTTCCTTGTGCTGTTTGCGTGCTTCCGCCGACGTCTATCTCCAACATATCTTAGCACCCTCTGCACAATCCCTTAGTCACTCTCTATGCACTCCTGCAACTCCACTTCTCTGCGTCGCACACTGGTGACCCTTGCACTTCTCTTTCTTGCTCCACTTAGACTATGCTTCTCTTGCTTACTCTAAGATTGGTCCAAGAATGGTCCTTGCCTTGATTTGAGTGTGTCGATCACGTACGCTCCTAACTGCAATGGTATCTTGGTGCTCCCTTTGATGTGCCAAGATTGTCTTCACAAGTGGCAGCCAATGACTCACTGTTTTGTCCTGTAGTGACTTTAGACTAAAACCCAGAATTTTAATGGGGGGACCATACTTTCACCTGTGCGTACGCTGTCACTTCACATACCTTCACATTTCCTTTTAAGTCTTCACTTTTGCACATAAGAGGGGGTTCACCTGAACCTTCCAAAGCACTTTAAAAAACACTTTGAACCTTAGGGAAATTAGAGAAAATACCTCTCTAACCTGCAACCCACTTTCTCCAATTTACCCTTTGTGGACAATTAATTGTGCACTACCTGTGCACTTTGACACCTGCACTTTAGCACTTTGACTTTGCACCTATTGACTTTGACCTTGACTTTGTTGACTTTGACCTGTTGAATTTGACCTTTTGACTTTGGCCGCAATTGACTTTGACCAACGTGACTTTTATGGACTCAACAACCCAGAACACTCATCTTTTGGGGATCACATGTTTTCATTTTGGAGCTTCATAGCTCATGTATCATTGAGGAAAATGATCTTTAGAAAGGGAAGAGAGTGTTATATTCTATTTTCCATGTATGCCTCAATGGCCTAGCATTGACATGTATATGTTGGTCGAGGATCCTGGATGGGTCAAGGCCAAGATGTTCGGGGAGCCAAGGCTCGAGCACTAAAACATGGGGTTATTCCATCCTCTCATAGTAGAAACATGAGGGGTATAAAGGCCTTCGAGATGATTCTAGATGTGCATATTGATGGGAGAATACTTGAACTCCCTATGTAGCTTGAAGCATGAATGGCCTCAGAGGTTTACTTGCAGATACCTCTGTTCACTTAAAATAGTGTTTCGTTAAGCTCTTATGGAAAGAACCAAAGAGCTTTTGCTCACAAAAACTATACTATACAAAATCGTTAATGCAAGATATGACACTCAAAATACTTGCTTCTACTATGAGAACCAATGCTTCCAAAACAAACTACATGCCTTCACTAGACATACACGAAAAGCCCATTGTTCACTCTAGACATGATTTCTCTTTGATATGTAAAAAACCTAAAAATCCTAAAAACATAGTTTTTATATATTTAATTATATATATTTGATTTTATTGTATGTATGTAACGAATTTAAAAGCCTAATCCTAAAGACTTAGACATAAAACATGTAGATGCGTGTTTGCATGAATGTGGGTGTGTGTCTATAGGTGTGATTGTGTATGTATATATGTGAGTGTGTGTATATGTATGTGAGTGTGTGTGAGTATGCATATGTTTGTGTATGTATATGTGTATGTATGCATATATTTGTGTATGTACATGTGTATGTATGTGTGTGTACATATGTGTGTGAATATATGTTTGTATATGTATTATGTGTGTATATTTGTATATATGTGTAAGTATGTATATGTGTGTGTACATGTATGTATATATATGTGTGTATGCATATGTGTGTGTATGGATATGCATGTGTGTATGTAATATGTATGTGAGTGTGTGTGTGTATAGGTGTGAGTGTGTATGTATATATGTATGTGTGTGTATATGTATGTGAGTGTGTATGTATATGTGTGTATGCATGCATGCATATACATGAATATGTACTCGTGTATGTGAGTATATAGTATGCATGTGTCTATGTAAAATATGCTTGTAATATTGTATGTGTATGTATGTGTGTGTATGTATGTGTGAATGTGTGTGTATGTGTGTGAATGTGTGTGAATGTGTGTGTACGTGTGTGTGTATGAATGTGTGTGTATGTGTGTGAATGTATGTGAATGTGTGTGAATGTGTGTACATGTGTGTATGTATGTGTGTGTATGTATGTGTGTGTATGTATGTGTGTGTATGTATGTATGTGTGTATGTATGTGTGTGAATGTATGTATTCATATGTTTGTGTATGTATATGTGTATGAATGTGTGTGTACGTATGTGTGTGAATATATGTATGCATATGTATGTATATGCATGTGTATATGTGTGTGTGTATGTATGTATGCACACACACACACACATATATATATATGTGTGTGTGTGTGTGCATGTGTATATGTGTGTGTATATATGCATGTGTATATGTGTGTGTATGTATGCATGCATATACATGAGTATGTGTGTGTATGTATCTTTATATATCTCTCTTTCTCTCTCTCACTTTATCTCTCTTCTCTTTCTCTTTCATCTCTCTCTATCTCTCTCTCTCTCTTTATTCTCTCTCTCTCTCTCTTTATTCTCTCTCTCTCTTTCTTTCTCTCTCTCTCTCTAATCTCTCTCTCCATCAATAGAGAACAAAAAAATCACTTACATCGATGTAATCTTTCATACCGTTGTCATCAAAGTGTAATGAACATCGTATCTTGTCAGATTCCAAAGAATCGATGTCAAAAAACTCCTGTGAAACTAAAGAGAAAGGATGAAACATAGAAAAAGAGAAAGGATGAAAGAGAAATTAGACAATAGAAAACATAGAGAAAGAGAAAGGATGAAAGAGTATGTGCATCACTTACCAAGATGCGAGATCTAAAGAGAGAGAGAGAGTTTGTGTGTGTAGAGAAAGAGATCTATGTGTGTGTGTGTGTGCACAAGACAATGCAGGTCACAATTCAGTTCACGAACGCAAGTTCGATAGAAGCACTAATCAGTTCAAACCACGTGCAAAATGTCAAGTTTTTGCTCTCAGGTCCGGGTATGTTTAAAAAATGGTGTCATTATGGGCGTCAATAACTTCTTTGGAGATTACTAATGCTCATATCGACGCTCATACGGATGCCCATACTGGCACCCATGTCAATGCCTATACCTACGGTGGCAATGTATATCGATGGTCAGTTTCAAACGGTCATACCGACGGTTTAGTGATCGTCGATATGCCTAACATGAACCTTCCAAGAATTTCCATTGATCATACCGATGCCGGGGGTGGACCATTGATATGGACAACATCGGTATGCCCCTAATCTGTTGTAGTGTTAGCTGAGATGGAGTGTTCATGGAAGATGTAGTCCATCCTATACCTTCACTGATGAATAAGAAATCAAAGAGCCTAAAGGATGATTCTAATCGTTTGTCTTGTGATCACTAAAATGTAATTTCCATTGAGGAAATTTTGCAATCGAGGGTAAGTTTCAATAAGGAAAT
The DNA here is from genome assembly GCA_020310875.1 of Ceratopteris richardii. Taxonomy (NCBI): domain Eukaryota; kingdom Viridiplantae; phylum Streptophyta; class Polypodiopsida; order Polypodiales; family Pteridaceae; genus Ceratopteris; species Ceratopteris richardii. The sequence goes on along the minus strand of CM035439.1, from coordinate 124,070,704 downwards.
TGGTCATCTCATATTTCATGCATTTGCACATGATCCACTTGTTGATGAGATAGTAGATCTTGAAGCAACAAAAAATATGCCAAAATGGTTGATGTAGATATGAAAGGATAATAAAATAGATCCACACTTTATCTTATTGAGCTTCTCATATTCTCTCTATTGCAATAGATTGCTATAATAGTGAGTCGTAACAAACGAGAACTATGTCATAAAAAGGGAAATCCCTTGTCAAAAATCAAGCAAGTTACATCTTATGTTTGAAAACCCTTTATACTAGTATACATACGTTTCAAAAATCAAGTGAAAACATGCAATTTTTTGACATTTTTTGAAAATTTAGGAGGTCAAAATGTGCCTAAAATTTGGATCTATTTAACATTGATATCTCATGAATCTATATGAGAAATATAAAAGTGATAAAAAATCTTATATAAAAAATAACAATTAAATGTGTGTTGATAGAGGATCTTCGACAATGATTCAAAAATGCAATAGAACATGGTTTCATTATGCAAAGTTCTTTTGAGCAGTTGTATAAGCACCAAAAATGTCATGGATTTTCAAATTAATCCACAACTTTCTTGATCTATGTCTACACCCCCATTATCGGATGCATCTGATTCAGTTTGAGATTGTTGGGAGCTCTCTTCTTCTTGTTCTATATCAACAAGGATTCTATCCTCATCCAAGTACATACCAAATTCTCAGGATCATGCATAGATCTTCTTGTTTGCCTATGATAATAAATCTCGGAGCTTTTGCTTCATCATATTGATCATTGCTCTCCTCAAGTGCCCTGTTTTTGTCAAGGCAAAATCATAAACAAGAATATCTACATCATCTATTCTAAGGGTGGATGTACTTCAAGTATTCTTTTTCCTTTTTAAATATGTTCGTTTGGTGTCATATACCATTTCTAAGCCTCTATTCATAAACTAGTGAATGCATTACTACTTTTTGTATAATACCAATGGACTATCAAAGCCTCTATTCTTCTTTGATCAATATCGCTAATGACTTCTAACACTTTTGCTATCCAAAATGGTCTAGTAGCCTAATCACCATGAGCAAGGAATGCAATAAGTGTTCCAACATTTATTTCTTTCAAATTTCCTTGCCATCGTGCTTCGGCCTATTTTGTCATCCTTGGGCCTGCATAAATATTCCTTTTTGTTGCATTCATAAAGCTTTGAAGTGTATCTGCATTACATGCTTGGTCCACATTCATTGATCTTTTTGTGCTAAAATCCCATGTGAATGGAATATCAATCGATCAATGCCCTGCAATGGTATTCTTTATAATCTTGATGGTTGAAAAATGCATCCCACCAAGATACATCTTGATCTCTAGCATATTTTTTTACATGCTCAATCTGTCTCTTCTTCTCCATAAGTAAATGCATCCACCTTTTACTCAACCACATTTCCACATCTTTCCATATTTCTTTTATCTTCACATGGTGTTTGTTCAACACAAGGAATATGGGGGCATAGCGACAGTTAAGATGACATATTTTTGTTGCTACATGATCGTGAATTTCATTGGACTAGGCATCAAGCGTGCACCATTGCATACACGACGCTATTCTCGACATTATTTATGACATCCTTCATGACACTTCTAGCGATGTTCCTTAGAACGTCACTAGATTAGTGTCACTTATGTGATTAAAAAGTAAGCATCACATATGTGACGCTAATTTGCATCATTGCTTAGGCAATGCTACTGGGTGCTGATTATCCACAAATTGTATGATTGCATACATGACACTTGTACATTGCTTATGTGATGGTCAAGCTTGATAAAATTGCTATTCGATCATGATTTTATGTGCAATTGATCAAAGACCTCTCCAAGATTCACATTTGCACTGCGTTTACGAGCTCTAGTGATCTGTTTCTGAATCTCTCTCTCTCTCTCCTTTTCTTTCTTTATTGTAGGTTATTCAAGAAGTTCACCAAGCATAAAATATGTCATTTAAATTATTTTATTTTCATTAATTAACATACTTGTTGAAGGATATGGTGGACAATCTTCAGAGTTGAAGTGGTGTAGCTTCAACCTGCTTCACATCTGCCAAGAATAGTTGATGGATAGTGTAGTGGGTCTCTTTCGCTAGCTAATGATCATAATCATGTATGATGTTTGGAACATTATCCACTAATCAAAGGATTGAAACAGATAGGTAGGAATTGATCCAAGATCAAGAAACTTGTTATTCTTGTCTCTACACCTGTTCAGTGTTTTGAGTAGTTCTCTAAGCACAATAACAATTGGCTGAATTCCTTTTGGGTAAATCTAATTAGCTTAGTTAGCTACCAATCATGAGTGATTTCATAAAAAATTATAAACTACACACTGAGAATGGTGTTTAGCAAATCACAAACCATGCCTAACATTTTCGAGGTGCATCAGTCAAGAGACCAGAGAGTAATGTCGCGCTAATGTCTCATGATTGAGATGGGAAATGGTAATAAGGTTTTGTACCAATATAGTAGACATTATAATGAGCATATCATGCTTTAAATCATTGCAAATGATCAATCATGTACTGAGAACAAGCTTTGAGAAGATCCCTATTTTGAGGTAGTCATGATAGAAAAGTGAAATGAAGATATGATGAAATGTATGTATTAAACCATGTACAAATGCAATGTCATTGGCAATGATCAATTGCACAATGTGACAGGTATGAATGAGCTATGAAGTGATCTCTTCAAATCACAATATTTCCTCTTCAAATGATCTCATGGAATTGAGATAGTACACGGGTGTTTAATCCTCCTTTTTAAAGTCGAGGTTGGAGCCAAACTTTTGAATTCAAATTCAACGGCTCACCTAAAAGTGAATCCTAAAGTATAGGATATATTCTCTCATTACTCAACAACCAAAAACTTTGAGATTTGATGCTTCCTAATTTCCTCCTGGTTGTAGGACATTTTTACAAAGGTAAATGTAAATGGCTTTTACAAGAGGTTGATCACATAGGGTTCCACAAGAGATGTGCTAATTAACCAAGTATGTGGGCTTGGTTTTAATTGCACCAATAGCTCCCCCTCAAGTCTAACATGCTTGGTCTTCATTCCTCCTTGATTTTGTGCAAAGCAATCATCAATTTGAATCTATTCATTTTAGTTTCATCCAAAGACTTTGTGAGTATATCTGCACATTGTAGATGAGTTGATCCATAGGATAGTTGAACATCCTTGGTAAGAAAATTCTCGCTTATATAATGATAGTGCACTTCAATGTGCTTAATCCTTGCATGATATATAGGATTAGCAGCCAAATCAAGTGAACTAGTGTTACCTCCAAAGATTATTGGAGTATAAGAGTGTAACCCCAAGTCTGCATAGAGTTGCTTAAGCCACATAGCTTCTTGAGTTGCATTTCCTAGCCCTCTGTATTCTGCTTCTGTAGATGATAAGGCCACAATTAATTTCTTTTTTGATGACCATGATATGAGTTTTGAACCTGCAAAAGATAGGTATCCTGAACTGCTCCTCCTATCATCCTTGGAGCCAGCCCAATTTGCATCAGAATACATCTTTATATCTAAGTCAAAAGTGAAGTCGATAAAACAACCCTTCATTCATAGTGCCCTTTAGATACTTTAGCACTCTTTTTGCAGCTTCCATGGCTTCCTTTGTGCATGCATAAACTAACTCAGTGTACTTACTGCAAAGGCAATGTCTACGCTTGTTAGGGTAGCATAGTTGAGACTACCTACAAGTTGTTGATAACCTATAACATCCTCAAGGATTTCTCCTTCATGAGAACTAAGCTTATGGTTGAGTTCCATGGCTGTACCTAGAATTTTGGTATTCTACATCTTGAATTTTACTAACACATCATGAATATACTTTCTCTGAGTAATAAATATACTAGAATTTGTATACACAAGCTCTAAGCCAAAAAAGTATGTTAACAAACCAAGATCACTGATTTTAAATTCTTCCATTAGTTGAGCCTTAACCTGCTTGATGCCGTTAGCCTCATTCCCTGTAATGATAATGTCATCCACATAGACACATAAGTAGATAACTTTTGAATTGGTCTTCTTTATAAATAAAGAAGAATCTGCCTTGCTAGCCACAAAACCTTGATCCTGCAAATAAGTAACAAGCCTAGGATTCCAAGCTCTAGGAGTTTGTTTTAGGCCGTAGAGTGCCTTCCTTAGCTTGCATAAATAACTTGATTTATCTTTGTCCTCAAAGCCTGGTGGTTGTGCCATATACACTTCTTCTGATATCCATCCATTTAAGAATGCATTCTTGACATCTAAATGATATAGATTCCAATTCTTGGAGGCAGCAATAGTTACCAAATCCCTAATTGTTGGCATCTTTTCCATAGGTGAAAAAGTTTCTTCATAGTCCACTCCATGGTTTTGAGCAAACCCCTTTGCCACTAGCCTTTTCTTGTACCTATTGATAGAGCCATCTGAATTCTTTTTTATTTTATATATGCACCAGGATCCTATTACCTTCATGCTTGGCTTCTTGGGAACCAAGTCCCAAGTATGGTTTTCCTCAAGCGCTTCTACTTCTTCCTGCATGGCCTCTCTACATTCTTTCCTCTTACTAGCCTCTTCAAATGAAGAAGATTCTTCTATCATAGAGTATTTAGTGATATACATAGAATGCTTGGTGACTAATGATGTATCATAGCCATACCTTATGGGTTTTTTGCTTTCCCTTTGTGATCTCTTGAGTACTTGATTGGAAGACTCTGGAATGTCTTCCAATTGCTTCATCTTGGCCTTGCCTTTTGACTTCCAAGACTTGAAATCCATTTGTTCTTCATCCTCTGAATTGATATCTTCTGGTAATTGTTGATATTCTTGAGTGAGAGTTGGAAAATCATTTTCCAAATCATAAGGTAATTTGATTTTCCTGTAGTCATCTTCAAACCATGAATTATTTTCATCAAACACTACATCCCTACTAACTATGAATCCTTTGTTAATGGGATTGTATAGCCTATAATCCTTTTGGTTTTGGTCATACCCAATGAATATGGACTTTTTAGTCTTAGGGTCAAGCTTCCCTCTAATCTGTGAGGGAATGTGTGCATACGCATTGCACCCAAATATTTTGCAATGGTCTAATGAGGATCCCCTGCCCTTGCATGCTTCATAGGGTGTCATTCCATCCAAGGATTTGGATGGGAGCTTGTTAACCAAGTAGGTGGTTGTGGAGAGAGCCTTTGCCCATAGGTAATTAGGTAGCTTCTTCTCATTTAACATTGATCTAGCAACTTCAACTATTAACATGTTCCTTTTCTCTACCACTCCATTTGATTAAGGAGTATATCTTGTTGTAACGTCCCTCTTTATTCCTTTTTCCTATAAGAATGAATCAAATTCATGTGAAAAGTACTCACGACCTCCATCAAACTTGATCCTCTTCAAGCTTCTACCAATTTGGTTTTCAACTAATGCCAAGTACTTTTTGAAACATGTAAATACCTCATCCTTATGCTTCATGAAATAAAGAATTGTCCATCTACCGTAATCATCAATGAATGAAACATAGTACCTTGAACCTGAGATTGATGGATCTTTGCTAGGATCCCACACATCAATGTGCACAAGCTCCAAGTAGTATTCATATATGTATCCCTTCTTGTTGAAAGGTTTCCTGTGAGCTTTACCAAATTGACATGCCTCCACATTTGTATATCATGTGTTGCTTGGTCACATTGGGAATGCCAAGCACACTTTGATCCCTTATGTGTCCTAGCCTCTTTGTGCCATATCTCTAGCTCAGATAGGGTTTTATCCTTGTAATTGAAAAGTGCTATGTTCTTGGTGTCTTCAACCTCAAATGTAAATAATGTACCAGATTTCTCACCTTTAGCAATCCTTTTGAATCCTTGTTGAGGGTCTTCCACATATGCTCCATGCCTAGTGAATCTGACCTATAAGCATTTCTCAACAATTTGTCCAACATTAATTAGGTTTTTGGTTATAGTTGGCACATACAAAACCGTACTTAAAAGGTTCATGTTACCATTAGAGGTCTTGACATTTCCAATTTTCTTGACTGAGAGTTTAGTGTCATCACCTATTTGTACTTCATGCTTCCCTTTTGGTTCTTCAAGATCAAATAATAAAGCTACATTTCCAGCCACGTGATTGGAACAACCTGAGTCAATATAGAAAAGATGTTCATCATCTTTACCTTGCTTGGATGTCATGTTCATGATGAGCAGAGAATCCTCTTGGTCTTCTTTGTAGTTTTTATAATCTCTTCTTCCTCTGAAACATCCTTCATAATTGTTGTTGTTGTAGCCCTGATTGTAGTTATGATTGTAGTTGCTTTCTCCATTGTTGTACCTGCCTCTAGATTGTCCATAGCTACCTCTATGGAAGCCTGTTCCCCTTTGGTTTATTGTGTTCTTGAAGCATTCTTGTGTGGTGTGGTTGATAAGACCACAAATGTTGTGGTTGGTAAGACCACAAATGTTGCAAGATGGATTGTTGTAGGGTCTCCCCCTGCCTTGCTTTCCTCCTCTCCCCCTCCTCTAGCACCTCTTCCTCTACCTGTGTAGTTAGCTTGAGAGGTACTAGCCTCTTCTTCATTTTTCTTGATTTTAACTTTATCCTTAACTTTATTCTTATATGTATAAAGGGCAGAAGATCTAGAGTTGTCACCATTCTTGTTGAGCTTTGTCTCATTGGTTAAGAGCAGTCCCATTAAGGTATTGAGGTCAGGTATTTGGATATCCATGTAAAGATCCATTGTTGTGGTAAAGGACTCCCATTTATCATCAGCTTTGATACCATTAATAATCTGCCTTACTATGTGTTCTTCTTCTATCTCCTCTCCAATGGTTGCAAGCTGGTCAGCCACATCTTTCATGTTGGTTACATAATCAGCTACTCCTTTCTTTGGTTGCTTCTTTAGAGTTGTAAAATCCATCCATAGCTGATTCTTCCTAGCTCTTATATTTGATGAGAAATATGATGAGAGTACTTCCCAAGTCTCTTGGGAGGTCTTGCGATTCCTAGTGTGCAGCAATAAGAAATTAGATATTGAGTTTAGTAGATAACAGCTGTCAAGAGCATCGTTTGCACACCATGTGGTCAACCTTTCTTGCTCTTCCCTTGTAGGCTGATGCTTGCTCCTGAATGTTGGCATCTCTTCATCTCCTGAGATGCATCCATATAGACTTCTCCCTTCAAGGTAGGCTTGCATCCTTAGTGACCATGCTGAGTAGTTGTATCTATCCAATTTGTCAATGAAGGATGGAAATCCATCTCCCATCTTGCTTATTGTTGCTCTGATACCACTATCGGAGGAGATGGTGGATAGTCTTTAGAGATGATGTGGTGTAGCTTTAGCCTGCTTCACACCTACCAAAAATAGTTGTTGAAGAGTGTAGTGGGCCTCTTTAGCTAGCTAATGATCATAAATAATCATGTATGATGTTTGGAACATGATCCACTAATCAAAGGATTAAAACAGATAGGTAGGAATTTATCCACGATCAAGAAACTTGCTATTCTTGTCTCTACACCTATTCAATGTTTTGAACAGTTCTCTAAGCACAATAACAATTGGCTTAATTCCTTTTGGGGAAATCTAATTAGCCTAGATAGCTACCAATCATGTGTGATGTCATAGAAAATGATAAAATACACACTGAGAATGGTGTTTAGCAAATCACAGACCATGCCCAACATTTTTTAGGTGCATCAGACAATAGAGTAATGTCATGCTAATATCTCATGATTGAGATGAACAACAATAATAAGATTCTGTAGAAATATAGTTGACATTATAATGAACATATCATGCTTTAAATCATTGCAAATGATCAATCATGCACTAAGAACAAGCTCTGAGAAAATACATGTTTTGAGGTAGTCATGAGAGAGAAGTGAAATGAAGATATGATGAAATGTACATGTACAAATACAATGTCATTGGCAATGATCAATTGCACAATGTGAGAGGTATGAATGAGCTATGAAGTGAGCTCTTCAAATCACAATATGTCCTCTTCAAATGATCTCATGGAATTGAGATAGTATGCGGGTGTTTAATCCTCCTTTATAAAGTTGAGGTTGGAGACAAACTTTTGAATTCAAATTCAAAGGCTCACCTAAAAGTGAATCCTAAAGTATAGGATACATAACCTCATTACTCAACAACCAAAAACTTTGAGATTTGATGCTTCCTAATTTCCTCGTGGTTGTAGGACATTTTTATAAAGGTAAATGTAAATGGTTTTTACAAGAGGTTGATCGCATAGGGTTCCACAAGAGATGTGCTAATTAACCAAGTATGTGGGCTTGGTTTTAACTCCACCAACAATAATCACACTTACTTATTCATATGCACATATACATATATACATGACCATGCATGCTCACACTTTTGCACACACATACATATGCACATACACACACATGCACATGCACATACAAACACATACACGCAGATACACTTACACATACACATACACATATGCATATGCACAAACATATCTACAAACATATGAAAAGAAATGCATGCATTATTGCATATACACATACGCACATTAGCACGTACTAATTATACACATGCATATGCACATTCACATGCATGCACATACACATGGATGCACATACACATGGATGCACATACACATGGATGCAAATGGAGATGCATGCACATGCACATGCATGCTCATACATATACACATGCATATACATACACATACACACACACATACATACATACATACATACATACATACATACATACATACATACATACATACATATATATATATATACACACATATATATATATATATATATATATATATATATATATATATATATATATATATATATATATATATATATATATATATATATATATATATATATATATATATATATATATATATATATATATATATGTGTGTGTGTGTGTGTGTGTGTGTGTGTACACACACACATATACACATACATACTTATACATATACACATACATATGCACATACATACATATACACACACATACACATACACATGCACATATGTACACACACATATGCAAATACACTTACACATACACATGCACATACATACATATACACACACATATGCACATACACTTACACATACACATGCACATACATACATATACACACACTTTCACATACACATGCACATACATACATATACACACACTTACACATACACATGCACATACATACATATACACACTTATATACATGCACATACATACACATATGCACATACACATACATATGCACATACATACATATACACACACATACACATACACATGCACATACACACACATATGCACATACACTTACATATACATATGCACATACATACATAGAAACACTCATATACATGCACATACATGCACATACCCACATACAATTACACATACACATGCACATATATACATATACACACACTTACACATACACATGCACATACATACATATACACACTCATATACATTCACATACATACACATATGCACATACACTTACACATACATATGCACATATATACATATGCACACTCATATACATGCACATACATACACATATGCACATACACTTACACATACATATGCACATACATACATATACACACACATACACATACACATGCACATACACACACATACACACACATACACACATACACTTACACATACACATGCACATACATACATATACACACTCATATACATGCACATACATATACATCTGCACATACACTTACACATACACATACACTTACACATACACATGCACACAGATACATACATGATACACTTATACACATACACATGCACATACACACATGTAAACACACATATACATACATATTCACACACACACATATGCACATACACATACATACATACACATTCACATACACATTCACATACACATACACATGCACATACACACATGTATATGCATAAAACATACCTATATGTACATATATACACACACAAATATAGGCATATACATACATATAGACATACTTACATAAATATAGATATATACCTAAATGTGCATACATACATTTTAACACACACTACACATTAAATATAAACAACAATAAAAATAATTTAAAAAAGACTTTTCATTAATTAATACCATAGACAAAATTCAAAACATAACTAAAATGAGAAAATATATAGATATAAAAAAAGTAAGTATATCATTGTAAAATATATACCAATGTAATATATCAGTCATAATCATCATGATCATCCTCATCATCATCATCATTGTCATGATCCTCCTCCTCATCATCATCATCATCATTGTCATGATCATCCTCATCATCACAATCATCCACATTATCTAATGTATCTGTAGTGACATCATGGGTAGAGGTGTGAGCACTTTGTGATGATCGAGATCATCCCACCTTTGTCTATCTCTCCACCTCATCCATATCTACCTCTCCATAATACTCCTCTATTACATTCAATAAACGTAAGTAAATAAAATATATAAAACATGAATAAAAATAAAATAACTACATGAAATTTACTAATACTACAAGAGCATTTGGATGATCTTGCATGTACTCACTTAGACATCCATATCCACAATGTGCAGAAAAATTGATTTCCTCTTTCGTAGGACATCGACCATAATCGTTTCGCTGCATTGAAACATATAAAAAGATTAATGATTAGTATCTTAGCTAAAATAAAAAATATAGTTTCAATAATACATATACTTACAAATGTAGCTACAAAACCATAATGCCCCATTCATTTGGCCTAAATGTGATGTATGACCAGATGAAATCTCTTCTTTGCTGCCACCTACATAAAACAAAAAACCATAGATTAAATATAAAACATATGAGAGTTATAAGTTACTGTAATATAACCTATTAATTTTTGTACCTTTTGTTGAGGAAATGATTTCGAAAGACGTAGCTATCTGCAAAAATTCTACCATGTCTCAGGGGGTATATTAGGTCTTCTCTTTTTTTGTTCTACCATACAATATCTCTTGTTATTCAATCTCAAACAAAAAAAAGAATCAGAATATAAAAAAACTTTAAGTTTATAAACATATACATACATGCATACACATACACATACACATACACATACACATACACATACACATACACATACACATACACATACACATACACATACACATACACATACACATACACATACACATACACATACACATACACATACACATACACATACACATACACATACACATACACATACACATACACATACACATACACATACACATACACATACACATACACATACACATACACATACACATACACATACACATACACATACACATACACATACACATACACATACACATACACATACACATACACATACACATACACATACACATACACATACACATACACATACACATACACATACACATACACATACACATACACATACACATACACATACACATACACATACACATACACATACACATACACATACACATACACATACAATTACACATATATAGACACATACATGCATACACATACACATATACATACATACACATACATAGTAAATACATACCCACACACATACATATGTACATACACTTACACATACATACCCACACATATACATACACATACACATACATACCCACACATATACATACACATATACATACATGCATACACATACACTTATACATACATACATATCCACACATACACATACACACACATACATGCATACGCATACACATATACATACATACACATACATAGTAAATACATACCCACACACATACATATGTACATACACTTACACATACATACCCACACATATACATACACATACACATACACATATACATATACATACATGCATACACATACACATAGATACATACATACATACATATCCACACATACGCATACACACTCACACATACATGCATACACATATACATACATACACATACATAGTAAATACATACCCATACACATACATATACACACACACATACATGCATACACATATAGATATACATACACTTACACATACATACCCACAGATATACATACATGCATACACATACACATACACATACACATAAACATACACATACACATAAACATACACATACACTACACATATATACATATCCACACATACACATACACTTACACATATATACATATCCACACATACACATATACACACACATACATAGTAAATACATACCTTGTTGAGGGGTGAGAAATTGGAAGTTAAAGTGGATAGTCGGAATTTTTCTAACTTTGAGTGTTGCTGACTCGGAGTTTGCTGAATCCGTATTTTGGTCAATCGGATATTTAAAAAGAAACAGTTATAAGTTAGTTAAGGGGAATGCCATGGGATATGATCATTGTAATCTTGTTCGTGAGCAGATGTAAGGTAAGGGAATCGTCTTACGAGGAAGACGAAAAAACTGAGGGAAGTGAAAAGTCTCTGTTCTTATAATTGTGCAAGCTAAGAGTGATCAAACTTGAGAAGTTCAATCAAGCAAAAGCCTAATTTCTATTTTGTTAGTCCTATTTTCTATATTTCAAAGATATTTTGTGAAGTATTTCATTCTGATTCAATTGCGCAGGTGTGTGTGCATGTATTGTCTCCTGTTTTGAACATAAATGGTCTATACTTGCATTAAAATTTTCTAAGTGTGGTAAAACTAAAATTCGATATGTGAGAAATTGAGTTGTAGGTGAGAAGGTTTCTATGCTAGGATTTTTCAAAAGAGTAAATTGGTTGAGTCAATATCTATGTGTTGTTGAACCCCAACACATTTGGCAATCCTACTTTGTTTGCTAAATAAGCAAGAGATGCATGAAGGGAAGAAGAGGAAGATTTAGTAAAGTTTACTACACAAAAGCCCAAGCCCAAGCGGCTAATGTGGAGTCATCTTTTGAATTTTATGATTGGTACGAATCATAAGAGGATTCTAATCTAGAAACTAAAGAGGAGGAAGGAGGAACAGGTGCAACAGAAGCAAGGCTGGTGGGTGGAATACTAGAAGCGTTGTTCTTGACAGAAGCAATTGCAGGAGTTAGAAGACGACTCTAATTTGGCGCACTTGGAGGGACAACTAGGCAAAGACCTAGGCATACACCTCAACTAGTGCCCATGGCACAACCACCTCCAAAATCCAAAGTGAAAGCATCACATTTCAGATGAGGTTCAAAGGAGGATGCAAATTGTCACATTGCTCAATTTGAAATAAAGTGGACAACAAATGGATATCCAACAATATATGATGATGCAGTAAAACTCCAGCAATTCACAGCTACATTAGAAGGAAGAGCAATGAGGAGGTTCAATCAATACGATATCCCTCATTTTTCTATTTATGATGCATTAAGATTAGCATTTTTACAAAGATTTAGGAAATAAATAACTCCTTTGGATGTTTTGAGAAATTTGAGAGCAATTAGACAAAAGAACATGTTAGTGGAAGATTATGCATAGAAATTTAGAATTTTAATGGAAAGATTACAAGGCAATGAGAGACCTACTCACGAGATGTTGGTGGGTTACTTCCTAAAAGGATTAAGGAGCAACATTAGACATGCAGTGGCAACTGTCGATATAGCAAACAGTTTTGATGTGTTAGTGTTAGTAGCTCCAAGAGTAGAAAGAAGATTTGGTAGATCTAAGAAGAAGCACAGTGACTCTAGTTCAGATGCTGAATCCAATTCTGAATCGGATTCAGAAAAAGGGACAACTAATTTAGAATCAGAGAGTGAAGATGAAGAGGTTATGGTAAGAAGACATCGCAAACACAAAGGTGAGCAAAGAAGATTTGATGAGGTTTTATTGGATGGCGGATCAAGACTGAACATATTACCTAAACATATATTTAAGGAAATGGGGAATGGGGCTTTGGCTCCAACACCTTTTCAAGTAAAGATGGCAGATCAAACGAGAGTCCAATCGTTGGGCATTTTGAAGTAGCAGCAGATAATAATTGTAGGGATGTCATTCATGGTTAATTTTGTTGTAATTAGAATGTCGGGTTGTGATCACGAAGGGTAAAAAGCAGGTCACAAAACCAATGAAAGGAAGAAGGAATATGTCGGTAAGAGAGAAACCACTGATGACTCAAACCATTAGTTTAGCAAACGAGATAGAAGATGATGAGGAGGATGAATTTCTCAAGGCAAATCCAACAATGGTACCAGTATTGGAGGTAGATGTGGAAGGAGTATTATCAAAAGAAGAGGATCTGTTGGAGAATAAAAGTGAACCATTTGTAGGTGACACATTGGAAGGCACACAACTAGGACAAATGTTTGAGCAAAATCTAGAAATTTTGACTGAGTAGAAGTTGGAGCAACAAGAAAAGGAGGTAATTAATATGGCTGAGAAAATATATGAACAAAAATATGCAAGCTCAGGTAGAGTAAAGCAAGATGAAATTCAAGAAGTCAATTTGGGAACTGATGCTGAACCAAAGATGGTCAGAGTAAGCAAAGAATTAGAAGGCCAGTTCTTGGAAGATCTGATTTGTTTGTTGAAAGAGTACGTTGATGTATTTGCTTGAGATTACTCACAAGTAAAAGGAATAGACCGAGATCTACATCAACACCGAATTAATTTAAAGAAAGATGCAGCTGCAGTTGTGTAGCAAAGGTATCGAATGAATCCTATTGCAAAACAAGTTGAGGAGATCGACAATTTATTAAGAGTTGGATTCATCAAACCAGTCAATCAAGTAACATGGTTATCCCCTATTGTTGTTGTTCCAAAGAAGAATGGGAAGTTGAGGATTTGTGTTGATTAAAGAAAATTAAATGCAGCAATAATTCAGATCCTTTCCCAATGCCATTTTGTGATGAAGTGTTGGATGTAGTAGCTAGACATGAAATGTATAGCTTTCTGGATGGATTTTTTGGCTATAATCAAACTCGCATTGCTGAGGAGGATCAACACAAGACTGCATTTATTACAGAATTTGGAGCATATGTGTTTACAATCATGAGTTTTGGATTGAAGAATGGACCATCTTTGCTCAATTATGTGGCACATAAATTTTTTGAGCCTTACTTGCAAGATTTTATGCAAGTCTTTGGAGACAACTTTTCAGTATTTGGAAAGAAGATATAACACCGGCTACACCTAAAATCTTGTTTTGACAGATGCAAAAAATTTAGAATGGTGTTGAATCCATTCAAGAGTGTCATTGTAGTGAAGAGTGGTATCTTATTGGGCCATGTTATTTCACAAGAGGGAATGGCTATTGATGTCAAGAAGATTGAAGCCATTAGGACAGTGAAAGCTCCAACAAATGTAAAGGAACTGATGAGGTTTGTTGGACAAATCAAGTGGCATGCTAGCTATTTGAGGTACTTGGCTAATATCTCATTACCTTTGACACATTTAACAAAGAAAGATGTTCCCTTTGTATGGGTTGAAGCTCAAGAGAAGGCTTTTTAGTTATTAAAAAAGATGGTTTTTGTCGCACCAATTTTTCATTCGATGTAGCAGTTGGAGCAGTGTTGATGCAGTAGAAAGAGAGAAGATGGTATAAACTAGTTTATTATGCTAGTAGGTTGTTGTGCTCAGTTGAAAGGAATTATCTGGTGATTGAATGTGAGGCATTGGCAATGGTGTATGCTCTTAATACGTTTAGACATTATTTGTTGGGTAATAAAGTGGTTTTTCATGTAGACCACCATGCTTCAATTTATCTGATCAAGAAGCCTCTATTAACAAGAAGATTGGCAAGATGGATGCTTTTATTACAGGAATTTGATTTTTTTGTTGTTCATTCCCTAGGCAAAGAGCATGCAATGGCGGACTATTTCAGTAGATTAGAGCCAAGGGAAGCACCAGTAGGAGTAAATGACGAGTTCCCATGCATTATACAAAAAAGGGGTGGATCAAGTCATTAGAAGATGTGTACTAGACTTTGAACAAGTAGCTGTTTTGCAGGAACCACATTCAGGAGCATCAAGAGGACATCTATTAGGGGATATCACAAGCAAAAAAGAAAATTGCAAGCTGGGTTGTGGTGGCCTACATTATTTAAAGATGCTCATGAATTTGCCAAGAGATGTGTCATTTGTCTGAAAATAGGCCAACCAAATAATTCATATTGAATCTTTGATCATCCAGTTTTGCCATTGGATCCATTTCAGAAATGGGGCATGGATTTTGTTGGGCCTATCAAGTCTATTACTCAATGAGCGAATAGATATATTTTAGTAGCAATGGATGATTGCACAAAGTGGGTGGAAGCAGTAGCACTTAAGGACAACAAGGCGGTGAGTGTTGCAAAGTTCCTCTACCACAATATCATGACCAGGTTTGGTTGCCTAGTAGAGTTGGTAAGTAATAGAGGAGCTCATTTTCTTCATGAAGTCATTTACGAGCTAACAAGAACACATTTTATTATGCACAAAAAATCTACAACCTATCATCCATAGGCAAATGGTCAAGTGAAAAGCACTAATAAGACTTTGTTGCGTATTCTTAAAAAATTAGTGCATGACAATCAGAAGAATTGGGACTTGTTGTTAGATTCAGGATTGTGTTCCTTCATAACAGCTTTTAAGGTAACAACAAGAATGATACCATTTAGATTGGTATATGGTTTAGAAGCAGTAGTCCCAATCAAGTTTGTGGTCCCATGTTTGAGAGTAACAGCAAAGATGATGTCTCCTGAATTATCGGTCAAGCATTGGAGTAAGTATCTTCTTCAATTGGAGGAGGATAGTTTAGTTAGTGCATACATAACTGAGGTAATTCAAAGAAGGAGACATGCTTGGGTCAATATGAATGTAAAATTCAAGATACTTCAGGTTGGAGATTGGGTGATGGTGTACAACTCTAAATTAGGGCCACATCCAGGAAAGTTGACTTTGAGGTATAAGGGTCCATATCAGATTGTTCAAGATTTAGCTCAAGGGACTTTTCTGGTAGCTGATGTGTTTGGCATGAGAACGAGAAAACCAATTAATGGATTTCGTTTGAAGAAATTTCAAGGGAACCCATTGCACATTATTGGTTGTCATCTAATTTGGTGCAGGTGATGCTTAATTCTTATAATCAGATAAGCAACATTAGTGATCATAGAAGTAAAAAGGCTTATTCGTCTACATTTTTCTCAATGGTTGCATGTCTTCTGGGAAAGTGTTGGTTAGGATTAAAATTAAGTACCTTCTTAAGACTACATTGGTCTTCATATACTAATTTGAGGTTTAGGGTGATATCATTCAGAATTTGCTACATCGGATCTTGCTCAATCAGATTTTACTTGGCAAAAAGTAGAGGCTCTTAGTATGTCGGAAGCTACTCAATTGGATCCTGCTCGTTAAAATTTTCTCAATTGGACTTTGTTCACTTGGAAAATGTTGATTGGTGTTTGTTGGCATGGTTGGTGCTCTATCTGATTATTTGTCATCAGAAATTTATCAATGGAAAAGGAAAGGTGCAAAATTATTAAATCACTGCATTGTTTGTGGGAAGAATTCAAATCACTGTGCAAAATTTTTGACCGATGTTATGAATTAGGCAAGATGGTCCTATGTATGTGAATAGTAGTGTAGTACGATTACTTGACATTAGATTCGTGTTGTCATAGTTGAGTCCCACATTTGAGGCGTGCTTGTACATGCACAAAAGAAGGACAATTAGTCTCGCTTCTGTAGTTTCGAGTAGAGACACAAAAAAAAATGAGGGGCAGAGCATGCTGGAGAGAAGTGATGGCTCGTAAAGAGGAATATTCCACAGAAGAGAAAGAGAATGTGTAGGAAGAAGAAGATGACACTTGTTAGTCGACCGTCGGAATGGCAACTGTATAACTGAATCTTGTTTCGCACGCGTGAAAAGTTGTTACAAAGACATTTGTAATCTTTATATATAGCAATGTAAAAGAGATGCAGTGTGACGATTCGTGGAATCACCAGACTGTCTGTCTGGGTGATTGTCGTGGTCGTTACTGTGTGTCGAGTTAGCTAATTTGGAGTACTGTGTCCATTTCTGTGTTGTATTATCGACACTTGTTCGGGTTGCTGTAGTGTGTGCTTGTCTAATTTCTGAGTATTTTGAGTATATTGTGTGTATCCGTATTCGTTGTCTATCGATCGCTATTGCGGCTTCGAGTTTTGTTTACATCCAGTGGGTCGTCGGACTGTTGCCGGAGAGAGTCGTCCGCGGGTCTCTGTGGTGATTGTTCTGTGAATTACGTATATCATGGTGACCCTCTTTCTTGGAATGTTCGGACAATTTTGAAGTCTGTGCAACTATGGTAGTGTCCCTAAGACGCTGTGCAGGATTGTATTGTTCCCAGTATTGAGAATCTGTACTTGTATGGTGAGATTAGGCTACAGTAATGATTATCCCCAGTGTGTATTAGTCTTCCAAGCACTGTGTGTCTGAACCGTTGAGTCTTCGGTGTCTTCGGTTTGTCTGATTGTGAGCACCTATTCGTTGAAGGTTGAACTACTGTTAAATGTTACAGTAGTGTGTATTCGGAAAAAAGGGGTTCTGAGGTAATTCGGTACTACGATACTGATAGTCTGATACAGTGTGTTTGGTAGACTCTGGAAGAGTTAGAAGGACGAATCATAAGGATTGAGAAGGGTATACCAAGTATTGATAGAAATCTTGAAGGATTTGGGTGTGAAGTAATTTTGGGAAACAAGTATAGGGCCTCTGTCTCTACAGACCCCTTCCACTCCCAAGAACCCAAGACTCATTTAAACGCGCTTCTGACAGTTAGAACTGTTGGTGCATTTTACCCAAGCCTACATGCTTGATATGCTTGATATTATCCTCATTTGTAAGTCACATGAGTACTCATGTGAACACCTCTTGTAAAAGAGTTCATTTTTATCTCTTGTAATTAAAAAAAGAAAAAGGAAAAGGATGGCTTACCTCATGCATGATGTAAAAGCGAATTCGTGGCTCTAACTACCAAAATCACGAATTTTTGAGCTGAGGGAATATCTCCTAACTTTGGAGATCACTTTTAGGTGGAGCCATTCGAATTCGAATTCAAAATTCCCTCCAAGAATAGCTATAAAAGGAGCAAGAAGGAAGAGGCGATTATCAAGCCTTGTACGTGACCACTTCATGTCATTTTGTAGAGATTGAAGAGCTTACTCCATAGCTCTATCATTCTACTCCCATTGTGCAAAGATTCATTGCCAATGTGGTTGTAATCATATGTGAATCTATACATTTATTATCATCTACTTCTCTGTTTTGTTCTCTGCTATACTCACTCAGAGCAGTACCTTCAGAAGGTCATATCTCGAGTTATAATGATCCCTTTTCAGTGATTTAATGTGCCTTGCATAGCTCTTACTGTCTAGTTTCTGCATATCCATTTTCAAGGTCATTGAATTTATAGTTTTGAAGATATGTGCATTTTACTGCTCACTGGTCTATCTTTGCAGAGCCCCGAGAATGGTGGGCATGTTCCAGAAATTGATAAATCTTGTTCTCAGTGCTCAGTCCATCGTTTGAAGTGTTTTAACTTGGATTGGGAAGCTTGCTAAGTCTATTTGCTATGCCCAAAAGGAATTTTTCTAATTCCTTCCAGGTTGAGAGCACTGTTCATTTTTTCCAGCACGTGTATGTCCAAAAATAGCAAGTTTTGGGAGCTAGTCATTTCGCAACTAGTCTGTCTTGACTTAAACTTTTGGGATACATGTTCCAAAGTACTTGGCTGATATTTTGGTGGATTTAGGAAGCTCAAAGGGTCTACTAATCAACTCTGAAGTCTCAGTTGGCTGGTGTGAAGCTGGTTGTAGCGGCACCTACTCATCTTTGGATTGCATCCACCATCTCTCTTCACAGTGGTATGAGAGCATAGTCAAGCAACATGGGAGATGGATTTCCATCAACAATTGACAAATTGGATCGAAACAACTACCCGGCATGGTCTCTAAGGATGGAGGCTTACCTTCAAGGGAGGAATCTATATGGATTCATATCCGGAGATGAAGCAATGCCAACCATGAGGAACAAAGGGCAACCATCACATGAAGAAGTGGAAGGACTTTCGAATTGGTGTTCGAAGGATGCACTTGCAAGGACCTATATTCTAAACTCAATCTCTGATTTTCTTTTACCTCATGTCAAGGTATGCAAGACATCAAGGGAGACCTGGAATGCACTTGCTTCTTTCTTCTCTTCCAACACTCGAGCAAGGAAGAACCAATTGTGGATGGAGTTCACAACAATGAAGAAAAGCCCGAAGCAAAATGTGACTCATTATGTCACACAGATGAAGGAGATTTCCGACCAACTTGGAAGCATTGGAGAGGTAATTGAAGAGGAGCAAATCATAAGACAAATCATGAATGGAATCAAAGTAGACGACAAGTGGGAGTCATTCACAACAGCCATGGATTTATACATGGATATGCATGTACCCGACCTCAACACACTCATGGGCCAACTCTTCACTCATGAAGCAAAGATTAGCAAAGGTGGTGAGTCCTCAAGAGGTAATCAAACTTCTGCCTTATATTCTGATAAAGCTAAGGTCAAGGATAAGTCAAAGAATAGGAAGAATGAAGATGAAGGAAGCTCTTTCCAAGCAAACTTTGCAGGTAGAGGAAGAGCTAGAGGAAGAGGCAGAGGTGGAAAGCAAGGCAGGGGGAGATTCCAATCATCTCAACCTTGCAACATATGTGGCTTATCTAACCATACTACTGAAGAATGTTTCAGGAACCCGAGGAACTCAAGAGGAAGAGGATTCAATAGAGGTGGCTATGGATCAAATAGAGGTAGATACAATGGAGGCTACAACAACAACAACTACTACAACAACAATTACAACAACAACAACTATCAAAGTGGCCATAGAGGAAGAAGAGATTACAATAATTATGCAGAGGACCAAAGTCAAGAAGATTCATTATTGATTA
The DNA here is from genome assembly GCA_020310875.1 of Ceratopteris richardii. Lineage (NCBI taxonomy): Eukaryota > Viridiplantae > Streptophyta > Polypodiopsida > Polypodiales > Pteridaceae > Ceratopteris > Ceratopteris richardii. The sequence continues at coordinate 124,049,768 of CM035439.1, read as the reverse complement.
TGAATCTATCAGCGAAGAAGGGTAAGGATGATGATCACATATTTTACATTGATTCGGGATGCTCAAACCATGTAGCAGGAAATGTGGCTTTACTTTCTGATTTGGAAGATCCTCATAACAAGCATGAAGTGCAGACAGGAGATGATACAAAGCACTCAGTGGAGAAGATAGGTAATGTGAAGACATCAGATGGGAATATGAACGTCTTAAGCAAAGTCTTGTATGTCCCTACAATTACCAAAAATTTAATAAGTGTTGGACAGATTGTTGAAAAAGGATTGCAGGTTAGATTCAATCGATTTGGAGCATATGTTGAAGACCCAAGGCAAGGCTTTCGAAGGATTGCCAAAGGAGAAAAGACAGGAAGGCTTTTCACTTTTGAAGTGGAAGATACAAAGAACATAGCTTTGTTTAGCTATGGATCTCAAACTCTTACAGAGTTGGAGATATGGCACAAAAGGCTTGCTCACATTGGTGAGAGGACACTCAAACAGATTTGCAGGGACCAAAGTGTACTTGGTTTGCCTAATATCACAAGGAAACACATGATTTATAAGTGTGAAGCTTGTCAACTCGGCAAGGCTCATAGACAACCTTTCAATAAGAAAGGATATATGTATCAAAATCCTTTGGATCTAGTGCACACAGATGTGTGGGGTCCAAGTAAGGAGCCATCTATATCAGGCTCAAGATATTATGTGTCTTTCATAGATGATTGTAGCAGGTGGACCATTTTGTTTTTCATGAAGCACAAGGATGAAGTGTTTAATTGCTTTAAGAAGTATATTGCTCTTGTTGAAAACCAAACAGGTAGGACTTTGAAACGACTCAGATCAGATGGTGGAGGAGAATACTTCTCTTCTGAATTTGATGCCTTCTTGCATGAAAGAGGCATTAAAAGGGAAGTCACTACAAGGTATACACCCGAACTCAATGGTGTAGCAGAGAGGAGGAACAGAGCTATTGTCGAAGCTGCAAGGTCCATGCTCAACGAAAAGGGATTGCCAAACTACCTATGGGCAGAGGCTGTGTCGACAGCCACATATCTCATAAATAGACTTCCATCTAAGTCACTAGATGGAACCACTCCATATGAAGTGTGGAATGGAAGAAGACCTAGTCTAGAGCATTGCAAAATCTTTGGATGCTTAGCCTATGCTCACATTCCTTCTCAAGTAAGAGGGAAATTGGATCCCAAGGCAGAGAAGTGCGTATTTATTGGTTATGAGCAAAACCAAAAAGGATATAGATTGTACAATCCAACCAATAAAGGATTTTCTGTGAGTAGAGATGTAATTTTTGATGAAAACAAATCATGGTTTGATGACGACAGGAAAGTGAAGCTTCCATATGACTTGGATGAAGATTTTCCATCACTTCAACCAAAGGAGCCAAAGCAGATTGAAGAAAGTGATTCGGAGATTGACCTAGAAGACTTGGAAAGACTAAAGCTATGGAAGAACAAAGGTAAAGCAAAGATGCAGGATTCTACATATGGACCCGAGAGCTCACATCAACCACTTAGAAGGTCTTCAAGGGAGAAGAAGAAACCAGAGAGGTTTGGTTATGATACTTCTTTGGTCACCAAGCACTCAATCTACATTGCAAAGGATTCAACCAATGAAGAACCTACCACATTTGAAGAAGCACAAAGCAAGAAAGCTTGGAGAGATGCAATGGATGAAGAAATGGAAGCCTTGAAGGAGAATGACACTTGGGAGCTTGTACCTAACAAGCCATCTATGAAGATAATCGGATCTCGATGGATATACAAAATCAAGAGGAATCCAGATGGAAGTATAAATAGACACAAAGCAAGGTTAGTTGCTAAAGGGTTTGCTCAAACCCATGGTATTGATTATGAGGAGACTTTCTCTCCTGTTGCAAAAATGCATACAATTAGGGTTCTCATTAGTCTTGCTGCATCTAGAAATTGGAAGCTTTATCAACTTGATGTAAAGAATGCTTTCTTGAATGGATGGATTTCTGAGGAAGTGTATATGGCACAACCTCCTGGATATGAGGATGCACATCATCCTAACTATGTATGCAAACTAAAGAAAGCTTTGTATGGATTGAAGCAAGCTCCAAGAGCTTGGAATTTCAGATGTGACTTATTTGCAGGACCAAGGATTCAAAGCTAGCAAGGCGGATACCTCCTTGTTCATAAAGAGGAATGGATCTGAAGTGATCTATTTATGTGTTTATGTTGATGATATTATTATCACAGGCAATGATCTTGAAGGAATCAAACAGGTAAAGAGTCAAATGAAGGAGGATTTCAAAATAAGTGATCTCGGACCACTCACTTATTTTCTTGGATTGGAGTTGATCTACACAGATTCAGGTATATACATCACACAAAGGAAGTATGTGCATGACATGCTCGTCAAGTTCAAGATGGAAAATACCAAGTGTGCAGGTACACCTATGGAGCAAAATCATAAGCTTAGTGCTTATGAAGGAGAGCCAATTGAAGACATCACAAGCTATCAAAGCTTGGTTGGAAGTTTGAACTATGCAACACTCACAAGGGTGGATATATGCTATAGTGTTAGCATATTGAGTCAGTTTATGCATAAGCCGAGAAGACCACATATGGAAGCGGCCAAGCGAGTCCTCAAGTACCTAAAGGGGACCATGAATGAAGGTTTGTTCTATTCATATACTTCAGATATTGAGCTAAAGGTCTACTCAGATGCAGATTGGGCCGGATCTAAAGATGATAGAAGAAGCACATCAGGGTATATATCATTTGCAGGTTCAAAAATCATTTCTTGGTCATCGAAGAAGCAACCAACCGTGGCATTATCTTCTACTGAAGCCGAATATAGAGGTTTGGCTAACGCAACTCAAGAAATCATGTGGTTAAAGTCTTTGTACACAGATCTTGGACTTCATTCTTCAACACCTCATATTTTTGGTGACAACACAAGCTCACTACATCTAGCAGCTAATCCGGTATACCATGCTAGAACCAAGCATATTGAAGTCCACTACCATTATGTAAGGGAGAAGCTAATGAGCAAGGATATTCAACTATCCTATGTCTCTACAGATATGCAATGTGCAGACATGTTGACTAAAGCTCTTGATGGTACAAAGTTAAGTAGATTCAAGTTGATGATTGGCTTGCAAGAAATCAAGGACAATTGAAGACTTATTTGGAGGCCAAGCATGTTAGGCTTGAGGGGGAGCTATTGGTGCATTTTACCCAAGCCTAGATGCTTGATATGCTTGATATTATCCTCATTTGTAAGTCACATGAGTAGTCATGTGAACACCTCTTGTAAAAGAGTTCATTTTTATCTCTTGTAATTAAAAAAAGAAAAAGGAAAAGGATGGCTTACCTCATGCATGATGTAAAAGCAAATTCATGGCTCTAACTACCAAAATCACGAATTTTTGAGCTGAGGGAATATCTCCTAACTTTGGGGATCACTTTTAGGTGGAGCCATTCGAATTCGAATTCAAAACTCCCTCCAAGAATAGCTATAAAAGGAGCAAGAAGGAAGAGGTGATTAGCAAGCCTTGTACGTGACCACTTCATGTCATTTTGTAGAGATTGAAGAGCTTACTCCATAGCTCTATCATTCTACTCCCATTGTGCAAAGATTCATTGCCAATGTGGTTGTAATCATATGTGAATCTATACATTTATTATCATCTACTTCTCTGTTTTGTTCTCTGCTATACTCACTCAGAGTAGTACCTTCAAAAGGTCATATATCGAGTTATACTGATCCTTTTTCAGTGATTTAACGTGCGTTAGATAGCTCTTACTGTCTAGTGTCTGCATATTCATTTTCAAGGTCATTGGATTTATAGTTTTGAATATATGTGCATTTTACTGCTCACTGGTCTATCTCTGCAGAGCCCCGAGAATGGTGGGCATGTTCCAGAAATTGATAAATCTTGTTCTCAGTGCTCAGTCCATCATTTGAAGTGTTTTAACTTGGATTGGGAAGCTTGCTAAGTCTTTTTTCTATGCCCAAAAGGAATTTTTCTAATTCCTTCCAGGTTGAGAGCACTGTTCATTTTTTCCAGCAGGTGTATGTCCAAAAATAGCAAGTTTTGGGAGCTAGTCATTTCGCAACTAGTCTGTCTTGACTTAAACTTTTGGGATACATGTTCCAAAGTACTTGGCTGATATTTTGGTGGATTTAGGAAGCTCAAAGGGTCTACTAATCAACTCTGAAGTCTCAGTTGGCTGGTGTGAAGCTGGTTGTAGCGGTACCTACTCATCTTTGGATTGCATCCACCATCTCTCTTCACAAGAACAAGCGTTTAACACTGGCGCCGTCTGTGGGAAGGTGGCAACAGATCAGATTGTTGCAAAGTGGATTGTGGTAACGCGACTGTAGATTGTAAATTGATAGTAATAGTACGCGGTTAGTACAAAAGATGATACATGCCGGTTACTAGATCCGGTGAAACGTATCCGAAGAACCGACAACCTTGGGTACCTAATTTGCTAAGGACGCCTCCAGGAGGTAGAAGTACAGATAGGTCTAACCCAGTTGTCAAGAAAGTGAAGAACGTTAATAGTGATTCCGGCCATATTTCGATGGAATGTACTACATTTCTGGCAGATTTCGGTGCGATTTCGGCACAGTCTGTCGAAGATATAGTAACTTCAGAATCTACCGGGACGCAGCATGAAGTTAATTTAGCACCATTGGGTCAAGATTCGAATTTGTATACGACTAGAAACGCCTTAGTCAAAGAAATCTGTGAAGGAGAAAAAGCACCTTGTTTTGGTGAAAAATCAACACCTTCCGGTGTTATTCCGGTACCAGTTGTTGAAAGTTCATAATTTTCCGGTGACGATTTGCCCTTTCTTGGTGAATCTTCAGTCCAGTCACTGTTATTGGGAGTTAGCTTTCCTGCATTTGACATCAAGGAGGAAGGTAGCTTGTTCGAAACTGAGATTCGAAACATACTGAACAAGATTATCGAACCGGAAAGTGCACAGGCTGACGATACAGATTTTGACGATCTAGATATTCAGCCTCGGGGTATAGAAGATAGTCACAATACAACCATCAGTACCATGAACGGGCAACAACAACAGCAGCAACAACAACAACTATGCCCACCAAGGCCGACTCCAACCGGAGTAACGTACACTAAATTCAGTGGATTTCCAAGAGATGACCCAGATGCTCATGTACGCACATTTGAGATAAGTTACGTACTGCTCAACCATCCACTTGATCCGGCGTATAAGGCTATTGTCTTCCAGTCGACATTGGTTAACGAAGCAGCTAGATGGCTTACAAAATATGATATTAACCACTTTGGCACCTATGAAGCAGTAAGGGATGCATTTTTGCAGAGATTTAGGCTAAAGAAGAATCCAGCCGAAATTTTTGACTACCTACAAAACAATAGATAGAAGATAAATCAAACAGTGCAGGAACACGCCACTCTATTCAGGACTCATTTGAGGCAGTTACCACCAGCACATGCCAACCTACCGGATGACGTTATCACTCAATGGTTTATCAATGGATTGACTCCGCAACTTAAACAGATTATGATCATACGCTGTGTAGGAGCTATGACGCTAGATGCAGTGATTGCAATGGCTTTGCAGCTGGAAAACAAGGTTGGAGGATTTACAGAAGACTTGGAATGGTTAAAAGCAAATAAAAATGTTGCAGAAGACCCGACCAGACAAATGTTCTCCACCACATGCAAGAATTCAGGGCACACTAGTGCCACTTATGCACTTAATCAGTTGTTTTGCGCTATCTGCAACACGACCGTACATACTATCGAAAACTGTGCATACAACGCCAAAGTGCAGGGAACCGCAACTGTCAATGCTATTATACAGGAACCAGGACAGCCAGCCAATCATTATGTACATCCACAAATGAGAAACAACCAGCAACAAGGCTATCAAAATTACAGAGGACAGAGAAATAATAACTACAATGCAAATCGCTGGCAAGCCGGACCAGCACAGGAAAATCCCAATTTGCCACCACCGCGCTACCATTTTTGTGGTGAATTTGGTCACATTAGAAGATTTTGTAAGGATGCAGCTGAGTATGATCAGAGGAAGAAAGAACGACAAAACCCAATGACTAATATGGTACAAATCACACCCGTAGAAATGCAAGCTGTAGTAATTCAGACCCGATCTGGTAAGCAACTGCAACCAGTGGCAAAAGTATTTGAACCAGGCATACGTGAACAACAAAGGATGTATGATAAGGCCAGCCAATGGACCACCGCCGAACCTCCAGTGTTTTGAGATCCTATTCTGGTGACCCAGGCTCCGCTAACCAAGGAAGGAACACAAAAACAAGATTCCAATTCAGTAGCAGGCACATCATCTTCAACAGATACCTCCTCTTCAGCCGACGCATCATCTTCAGAATCCGCGAAAAGCACAATTCAATCACATAAGGCTTGGGAGATTTTATCTAAAGCATCCATTACTCTTCCTCTTAGCCAATTACTTGCACTAGTACCAGGAGTTCGACAACAATTCTAGCAACAGTTTAGTCCTGAGTCTGCCTGTATTCCAGCAACAGCCACAGTGCAACCAGAACTTGATTCTACGGTCGATCATTCGGTTCCTTTAATTATGGTATGGTATAAAAATCATAAAATTACACAGGTACTAATTGATGGAGGATCTGGAGTACATTGCTACTGCTGCACTGTGTAAGAAGTTAGGATGGACTGAAATCAAACCAGTTCAGTTCTTTGTTAGAATGGCTGACTAGTCAAGAGTCCATCCAGTAGGACTTGTACGGAATGTACCAATAACTTTGCAGGGTACCACATTTAAGATGACCTTTGTCGTCCTAGAATTACTGGAATCCACCCTTGATTATAATCTTCTTTTTGGCCGTCCTTGGCTGAAGCAAGCTAAGGTCATACAAGATTGGTCTGCACAGGAACTCACTTTCAAAGATAATAACGTAAATATATTGTAAAACTAGATGCTACACAGCCTTGCGAATTGCATGCTAGACCGTATTTTGCAGAACCAGTTCATATGTTAGATGGGTTGTCAGATGATGAAGAAGAAGAGTTTTTAAAGAACAACATTGACTTAATCTCCCTAGGAACAGTTGATCTACAATCTGTTGTAGATAATTGGAATCCCGCAATTTTTATGGTGATGCCTGTAACAAAAGAAGATAAGAAAGAAGATACCACTACTACAGATGACGCTGATCTACAACAACTTTTTAAGCTAGCAGTCGATACAGAGAAGCCCTGACAATTTTATGTCCCAGAGGATCAATTGATCACCTATAATTTAGGAGATGAGGACCATCCGCGTCTTGTCAAGATAAAGGAAAGCCTATCGGGAGTATTTCAAGCAGACTTAATCCAGCTACTCCAAGAATTCTCTGACGTCTTTGCATGGGATTACAAAGATATGAAGGGTTTGGACCCGCACATTTATCAACACAGGGTCATGCTGAAGCCGGAAGCAAAACCAATCAAGCAACCCAGCTACCGGATGAATCCGAACTATGCATCACAGGTAAAAGCAGAGCTTGATAGGCTACTCAAAGTCGGATTCATTGTACCAGTAGAGCATGCTGAATGGATCTCACCAATTGTCATTGTTCCTAAAAAGAATAAGCAACTACGAATATGTGTGGACTACCGGAAACTGAACGCAGCTATGGTGCCTGATCCATTTCCGCTACCTTTTCTTGACACAATGCTTGATAGAGTAGCAGGACATGAAATGTATTCATTCCTAGATGGATACAGTGGATATAATCAAGTTAGAATGGCTGAACAAGATATACCAAAGACCGCTTTCATTACCAATTGGGGTGTTTTTGCTTGTACCGTAATGTGGTTTGGATTAAGAAATGCCCCAAGTACTTTTCAGAGGTGTATGCAGGAAATATTCTCCCCTTACCTTACCTCGTTTATGCAAGTTTATCTTGATGATTTTTCGTTATTTGGAAAAAGGGTAGCACACTTGTTCCATTTACGGTGTTGCTTTGAGAAGTGTAGAGAATACAGACTCTGTTTAAACCCAAACAAATCCGTGTTTGCGGTTTCATGTAGAAGGCTACTTGGCCACATCGTATCTGCACAAGGTATACAGGTGGATCCCGATAAAATTACAACTGTGTTAGAAGCACCTGTGCCCACTACACCTAAGGAAGTGATGCGCTTCATGGGCCAAGTAAGATGGCATGGTCGGCACTTACGGTGGCTTGCTCATTTGGCAATACCACTGAACAAGTTAATAACCAAGACTCCTCGACAATTTGAATGGACTCAGGAATGTCAAATTGCTTTTGATCGTCTAAAGGGATTACTAACACAGGTTCCAATCCTACAGCCTCCTGACTGGCATCGTCCATTTCATATATTTGTTGATGCTTCGGATATAGCAATTGGGAGCGTTCTAATGCAACACACCGATAAGTGGTTTCGGCCTGTGTACTATGCCAGCAGAAGGCTTGCTCCTGCCGAGAAGAGTTACTCTGTAACTGAAAGGGAATGTCTGGGTTTAGTATACTCTGTCAAGAAATTCAGGCATTATTTACTTGGCCGCAAATTTACTTTTCATGTAGATCATGCTGCACTTGTCTATCTAGTTTGGCAACAGCATTTAGGTGGTCGATTAACGCGATGGGTTCTGCTTTTACAAGAATTTGATTACGAAGTTATTCATCGGCCAGGCAGTTCACATGCCTTAGCAGATTTCCTTTCTCGTTTAGATTTCGGTGAAGCTCCAGTCGGTATAGATGACACAACACCAGCAATTTATGTTTCTGAACCAACCAATAATGAAATTGTAGACCCACCTATGCCATCTACATATTATGATCAGATATTGACATTCCTTACTGATGGATACCTTCCTTCTCAAGCTTCTCCTGCAATGCGTAGGAGAATTGCAGTGTACAGTCGCAAATTTTGGTTAATTGCTGGAGAATTATACTATATGGATTACACAGGAGTTCTACTTCGTTGTATTCCACCACATGAAGTTAACTCGGTCATTATGTTGGCTCATTCAATTCCATCCGGCGGACATTTTGCTGCAGATTTAACACACCGGAAAATTTTGCAGAGTGGACTTTGGTGGCCTACTATGTACAGGGATGTATTGCAGTTTGTCAAAAAATGTGATAATTGTCAGAGGTCTGGACAGCCCCTACGTCATTTTTTCCCTCTACAACCTATCTTGCCATTAGAACCTTTTCAGAAGTGGGGTCTAGACTTTATCGGACCTATTACACCGCCAACAATACTCAGCAATAATCGTTATATTCTAACCTGTACAGACTATGCAACCAGATGGGCAGAAGCATGGGCTTTAAAATCTGCCACAGCTGTTTCGGTGGCGAATTGCCTAATGAAAGATATCTTTCCGCGCTTTGGATTACCTCTGGAGCTTGTTACAGATTAGGGCACTCATTTTGTTAACAATCTAATGAAAGTACTCACACATTCTTTTCAGATCACGCATAAATTCAGTTCACCATATTATCCTCGTGCAAATGGTTTGGCTGAGAGTACAAACAAGACCCTGCTGAATATGCTTCAAAAACTCATTTTGGAAGCACCAAAAAGATGGGACCAACTGTTACCTGCAGTCTTGTGGGCATATCGAACTACCTATAAGGTAGCAACAAGTCTAACACCCTTCAAACTAGCTTATGGATTGGAAGCCATAGCACCCATGGAAATTATTGTGCCAAGCTTACGTGTGGCTCTCACTCAAAAATTAATACCAGAAGATTCTTTATCATTTTGGCTAGATACACTCAGAGAACTGGATGAGCACCGATGACAAAGTTTTCTATGTAGGAAGTGCAGCTAAGACAAGCTCGAACACATGATCGCTATCTAAAGACCCCAGTTTTTACGGTGGGACAACTTGTATTTTACAATGCAAAGTCGAATCGCTCTGCTAGCAAATTCAAGTTACGATGGCTTGGCCCCTACCGGATTTCTGAACAAGTTGGCCCCGCAACATTTTGGTTGACTACTTTGACCGGAAGTCCTCTTCCGAAAGTTATCAACGGTTCGAAGCTGCGGCCATATCAACAAACATCTAACCCGCACTGAAACGTTTCACGATTGGCTGCATCTTTTGGTGTTCTCTTTTCGTTCCTTTTATTTTCTTTTTGTTTCCTTTTGTTTTGCGCACTTAATAAAATAAGCCTATAAATATCCACGTTTTTATACCTAATTATGTCAACAGCCGCCCTGCCCTTTCCAGCTACTCATACATGCACACCGAAGTTAAGAAGTTATCATCTCAACAACGAACGATTATTAGTGATTTTTATTGCTCCCCACTGCCGAACATCTACTTAACCTTCTTCGTTTTGCCAAAAATCGCTATTGTGCTTGCGTGATTTGTGTGACTGTGTATACCCTGTGCGTTTGTGTTTTGTGCTTGCTGTCATCGTTTGCGCCATGGAAGCTCTGGCAAACTATTTCATTAAGTTCTGTAAGAATAGATGCACAATTAGTAGAACCGGACACTCTCAAAAAGATGTTAGAAACTTTAAAGAAGAAAATTGCCCGAACCTTTAGGTTAGCCCGAAGCATGTATTTAGAGGGCATTATAGACGAGCAGTAATTTTGTAAAAACCTGCGGGTTCAAGTCCACCGTGCGTGCCTGAGTGTTAGTCAGCCGCCGGATTGGCAACTGTATAACTGAATCTTGTTTTGCACGTGCGAAAAGTTGTTACAAAGAAATTTGTAATCTTTATATATAGCAATGTAAAAGAGATGCAGTGTGATGATTCGTGGAATCACCAAACTGTCTATCTGGGTGATTGTCGTGGTCATTACTGTGTGTCGAGTTAGCTAATTTGGAGTACTGTGTCCATTTTTGTGTTGTATTATCGACACTTGTTCGGGTTGTTGTAGTGTTTGCTTGTCTAATTTCTTAGTATTTTGAGTATACTGTGTGTATCTGTATTCGTTGTCTATCGATCGCTGTTGCGGCTGCGAGTTTTGTTTACATCCAGTGGGTCGTCGGACTCTTGCCTGAGAGAGTCGTCCGCGGGTCTCTGTGGTGATTGTTCTGTGAATTACGTATATCGTGGTGACCCTCTTTCTTGGAATGTTCGGACAATTTTGAAGTCTGTGCAACTGTGGTAGTTTCCCTAAGATGCTGTGCAGGATTGTATTGTTCCCAATATTGAGAATCTGTACTTGTATGGTGAGATTAGGCTACAGTAATGATTATCCCCAGTGTGTATTAGTCTTCCAAGCACTCTGTGTCTGAACCGTTGAGTCTTCGGTGTCTTCGGTTTGTCTGATTGTGAGCACCTATTCGTTGAAGGTTGAACTACTGTTAAATGTTACAGTAGTGTGTATTCGGAAAAAAGGGGTTATGAGGTAATTCGGTACTACGATACTAATAGTCTGATACAGTGTGTTCGGTAGACTCTGGAAGAGTTAGAAGGACGAATCATAAGGATTGAGAAGGGTATACCAAGTCTTGATAGAAATCTGGAAGGATTTGGGTGTGAAGTAATTTTGGGAAACAAGTATAGGGCCTCTGTCTTTACAGACCCCTTCCACTCCCAAGAACTCAAGAATCATTTAAACGCGCTTCTGACAGTAAGAACAAGCGTTTAACACACTCAAACTCCTACATCATCAAGCAAATTAACACAGTCGCTTATGGAGCCCTTCACAGATTTTAAGGTAGAGATTGACGTGCATGCTCCATTGAATGTTATCTAGCTACAACATATTTCTTTGCTCGAGTTTGCATCACTACCTTGGGCAAACTAGAGACTTAATTACTATGCTAAGATTCAAATGGACATCATAAAAAAACTAAAGGGAAATTGTCTCAACAGATAAATTTTTCTCTTGAATTAATTGTTGAAGTTTTCAAATTACCCATTCTCAAGGAGCTAATTATGCCCAAATGTTCTAAGGAGGCATTGAAGAAGGATTTTGGTCCTCGTGAAGGAGGTGGCCAATGTTATATGTCGAACAATGCATCATATGCATGCAGAGAATAGCTTAAATGGTATCTCTAGAGTTTATGCTTTATAACTAAATATGATTACATGTCTAAGGACAATTTTGCACCATTATGTTGGGCCGAGAAAGGGGAAGTGTGAGTTGGGCTCACTGGATATTTGATAGAATGTAGAGTGAATTGTTCTCTTCAGGTAAGTGGAAAACACAAGCTAATAGTAGATTTGCAGCATATCTTGCAGTGGTATTTCAGTTTGTACAGAAGATCAAAAGGAACGAGGTAAATTGGCCCAACATATAGGACCAAAAGATTGATTCCCCAATGATTAAGAAGAAGGATTAGGATAGTGTTAGAGAGGAGGTGCAACATGATGAAACATACAATGATTTATTGAAGGCTGGATACAAAGTGGATGAGGTTGTTTCGATGATAAAGAAGTTAAAGGGTGAAACTTCTAAAGTATGAGTTTCCATAAAACATCAATTAATATATCAAAAAATATCGAGTAGCCCACGATTGTGGGTAGAAGCTTTAGACTATCCAAAAAATGCAAATTGGAACCTGTGCTAAAAGCTGTGGTGGATAAGATTTTTGTACAATAGGTGTCTTAATCAAATCCTGAAGTTAGTGCAAAAGTGTCGCAGATGCAGTAGAAGTTGGATGAGGTGTACAAATTCATAGTAAGGCAAGATGGCTTGTTGAAGGAACATAAGTTACTTATTGATATACCAAACTCTGATGAGTATCAGTTGCTGAAGTCTCAAGTAAAAAGCTTATAGGAGGAATTGTAGAGGAAAATACAGGAGCATGAGGAAGTGCTATCTCACTTTCACCAACAAGTGGTGGAAATATTGAATGTTAAGAACTCGCTGCAAGAGTTTGATGAGTGGATAGGGAAGATGCAACAAATGGTGGATACAGAGATACAGAACTTAGCTGCATTGGATACAACCTTGCAAGTGGAAAATGAAGTATTGAAGTCTAGAATCAAGTCTTTACTTGTGCTCGAGAAATAGATGTTACAAAATGAGGAAGTGGAAATGGATGCAGTGCTAATGTCTAAAATGGATATGATGACTCTCAAGCAGCAGATGAATAAGTGCATGCAAGAGTTATGAACAAGAATTAAAGAAAGATTACAAGCACTTATCAGGTATCCATTTGAACAAGATGGCTTTGCATCAGTAAATGAAAGTCAGCTGATACAAGCTATTGAGCAGTATAAAAGTGAAAAGGAAGTGTTGCTACAACAAATTGCAAGTCTTAAAGAACAACTTGTTTAGCACACTCTAGATAAAGAGTTTGATGATCTGGGTAAACAATTGGAAAAGGTAGTTTTAGAAAAGATTGTGGAGCAAGAATACATGTAGGTTGAAGCAGATCAAGTTCAACAAAATACTAAGGTTGTAGGGGAAGTACAACAAGAAGATTTCAATAGAGAACGTAGTCTTATAGTTTATGATCAAGGGATTGTGAATTTGGCCTTGATTTTTGGAAAAAATCCCGCACCAGGTAGTGCCAGGTGTTGAGGGTGAGAAATCCAAAGTTAAAGTGGATAGTCAGAATTTTGCTAACTTTGAATGTTGTTGACTCGGATTTTGCTGAATCCGTATTTTGGTCAATCAGATATTTAATAAGAAACAATTATAAGTTAGTTAAGGGAATATCATGGGATGTACGTGCAAGTTTAGTGTTCTCCATTTTGAACTTAAGAACTAGATCCTGAATGTATCTCCTTTGGGTCAAATACATTCCTTCATCTGTGTATATCACCTGCATACCTACGAAATATATGAGCTCACCTAAGTCACTGATTTTGAACTCCTCTTACATGTGTCTCTTGATCCTTTGAATTCCATACAGATCATCACCTATCACAATAATATCATCTACATATACACATAGATAGATAACCTCATTGTGATCCCTTTTGATGAATAGAGAAGGATCTCAGTTGTTAGGTCTGAACCCTTGATCTTGAAGGTATGTAATGTTGGAGGAGATGGATGGATACCTCAAGGAAGTGAGGTGGTAGTGCTAAAACTTGCTTTGTACCTGCCCTAAATCACTTCAGAGTTTGATAGTAGGCCCTTTTATCTTGCAAATGACACAAAGAAAGTATCTATGTACTTTGGAGTTGATCCTTCAAACAATTGAATCAAAATAGACTACTTTTCAAATAGCTAGTGTCACAAAACTTGTTATTTTGGTGCACATACCTGCTGGTTCTTTTGCTCAATGCTCATACTACAGTAACAAATGGTTAAATTCCTCTTGAGAGAATCAATTTAGCTTAGATAGCTAATGATTACAAGTGGATTCATCTAAAATGATAAACCGTACTCTAAGAAATCAATTTAGCAATCAAATGCTTACCCGCGATTTCTTAGGAACTAAACAATAAGTGACCAGTGAGCACTTCAACTCAGATTTCTCCCACATGGCTGAAGCAAATTCTTTGAAACTTTGAAAGCTTGAATTACAATTTAAGCTGGTTCCAAAAAGCTATAGATCATGCAAAATGGTTGAGAAATCACTGAGATATGATCAAGAAACATGCACTGTTCTGAATAGTCATAGTAGAGAAGTAGACAGAGATGATCAATCAACTATATGTATTATAAAACATGATTGTACAAGAACACTAGCATTCTAATGATGCTCAATGATAGTGATCTAAGTGAGCTATAATGTAAGCAACTTAGTTCCTACAAATCATCAATGGAGGAGCTCTCAATGAGGCACACTACACCCGCGAGTTGTACAAGCTTCTTTTATAAGTGGTTTTCCTCCAAGTTTGAATTTGAATTCAAACTTGGTTTGACCTAAAAGTGATTCCTCCAATTGAGGAGATATTCTCTCTTTTGAAGCTCGTAGATTATCCTTCTTCTAACTCCATGAGATATAAGGACTTACAAGATTCTCTCAAGGAATTAACTTTTACAAGTGGTAAATGACTAAGTGTTACAAGCTATGATTCATGTGAATCATCACATGCTTCCACATATAATCCTCCAAGCTAAGCCAAATTTGAAGGCTTGTATATTTGCACCAACAACTCCCCCTCAAGCCAAACATCTTGGCTTGTGCTTATTCATGAATCTTCTTGAATGTCCTACAATCCAATCATGGTTTTAAACTTGAAAAGCTTAGTACCATCAAGTGCTTTGGTTAACAAATTTGCACATTGCATATTTGTAGATACATATGCCAATTGAATCCCTTTGCTTAATAGCCTTAATAGCTTCTCTCTAACATAGTGATAGTGTACTTCTATATGCTTGGTTCTTGCATGACTGCAAGATGCAAGGAACTTGTGTTATCATCAAAGATCATAGGTGAATGAGTGTGAATTCCCAAATCTGAGTAGAGCAATCTAAACCAAATAGCTTCTTGTGTAGCATTGGATAATCCCTTGTATTCAACCTCTATTGAAGATAGAGCAACAATTGGTTGCTTCTTGGAAGACCATGAAATGGGCTTATCACCTGCAAATGAAAGATATCCAGAAGTACTCCTTCTGTCATCCTTATAACCTGCCCAATCTGCATCTGACTATAGCTTAATGTCCAAATCTGATGTGTATGGGAAGTAAAGACCTTGATTTTGAGTACCTTTGAGATACTTCAAAATCCTTTTAGTAGCTTCCAAGTGAGGTGCTCTAGGTTTATGCATGAATTGACTCAGAACACTTACTCCATATGATATGTCAATTCTTGTTAAGGTTGCATAGTTTAGACTCCTAACCATGCTTTGATAACGTGCAATGTCTTCAAGCAAATCACCTTCATGAGCACTCAATTTATGATTTACCTCCATAGGGGTGCTACCTAGCTTTGCATTCTCCAAGTGGAACTTCTTCAACATGTCCTGCACATATTTCCTTTGAGTGATATAAATTCTAGAATTTGTGTAGACTAACTCAAGTCTAAGAAAACACTTCAGAAATCCTAGGTCACTGATTTTGAACTCCTTCATCATCTGATCTTTGATTTGTTTGATGCCATTGGCATCATTACCTGTAAGAGTGATTTCATCAACATACACACATAGATGTATCATTTTTTAATTACTCTTGATAAATAGAGAAGAATCTGCCTTGCTCATCATGAATCCTTGGTCTTGGGATCATAAATGAGACTTTGAGCTGGTTCCAACAAGCTATAGATCATGTAAAATGGTTGAGAACACATTGAGATATGATCAAGCAAAGTTCACTGTTTTGAATAGTCATAGCAGAGAAGTAGACAGAGATGGTCAATCAACTATATGTATTATAAAACATGATTGTACAAGAACATTGTCATTCTAATGATGATCAATGATAGTGATCTAAGTGAGCTATAATGTAAGCCACTTAGTTCCTACAAATTATCAATAGAGGAGCTCTCAATGAGGCACATTACACCCACGAGTTTTACAAGCTTCTTTTGTAAGTGGTTTTCCTCCAAGTTTGAATTTGAATTCAAACTTGGTTTCACCTAAAAGAGATTCCTCCAATTGAGGAGATATTCTCTCATTTGAAGATGGTAGCTTATCCTTCTCCTAACTCCATGAGATACAAGGAATTACAAGATTCTCTCAAGGATTTAACTTTTACAAGTGGTAAATGCCTAAGTGTTACAAGCTATGATTCATGTGAATCATCACATGCTTCCACATATAATCCTCCAAGATAAGCCAAATGTGAAGGCTTGTATATTTGCACCAACATGTAACCAACCTGTAATTCCAAGCTCTAGGAGCTTGTTTCAATCCATACAATGCTTTCTTAAGTCTCCAAACATAAGATGCATGATTAGCGTTTTCAAAACCTGGTGGTTGCATGTATATCTTTTCACTTATCCAATCATTTAGAAATGCATTTTTTACATCCAGTTGGAGGAGTCTCCAATTTCTTGTAGCAGCTACACTTATCAATGTTCTGATTGTAGTCATCTTTGCAATTGGTGAGAATGTTTCTTTGTAGTCTATACCATGATTTTGCGAGCATCCTTTGACAACTAATATTTCCTTGTACTTGCAAACTGATCCATATGAGTTTCTTTTAACTTTATATACCCATCTACAACAATTATCTTCTGATTTGGAGACATTAGAACCAAATCCAAAGTGTCCATGTCCTTCAATGAATCTATTTCTTCTTTCATGGCCTTTTTCCAATTCGGGTTTCCCTTTGCTTCTTCATAGGTTGAGGGTTCCTCTAAAATTGAGTCTTTCGCCAAGTAGATTGAATGCTTTGAAACAAATGTGGAATCATATCCATACCTTTTTGGTTGTTTCTTTTCTCTTGTTGATCTTCTAGGAGCTTGCTTATAGCATTCTACACATTCTTGCATCTTTGCTTTGCCTCTTGACTTCCATAGTTTGTAATCCTTTTCTCTTTCATCTTGGTCATCATTTGTATCACTTCTTGGATCCTCGACCTGTGTATCATGCTTGCTTCCTAATTGATGAGACTCAGAATCAAGATCATATGATAGAGTTACCTTTTGTTTGTGTTCATCATACCAAGAACTATTTTTTTCAAACACAACATCTCTACTTGTAGTGAATTGCTTGGTTGAAGGATTATAGAACCCATATGATTTGATCATACCAAATAAACACTACCTTTGTTTCCCTTTCATATAGCTTACCTCTTATTTATGATGGTACATGAACATAAGCTAAACAACCAAACACCTTGCAATGTCCAAGAGTAGGTTTTCTTCCATGAAATGCTTCATAAGGAGTCATACCTTGAAGTGATTTGTATGGTAGTCTATTGACAAGGTACACATCAATTGAAATAGCTTTTGCCCATAGATAATGTGGAAACCTCTTCTCTTCAAGCATTGTTCTGGCTTATCCAACCAATTTCTTGTTTCTCCTCTTTGCAATTCCATTTAGTTGAAGAGAGTAGTTGGTAATCACTTCCCTTTTGATACCTTTATCTTGCAAGAACTCATCAAACTCTTTGGAGAATTATTCTCCCCCTTCATCATATATGAGCTTCTTGAGTGATCTACCTGTATGATTCTCCACATGTGCTATATACTTTTTGAAGCAATCAAACACTTCATGCTTACTCTTGATAAAGTAGAAAATAGTCCATCTACTATGATCATCAATAAATGAGACATAATACCTTGATCTTACCAATGAAGGTTCTTGACTTGGTCCCCATATATCTGTATGTACGAAGTCCAATAAGTTTTTGTGGATGTAGCCTTTGTGGTTGAATGCTTGTCTTTGTGTCTTCCCAGTTTGATATGCATCACGTCTGTTGATCATGTGTTGCTTTGATATGTTTGGTAGTCCAAGAACACTCTGATCCCTGCATATATCCTTCAAGGTTCTTTCATTCACATGAGCAAGTCTCTTATGCCACACTTCAAGCTCACTTAGGGTTTGAGACCCAAAAGTGAATAGAGCTATGTTCTTGGTTTCTCCTACTTCAAAAGTAAAGAGTCTACCATGCTTCTCACCTCTAAGCCTTGACATGGATCTTCCACAAATGCTCTATGTTGGGTGAACCTAAGTTTCGAGCCTTTCTCAACTATTTGGCCTCCACTTATTAGAAATTTTGTAATAGTGGGAACCTAGAGTACCTTGCTCAAAATATTTGTCCTACCATTGGAAGCTTTGACGTTACCAATATTCTCCACATTGTGCTTTGTGTCATCCCACGTTTTTACTTCATGTTTATGATTTGGACTTTCCAAATCAAATAGAAGAGCAAGATTTCCTACAACATTATTTGAACATCCGGAACCTATGGAGAACAAACGATCATCTTCTTTACCTTCTTTATGGCTTAGATTTGTAAGAAGCAATGATTCTTCATGTGCTTGATCTTTGTTAGCAGCCGGTGTGGAGGAACTACTTTTGTAATTACAATTCTTATTTCCAATGTAATAGAATGGAGGTTTATGGAGATATCAAGAGTTTCTAGAAATTGTAATTTCCATTATTCCATATTTCGGAAGTTCAGAACGGTGTGAAGCCCTTACCCCTTCCTACAAAGTATGGTGTCGAGTCTTACAGACGGATTCCGAAAAGCGACGATTATGGAATAAGCAGATATGCAAAATGATGAAGAGCGAAGTCTATAATCCTGAAGCCAGATTCTAAGGATGCTCATATAATGTAATCGCTTTCATGTACTGAAATCCAGAGTCTATTTTACTGTGAAGTTATGATTCTGTGCACATTGTGTATGCTAGATTCTCTCTGTGTGCAATCAATGTTATTGTAAGTAAAGGAATAGAAACGCATGTTTACGAGTATTTGTTTTCGTAAATCCCCATTCTTGTACCTGTATATTGGGTTACTATTAGTTTGTAGGCGACTAGTACGCTAAACATATGGCGACCACGATGGGATGGGGTAACAGAGCATAGCACAAAGTGGATTGATGCCAGTATGAAGTGGCAAGGGGTACTTACAAAAGCGTCATCATCCTGATTATCTAGATGCATTCATGTAGCAGACACTCGCAACATTGAAGCTTGAAGACATTCCTCTTGAGGATGCAATTACTATTATAGAGGAAGTACAATTTTGGGTGGAAACTGGAGTTTTACCCCCCAAGCTTTTGAAGGATTTAGTCTTTGAGTGGAAGGATGATAAACTAGCTAAAGTATTGTGGCACAGGGAATTTAGCGAGACCGACCAGCAGAACCACCTGTAAGAAGAGGAATTCCGTTTAGAAGAAGGTCAAAGCGGTGGCAACGTAACCGCGCCAGAATTGTAGTTAGCTTTAATAACTTTACCTCAAACCGCTACCTTACAGATGCTTGGTAACTCAATGGCGAACATGCACCTATTACTAGTGTTAAACTATACCCATTTTCATGGGCGAGTGGATGAGGATCCAGATGTGCACGTACGGAAATTTGAGAACCAGACTTATGTAACCATCGTAATATGCATGATAATCGGCATAAATTTTAGGTGCTTCAAGCCACGTTAGTCAACGATGCAGCAAAATGGCTTATTGAGTACCCTCCCCATTACTTTTCAACATATGATGAGTTGAAGGTGGCATTCTTAGAACGATTTCCGACTGTTATGAGTATTTCGGAGTTACATTCTTCACTTCAGTATATGTTGCAGAAGGGGATGGCCGAGCAGTATGCATTGGATTTCAGATCTACACTACGATAGTTTCCTGTAGATAAATGTCCGACCAAGGAAATGCTAACAGAATTCTTTGTTGACGGACTTCAGCCACCCATTAAAGAGAAGATCTATATGTACACACTTGAACAATCTCATATGCTAGATCAGATTATTGAATTAGGAATCAGGATGGATCAGAAGATGCAGTTTGCCAATTTGGGCTCTGAGAAGACTAATTTGGTATTCAAGAAGGGTATGACCCCAGAGAAGCAGTTGTATTGCCTAAGGTGCAGGAATGCGGGCCATATTATGGTCGATTGTGTGCTTAACCAGGTATTTTTTCCTATTTGTAACAAAACTAATCATAGTTTGGAGGAATGTCACTTTAATGTGAGAAATACCTTGGTGGCTACTGCACAAGTAGAGATACCTTCCTGGAAAGAGAATTTAACGGGGTATAAACCCCCAGTTTCTACTAGACAATGATAGAATAGTTAGGATGCTAGACTTGCAAGACCATCTCAATATCCAGATTCATAGCAATTTTTGGAGCAGCGACGTGGCTTCCGGCAAAACAGACAAGAGTTTGGCAGAGGACGGAGATTTCGAAAACTTGGGACAGGTAAGACGGGTAATCGTCGGATTTAGTGTTAGTTCTGTCTACAATATGGTCATAGACGGTGGGAATGTGAAGAGGCTAAGGAATACGATTAGCGGAAGCAAGAAGCGAAGCTCAAGGCACCTATGGCCAATGTGGTGACTTTGGAGTGTTTGGAGCCGATAGCCTCATTAGTCACCCGGTCTCAAAAAGATTATTCTAGTGGACAAAAGTTGGATTACTTAACGCCTATGGAATAAAAACAAACTTTGAAGAAGGCAGTGCAGTGGGCTATGGAGTACCCGCCGCACTATGTGGACTCTTCACTATTTCTAGCAGAATCTTCAGGAAAGAATCGTACATAAAGTATAGTTGGGAGGGAATCCGAAGAAATCTCGCAAGAGCCATCGATTGGTATTGGATTGAATACAGGTCTAGTACAAAAACAAGGTTCCGATGGGTGAAAGCAAGGGTATAAAGATTATGAACCACTAGAAATAAGGAGTATTTTGAAATTCTATAGGAATCACACATTAAAATGTCTTTAGGGGCATTGCTAGAACTAGTCCTAACATTCTGCACATAGTTACTACAACAACTGACAAAAATATACACCTTTTGAAAATCTAGAGCCTTCAGTCTCAATGGTAATGAATGTGCTGAACTGGATAGTGGATTATGCAGTACCTATGATTATAGTACAATATAAAGGTTTTGATTGATAGGGGTTCTAGTATTCATATTGCATCTACCACCACGTGTAAGAAAATGAGTTGGAACAGCATTGACCGAGCTCCCTTCTTTGTTCGGATGGCAGACCAATCAAGGGTACAACCAGTAGGGCTGGTCAAAGATATCCCTATCCATTGCGTAGGTTCTCTTTAATATTACCTTTGTTGTATTGGAACTGAAGGGAAAAATTTTAGATTATAACTTATTATTGGGTCGACCGTGGTTGTGCAATGCGAAAGTTTGCCATACTTGGGATGAAAAGACAATTACTTTCCGAAGAGGGAATGCCAAGTTTTCCATTCCTTTAGATGAAGAGCACCATTGCCTTCCGAAGCATAAACTAGTGTTAGTAGAGCCTCCGCATATGCTGGATGGGCTCGACGAAGATGAGGAACAACAAGTTTTGGAAGCAAATATGGATCTACTCTCGTTCGGGGTCATTGATGTGAATTCAGTCATTAGTTTTGAATGGGATAATACGGCAACCGTGGTGTGTACATAATCTCTAGAATTGCAGGAAGAGGATAGCATTGGATCAATGCTTAGAGACCCTATGGAGAATGGCCGAATACGCGTCCAAGAAGACTCCTTAGAGGTGGTCAATTTGGGGACTACAGAAGAGCCTAAGCCAGTCCAAATATGTTCGGAGCTTGCTCCAGAAATTCCGGATGGCCTTGATTGCCTTGTTGCAACAGTATAGGGATGTTTTCGCATGGACCTATTCAGACATGAAAGGTTTGGATATGAAGCTTTATCATCATCGAATTTTGCTTAAATTGGATGTTACTCGAGTGATGCAGCATTGGTACAGAATGAATCCTAATTTTGCAGCACAGGTCAAGCATGAGCTGGACAGATTGATAAAAGTCGGCTACATTGTTCCCATTGAAATTCCAGAATGGGTTTCCTCCATATTGATTATTTCGAAGAAGAATAAACACTTACGGATATGTGTGGATTACAGGAAAATAAATGCGGCCACTATACCAGATCCTTTTCCCTTACCGTTTTTGGACAGTATGCTCGAGGAAGGGAAATGTATTCATTCCTTGATGGATTTAGCGGCTATAATCAAGTCCGGATGGTGGACGAAGACATCTCAAAAACCACCTTCATTACGAGTTGGGGAGTCTTTGCATGTACTGTCATGTGCTTCGGATTATGGAATGCACCGAGTACTTTCCAGCACTGCATGCAACAAATCTTTGCCCCATATCTTACTTCATTTATGCGCATTTTTCTAGATGATTTCTCTATTTTGGGCACCATGGCAGCTCATCTGGACCATTTGCAAGCTTTTTTTGATTCTTATGGGCAAGTTCACCTCTACTTAAGCTCGAATAAATCAACTTTTGCAGTTAAATGCAGCAAACTATTGGGCCATGTCATTTTGAAAAAGGGCATCGCATTCGATCCAGACAAGGTCAAGGTCATTCTCAAAACTCCAGCACCCCACAATCCAAAGGAAGTATTATGTTTTTTGGGTCAGGTACGATGGCATGGCATGCATTTATGGGGTCTTGCTCATATAGCCATCCCCTTAAATAAGCTGGCATATGTGAAATCGACAGATTTTGTCTGGACATCTGAAGCACAAACATCGTTTGAGCGCTTACGAAAAATGCTTGCCATCGCACCAGTACTGAAAGCTCCATATTGGACGTACTCATTTCATGTCTTTGTGGATGCCTCAGATCGCGCTATTGGAAGTGTTTTGATGCAAAAGGAGGATAGAATTTGGTTCCACCCTGTGTACTATGCTAGTCGGTGACTCACAACTGCTGAACAGAATCATTCGACGACGGAACGCGAATGCTTAGGCCTAATCTATTCAATCAAGAAGTTCCAGCTTTACTTGTTGGGTCGCACATTCACTTTTCATGTCGATCACATTGCATTGTTATATTTGGTTAAACAATAGACTTTGGTAGGTCACCTTGCTCCGTGGGTCCTGCTTTTACAAGAATTCACATTTGATATCGTTCATTGCCCAAGTGCTAGTCATGCTATTGCAAACTTTCTCTCATGCATCGATCATGGGGCCGACTGTCATTAATGGGTCTAAGCTAAGGCCCAATCAGTGTTCTCGTTAAAATAAAAAAGAAAAAGCTTTTAGATACAAATATTATCATTCAATACATCGGATCGTGGGACTCACGCATGATGTGTAGTTTAACTACTTAACATGCAATCGTACAGGCAATCAACAAATGGCAATGACCACAACATTTCAAATCTGATGATTGTTTCTTATTTTGAGAGCCAGTCAGTGCAAATTTGCGAGTTACGATTCCTTAATCACTCATCATGGCGCAGACTCGCAGCTCTCTACACAGGGAGACCGAGCATAAAAGGCTGTGCACTTCGCCAAATTCAGCTTATTTGGCGAGTTTGTGTACAGAGCAACTATAGCGAACAAAGCTCTCGTGCGTTAGATCAGCGAAGCAGATGAATAGAAGTAGAGCGATGGCGGTTTCTTTCTCTGATTGTCACCTTCTCTACATTCCAGAGAAGTTATCATAGGAGCAGAAGGAATCATTCGAGTGTAGAGGACTTTTGCAATGTGCAATGCTGGATTGGCGCAACATTAGGCCTCATCCGCAAGTGAAGGATATTGCCATGGAGATAGCTAGGCTGACGAATGACAATGACATTAACTCTTAGGCTATTAGCATTCGCATCGATCAGGAACTGTTCCAGTTGTCAACAGAGCTAACTGCTAAAAGATTTCATGTGGCTAAGGAGTGTATCATGTCGAGCAAGAAGCCTGTTGATGCTGCTGAGATCTGCACATTGCTCGACAAACCATGTTCAGGTGAATACAGGTTTGCTTAGTTGCCGGATGACAACCCTTTGAAGTGGGGAATTTTGTTAACGTTCATGATCATCAATTTGCAAGCTAAGCATTACGAAGTGTCCCCAATAGCTTTATGCCCTAGTGAAAGAATCTATAAAGACCCAGGTAAATTGGGTAGAAATTATTTTTCAAAAGCTGAAGAGGGAAGTCCGGAGATTGTTCCAACATACCAAACGAGCTGTGAATGCAGTGCTGGACTCCAAGGTGAGAGTAGTTTTTTCCTTGCTCTTTACAACTCCGTTGTACTTATCTCGAGAATACACAATATGCTCGGGTAAGGTATTTTTACAGATTTTAAAGAAAAGAGCGACAGAGCGAAAATCAAGAGGTAACACTTCTCAACAGTAGGCAGAGACCGAGGTGGATGAAGAGGAGGAGTCTAGAAGGTGACACATGGAGGAGAATCAATGGTGAGAAGCTGAGAGAAAGGCCAAGCAAGAAGCCGAGGAAGGCCACGGAAGAAGCTGAGAGATAGGCAAGGGAGGAAGAGGCAACATGAAAATAGAAAGAAGAAGAGAGACAACAACATCTCAAGGAAGAGGAAGCTTGGAGGATAGAACCGCAAGAAAGGGAAGAAAGAGTTGTCGAAGAGGAAAGACGCTCGAAACAACAACAAGAGCAAGGTGGCCGTTCCGAAGGGTCTCCAAGCAAAATAGCAGTATTATATACCTTTCAAGGTTACTGACTAGTGGATAAGTGGAGAACTAAGAAAGGTACAGTGAAGTTACCCCCACTCCAATCCACCGATGTTACCTATCTATGGATGTACAATGATGAAACTGTTAGACCGGAGATACTTGGAGACTTAGCCCGTGGACTGGCCTGGAGTTTGGTGAAGCTTGAAGAATTTCAAAACAAGTATAATTCTTTGACTGTGGAGAAAGATAAATGGTTTACAGAGCGGGAGTAGATGATGGTTGATATTAGCCAATTCCAATCTGAGGCAGAAGCTATTAGAGTCGAGAGTGCTGCTAGGGATAGTACAATTAATGAAGAATTGGTGGACGATCTGAATGAGGTGCTCACAAAAAATAATACTTTAAAAGTCACTATGGAAGAGAAGTCCAAAATCATAGCTCGATTACAAGTGGAGGTCGGACAAACGCAAAAGTCGAATCCAAAATTGAAGAAAAGTAATAAGGAGTTAGCTGCAAAGTTGCAGAAGGCCAAACAGGAGGTACAGAATCTAAAGGCAAAGGTTAAAGAATGAGCGGGGAAATGAAAAGAGAAAGCATATCAACCGTAGAAGTGGAAGAACGACTGGCAGTTCGGAATTCGGAATTCACTACCTTAGAAGAAAAGTTTCGGACGGTGCAGGAGACTCTTGATACAATGCAGGCACAAGTTGTAGGAATCCTTGACTTGGAGAAACAGGTTAACCAATGGAAGCAGCATTGTGCGGATGCGAATCTTGTGTTGGCGGATAAGGAAGACGAAGTGGAGAAGCTCAGGAAACATGCTTCAGTTTTGGAACTCACCTATATGACTAAGTTAGAAGAAATGTCAAAGACTACTGTGGAAACTATAACTAGATTATCGGATGTAACTGTAGCTTTTGACAAACTATTAAAAGGATTCCTATAGCGGATTCCTAAATTAGAAGCTTCTGCAGTTAGCTATAGAAGTGCTAGTCAGTAGCTATTAGTTCCTAAGGAGTTTTTTGAAGCAGAAATATTATTAGCCGAGGAAAATATTAGAAAGATGTTCAACGAATTGCGGTATGATATAGAAAGAATTATGTTTTCAAAAATGCAGAATCAAGACGATGATCTGTAGACTTGTATATTTTGTAATTAGTGGGTTCGGATCCACCATGTGTGTCAGTGTTAGCAGGCGGTGTGGACGAACTACTTTTGTAATTACAATTCTTATTTCCAATGTAATAGAATGGAGGTCTATGGAGATATCAAGAGTTTTTGGAAATTGTAATTTCTATTATTCCATATTTTGGAAGTTCGGAATGGTGTGAACACCTTACCCCTTCCTACGAAGTACCGTGTCGAGTCTTACGGACGGATCTCAGAAAGTGACGATTACAGAATAAGAAGATATGCAAAACGATGCAGAGCAAAGTTTTTAATCCTGAAGCGAGATTATAAGATGATTCTGTTATGTAATCGCTTTCATGTACTCAAATCCAAAGTTTATTTTACTGTGAAGTTATGATTCTATGCACATTGTGTATGTTGGATTGTCTTTGTGTGCAATCAATGTTATTGTAAGTAAAGGAACAAAAACTCATGTTTATGAGTATTTGTATTCGTAAATCCCCGTTCCTAAACTTGTATATTGGGGTACTGTTAGTCTGTAGGTGCCGTCTTCACATTTGGCCCACCAATGCTCTCTCGGTTGAGCAAGCGATAATCATGACTCGAGGCTGTTTCTCCTGACGACGTTCTCTTTTTTTCTTTGATTCGATCCTCCTTGCTGTGACCGGAGAGGTCCCGCCAGCTCAGTGTGTTGGGATCACTTCAAGCTTCCAATGAGCATCCAATATCCTCCCCAATTGTCGCTGGCGCAATCATCCGCATGCTGATTCACTCATCATCATCACTTCAGGTGATGTGAAGTTGTCGACGGTTGATTCTTCTGGCGCCATTGATGGAGGCTTACATTTTCTAGACCTAGACAGCATGGCCAGACTTGCATCACTCAAAGTGCCATTTGGAAGGTTGGAATCATGAGGCACTAACAATGCCCACATGACTTCGGGCCGCGGGTGCACCCTCTCTTGGCGCGCATTGGCGATAAGCCCATCAATCATTAGGCATGAATCCCGGCCTTAATTCTGGTCGACAGACGCTTGTGGGCACGAGCAGCTGCAAGCTCAGAGACTCTGAGAGTCTGAGGGCAAGGTCTCTCCTCCTCGTGGGCCCATTATCGCACATCGATACGGATTCTGAGAGAATCCTACGCACCACAGCTGGTGAGTTCCAATTAAATCTCAGAGCGAGACCAGAGGCTACTGCTATCATTGGAATTCCATCTTTGTTCCTATACAGATCGACTTTTGCCTGCCACAAAGCCACCTGCTTTTCACGAAAATTGATTCACAAGGTTTGACATCTACCACCTTTTGCGACTAGAAAGCGAGTTGGACGTGACTTGTGATGCTAGGTGATTTTTTGCACACTCGGGGTTGTTGCTAAAGTCCTACAATTTAAACACTGCATTACTTTGGCTGCACTTCAACATTTTGCCTGAGATGCTCATTCAAGGGAAGAAAATAGAACAAAATACATGCCACGTTTGCTTTGGGAGCTTTGCCATAATTGCATGAAGAAAATTGATACATGAACATTACACATGAATATGCATGACCATATAATTGTGAGGGATTGCCTCTTATGTCATAGTGAAGATCATCTACTTGATAGATGTTTTTGGGGTCCATGTAATTCTTGTTTGGGTGAATGTAGTTCACTATGTGCTAATGATGCACGTGAAGCATTTGTTGCATGGGCCACACTTTGGGAAAAGATTCTTGCTAGTCGTGAAATAGGAACAAAACTTTGGTATGGGTTTGCCTATATAAAAGGGGTTTGGAAAGAAAAAGGGGTGAATATGACTCTAATCCATCATTATGGGATTATACATGCATGATACCTGGATTATTGGATAGATTTATTGAAAGTTTGGGGAAATTGCAAGAAAGAAGTAAACACATTACATACATTATAAATGATGAGTTACCAATTGAGTTTAGAGTGTATTTTAAAAAGAATGGAAAACATAATTCATGTATGCATGATTCCATCGAATCCCAAAATAATAGAAAACATGCCCATGAGGATACATTAGCACATGCACTAAAAGAAGATGATGCATTGTGTGTGAATCCCACATTTTGCTCTAATGATGATTCATTGTATGAAAAATTTGACCCTAAAAACAATTTCATTGAAGAGGATACTCATACTAAGACATTGATTGGTGATGATATGCTTTATATTTGGATGAGCATGGTGTTGCACATAATGAAGTATGTCCATTTGATATGCATATAAATGAATTCACTCCTACAACAAACAATTTGATGCATGATGATGAAATCCATATTATTCTTGCTCCACATGTTGATGCTCCTTTTGAAGAAAAAGATGAGTCACATTTATGTATTGATTCCTTACATGTTGATGATGACAAAGAAGATAGAATTGCTCACAGTTTTAGTGAAAGTGAAAGCACATATGATGTTACACTATGTGATCTTGATGCTCCACCTATTTTTGATATTTATGATGATGATGATGACATTGTTTTATTGCATGATGCAAAGTATGAGTCATTACCTATAGTTGATGCTCATTATGATGATGATTTTGAATGCATTGATAATGCATATTCACATACTTGCATGGCGACCACATATGAGCATGATTCCATATTGTATGATGCTATGACACCCATCCTTGATGCATATAAGGGGTGTGTTGATGAAGGGAACAACGATAACAATATTCTTTCCACCTTTGTGATGCATAGTAATGTAGGGAATGATGATAAAAGCATTATTTATGTTAGCACAAATGTTGCAACATTGATTGAGGATTGTGGGAAACATTATTTGTCATTTATTGATCATCCTAGCCACCCAATTCATTTTAATGTTTCAGTTCTATTTCACTTATGAAGGAAAAATACCTCACAAGGAATGTATGAGTAGGTTTCAAAAGAATATCATACAAAAGGTAGCTTTGAAGCATGCCACTCTTTGTTTGATTATTGATTGGGTAGATGCATATCGGATGGAGATGATGAATAATAATCCATGTTCTCATTCTTTATGTGATTATTAGCTCATAGTTATGATATGGAGATTTATGATTGATTCATTCCCTCATGTACTAATGATATTCATGTTTGGTGGAAGTATTTGCTTGTTTATGCATATTTTAGGTTGCCACAAAGATACATTGATATGGAGCATTTTGATTGATGATATTGAGAAATTTCATGTGCAATTTCAAAATTTGAAGCAAAGCATGGAGCATGATGATATAAAGAATGTTGATATGGAGTATTTTGAACATGTTAAAGTAAAGATTGAAGACTCTCAACAAAGCATATGGATTTTCATTTCATTGTATGACTCACTCTTATGGAGTCAAACTCATATATTGTATCCTATGAGATGGATCTTGTTGTATCTCAAAATGTATTCACAAATGATGTATTTCACCCTTGAGAAAGAATGTATATGATGATGAGAAATCACCCAACCACTTTTTTCATTCTCATATAGAAGCATACTTAGGATGGGCAGCTAGTTATATATATGAGGAGTATATTGTATATCTTGACGTACTCCCAGGCACTGTACTTTGCCCCTCATATATGTAATTTGTCCGAATATGTATGGGCATTTTTTGACCTTCCATACCATGGATTTGGGCCATGCACTTTGGTTTGTGGATAATTTTTCATAGGGTAGAAGCATTTATAAAGCCTAGGATTGGTATGTCATGTGTGGATTCAGATCCACCATGCATGCCAGTGTTAGGAGGCATGTGTGCATTGGATTATAAGTGGTTTGGGTTGATAATAAAATCCCTATTGTAAGGGTGAAATTGAAGGGTGAAAAGGAGATCTCAAAGGGTGTGACTCTCCCCTTGTGAAAACTTATATGTAATGATCTTGATTAATGAAAAAGATGCGTGCGTTCATTCTATCCAACTACCTCTCTCGCGATGTGTGCCATCTCCTTTCATGTGCAATTCCATTGAGCATGATGATGACGTAAGTCTCTCTCTCTCTCTCTCTCTCTTTCTTTCTCTATCAGGGATGCCTGTAGGTGATTAATAAGGAACATCAACAATTAAGAACACCCAAACATCTTCAACATAATTGTTGTAGTCCCTTCTATTATAGCCTCTATTGTTATTGTTGAAGTTGTGTCCACCTCTGCCTTTATTGTGGCCATATCCACCTCTTCCACTTCCTTTCTAGGTCTTCCCACTGAACCAACAATTATGATTGGTGTGGTTGGTCTTATCACAGATTGCATAAGGTCAAATATTCTGACCTTTGGTTTTGTCATGCTTTTGTCCTTTCTTCTTCCCTTTCGACTTGCTCTTGCTTGCGAAGTTGGCTTGGGAAGTCTCCTCTTCATCTTCTTCCGTCTTCTTGCTTTTCAGCTTCTTTTCCTTTTTATTTGCATATAGAGCACTAGTTGAAATACCATGATAGGAGTTACCTTCCTTTATGCTATTGTTGGCCTCTTGATTGAAGATTTTTTGAAGAAAGATGGTGAAGTCTGGAGTTTGCACATCCATGATGAGACCATAAGCTGTGGGGAAGGATTGCCATTGCTTATCACTTCGAATCCCATGGAGAATTTGCCTCATGATGGCCTCTTCTTTAATCAGCTCTCCAATGGATGCTAACTAATCTGCAACCTCCTTGACCTTGGTAACAAACTCTGTGATGATTTGTTTATGTGTCTTCTTCATTTGGTTTAACTCGTTCCAAAGATGATTCTTTATTGCCTTTGCACTAGCAGAAAAGAAAGTCTCTAGGGCATCCCAAGTCTCTTGAGATGTCTTGCATCCTCTAATATGTGGTAATAGAAAGTGAGAGATAGATTTTAGTATGTACAACCCTGTTTGAGCATCCCTTGTGCACCAGAGTGTAAGCTTATGTGTCTCCTCTTGTGTAGTTCCTCCTTTGGATCTTGGAATAGGCTACAATTTCATAAAGATTTCTACCTTGCAAATAGGCCTCCATTCTCATTTTCCAAACCACATAGTTGTGTTGATCAAGCTTCTTAATCATTGAGGGAAAGCCGTCACCCATCTTGATATGGCTCTGATACCACTAAAAGAACTTGGAGAAGCTTATAGGAGGTAGAAACGTGAGTTGCGAAGCAACAAAGTTTGGTCTAGCCAACTGGCACAAGGCCAGCCCTTGCGATTATGGAGACTCAAATAGACCTTATAGGCATGCAATAAGTGAAATAAAATTCACTATTTACTTTGGAGCATCAAGGAGAAAGAGTTGATACAAAACAAATAGGTTTGCACATCGACTAGCTCAAAAAGACTTACTATCTTTGGATGAGACAATGAACTTCAAATGATCATAGAGAAAAACATGATTATAATTAGAAAAAATCCTTACATGGGAGTGATACACATAGGGTTGAGTGTATATAATGCACAAGAGTACAAGAAATAGGAAAAAAATGCTTTTGGAATGAATCAGACACTCAACAGTGGTACCTCTTATTTTTCAGGAATATACAGAGATTGATCCTAAGGCAAAAAAACTGAGATTTCTCCCAATTAACCAAATGCTTTGAAAACTTATAGAATAAACTAGACACTAATACCTTTCCAGTGACTCCTTTTTCATCCAATTTGAAGCTCTGTAGAGAGAGCAACAACCTCTGCAATCTTACTGTTGTTAAAGAAGATGATGCACAAAAATGAAGGAGCAAGACAATGATGGCCACAAGTGTATGTATATTGCTTCCATGTAATGTACAAGTGATTTGAAGTCTTTATATAGACTCTTGAAGTGCTCCATGACTTCTACCAGTGGATGCTCCATGACTTCTACAAATGGATGCTCCATGACTTCCACAAGTGGATTTTGAATTCAAATGAAGGTGGTAAAGGTTGTTGGAGGGAATCAATTCACTTTCCTACATCTAGGAAAAGTGAAGATCTAGTTTGATCTACTTTTAGGTGATTGATTGATTACAAATAAACCACCTCAAATTCGTGGAAGATAAGCTCTCTTTTTCTAATTTTACATGTGTAAAGCTCTAGGCTTTTACAATGGTAAAAGATCCATGAGAAATCTTTTAAAAAAATACAATAAGTGAGCATAAGTAAAAGAACTCTCCAACGGATATTCTTTCAATGTAATCCAAGTGATAGCTTTTGACGTAGATCAAATCCACCTCAAGCATAGTGTAAGCTTGATGTTCCAACACTTCAAGGATGGACTTCCAAGTATGAGAAAAAAGTTTTGATTGTTGAAATGTGTTGTATTTACAGATCAAAGCATGTGATGTATTTGTAAGATGTTTTCTTTTGTAGGAGGAGATTAATCGATTACTCATTAGCTCGGCTCTAGAATTCAATGAACCAAAGCACAAGTGAGCACTTTTCTGTTCTTGTCTGATTACCACGAATTTGGGTATGTTATTTCTTAGAAAAGCCTCAAAAATCCTTGATATGACCGCAAACACATGAGAATTCTATATCTCTATGAGAGAGAATTGAAGCCAAGAGGTGACCCTAGAACAACACGTTGGCAAAGCTCGTCTTCTCTTACAATTATTTTTTTTTTCCTTGAGAAAAAATGTGCTTCAAATTAAAAAGGAGAAAATACAAAAGAATTAGAGAGAAGTACAAAGATTTGGTCCCTTCATGCGGAAACCACTTACTCTTCAGCTTGTTGTTATGTCCTCTTACAAGTGTTTAAAAGCTGTTGATCGTCTTGTCTTTTAATAATAGCCATGACAAGACATGAAAGATCCTCTTCAATTTGTGTAAGGCATCTTCTAGTGAGCCAAGTATGTGATGCCTAAATCACTAGATTCTGCTTAAGTCTTAATCAAATCAGATATTTCCCTTACTTTTCTTTTGAGTCTTTGACGTTGGAGGCTCTCCTAGGAATGCGGTACAAGAAGACCCTCGGCCTTTTCATGCTCCAAGCATCTATGATGGAGAAGACGAAATGTGGGACCTCTCTCTCCAAGCATCTTTCATGGAGAAGACGAAATATGGGACCTCTCTCCACTCCTTGGTGCCCACAATAGTTCTCTGAAGGCGCATTCACATGATCATGAAATATTACTACTACATTGGTGATCATGATAGCGTGGAAATAATTTTAAGTATAGCTTCTCTTGATATTTCAAGATGGGAACTTCACCTCCTCCAAAGAATGAAAGATCTTCCATCTTTCCAAGGCAAGGAAAATCCTTTCTTGGCCATTCAAAGCCTCAAATTAACATTAACAGCTAGTGCTCTCAAAGACTCAAATCATGCGTTCGGAAGTAGATAATAGTAATAATAATACTAATATAATACTAATAACAATACTACTAATAATAATAGTAATAATAATAATAATAACAAAAACAATAAAAGTAGTTTAGAGGGCTATCGGACCCCTCAAGAGCGACCCTGATCAGCAAGTGGATCCGCGA
The DNA here is from genome assembly GCA_020310875.1 of Ceratopteris richardii. NCBI lineage: Eukaryota > Viridiplantae > Streptophyta > Polypodiopsida > Polypodiales > Pteridaceae > Ceratopteris > Ceratopteris richardii. Next base: position 124,016,350 of record CM035439.1, on the reverse strand, counting down.
TAAAGACATAAACCTGGACTTCATCTATCTTCAAGAGAACATAATCAATGGGGTGGAACTTCAAAAGAGACTTAAGTGTATTTCCTCATCCCATGCCTGGCTCTCCACCACACACCCCAAGGGCAATGGTGTCATGGCTATCTACATCAGTATAAGTTGGCATCCTAAAATTATGGATTCCCTTATTGACCAGAACCATCAGTGGGTTGGTGCTTCTTTTGGGGTCCTCTATATTTTTCTATCATCTCCTTGTATGCTCCTAATATCGATAATTTCCACTTGGCAGTCATTGGATTCTTTGCCTCCCAATGTGGTTCTTTATGGGGACTTTAATATGATGGAGGTCCTTTCTGATAGACGGGGGAGGAAGGAACGGGTGATTGATGGGCAGGAGAAGGAAGTTTGGGACCATGTCAAGTTACACTTGGTTTGGGTGGAGTCAAGGATGTTCTTGGTTTCTCTTGGTCAAACCTCTAAGATGGTGCTGACTTGCAGAAAGCGAGACTTGATAGGAGCTACATCCCGAAGAATATCATCAACAAATGGGGCCCCCATTCCCTCTTCTGATTTGTGGCCCTGGTGGTCTCTGATCACTACCCTATTGTGATTACCTTCAAGCTCCTTGGTTGCATGCCAATCCGACCACTTTCTCTCTTCCTTGGTGGTCTCTGATCATCAGTCTGAAGAAAGCTCCTTGGTTGCATGCCAATCCGACCACTTTCTCTCTTCCCTTGGTCGAGCGCAAGATTACTGAGGCTTAGAGTAGGGTCTTTCCCTCCTTCTCCTCATGACCAAGTGTTGGAGGAGGGCACTCTTTGAGAATCATTACATCTTGGCTAGGGCTCAAGCCATTCATCATGCTAGAAGGGAAAATCTTTATTAGAGGCTATGGCATTTGCGGGTAGAAGTTAACAAGGGCCACTCGCAAGATCAGAATGGACTCCAAAAAATCAGAAGCATGATGCGATACAAATAATATATTCAAAGAATTGACAAACATACTTTAAAGATAAATGGGCAAGTAGGGCAATCAAGCCTACTAAAGAGATATGGAGCCTTCTCAAGAAGAAGCAATCCAAGGAAGCGATTCCATTCATGATGGATGCCGATGGGGTTGCATGCAAAGTGGATGAAGAAAATAGTACACTGATTGGCAACCACTTTACCCAACTCTTTGGGGTTTCCACGCTTGTTTCTCCTCATAGTCATGATTGCATGACCACCACCTTGCACATTAGAACCAAAAAAATCCCACAAAAGCTAAATGCTCTTTGTGAAGCTTCCATCTCAGATATTGAGATTTTGGAGGTGATTTATTCCCATTCTAATGGCAAGAGCCTGGAGTTGGATGGCAATATGAATGAGTTCTTCAAGACCTTCAAGCATGTGGTGGCCGCTCCTTTACATTTGGTATGTCAAGAGGCTATTTCTTTTGGCATGCTTCCAAATTTTCTCGATGAGGGCCTCATTAAGCTCATTCACAAAAAAGGAAGCAAAAATAAAATTGAAAGTTGGAGGCCAATTACTTTGCTACAAATTGGTTACAAGATCCTGGCAAAGGCAATTGCAAACCATATTACCTATCACCTTTGAGACTGGATCAATGAGGATAAAAAAGGCTTCATTAAGGGGAGATCCATCCTTGAGGCTATCATGATGTTTGGCAAGGTCTCGATTTTTCTAAGGAATTAGTGCAAGATGTCCTCTTCCTTAAGATAGAATTCAATAAAGCTTATGCAAGAAACTCAAGTGGGACTTCATTCTCCAATTATTGAAAGACATGCGCTATGGCAAAAAATTCATTAAGATGATCTCTACGCTACTAGGATATGCAATTTCGCAGATAAATATCAATGGTCAACAATCTCAAGCAGTTAAATTAAAATGTTCTATCAAAGAAGGGTGCCCATTGGCCCCTCTTCTCTCTACTATTGTGGCTAATCATCTTAGCTACCTTGTTAACCATCAAGCTCAGTTAGGTCATATTCAAGGCCTCAATCTACCTCTCAATCAAGATCAGATCATCATGAAGCTATTTGCCAATGATACTAACATCTTTGTGCATAATGACATGTTAAGCATTGACACTTTTTGGAGTTGTTTGAATACTTTTTGTGAGGCATCGAGATCGAAAATAAATCATTCTAAAACCGCTTTCAGGGTAGTTATTGGGCATCCTCCTCAATAGCTTATTTACCATGGTTGTTAGTTGATTCCTAGTGGTCAAATCTTCTGCTTCTTAGGTATTCCAATGGGGTTCAACATTTTGATGGGGCAGTGATGGAATTGGGCTCTCTCTAATCTTGAGAGCAAGTTGACATACTAGAAAGGTATTCAGATTAATTTGTATAGGCATGCTATGGTCATTAACACATCTCTTCTCTGTTTGATGCTTTACTTTCTCTCCTATTGGAGACCAAAAGACCAAGAGATCTTCAAACTAGAGAGAATTTGTAGGAACTTTTGATAGATGGGTGACCCTAATAGACGGTGCATCCCTAAAATTATATGGACTACATGCATTATCCAAAAGCATCAAGGTGGTTTGGGAATTCTAAACATCAACAGAACAACCAATAAGTTAGCGGCAAAATGGTTAGTTAAAGCATGAATCAATAGTGATGCCCCTTGGGCCAAGCTTGTTTTAGAAACAGGAGTGCTCTTAAGCTTGTGGGTCTCCCAGGGTCGAAGGATCTTGACCTTCTCACTATTTTGTTCTCCCCATTTTTGGTGACTCCCAAACGATCAAGCTTGGTTTGTTCTCTATGGAAGAGTTGGAATAAGATTAAAAAGTTTATCAAAATCAATGAAGATTGGAAATGCCCAGCCAGTATTAGAAACAATGATTCAATATGGTTCCCTATCAAAGGCATCAGAAGTGTGGAGTCTTGGAACCTCAAAAAAGCTAGGAAGCTTTGGAACAAAGGCTTTTGTTTGTGGAAACACCTCTGGATTCAAGAAACTTGTGAGTGGATTAGATTCGGGGACATTGATATGGTGGAAAGAGTGGACTATGAAGAATGGCATCTATTGTAGAGTAGATTCAATGCTTGGGAATGCTCAAGGACTCACTTCCTCATAGGTCACGACTCTTCTCACCCTAAGTGTCTGAGATGGTAGAATGAAAATACCCTTGAGAAAATTCTGATATTGAAGATGACTGTGGAATTTGATATGATGCTCAATAGGAAGTGGTGTTTGCATTGGTTAAGCTGGAGGAAGGACTTTAAGTTCCAATCCCTTTGGCACCTCCTCATTGAGATAAAAAGGTTTGTGCTTATGTGGCAAATCCTACACCATGGAATCTGGACCAATGTAAAAGCTAACAAAATTTGCAAGGTCCCCCCATGGTGCAAACGTTGCCTTCATAACATGGAAGACTTGGGACACCTCTTCTATTCATTCAATATCAGTATGGCTATCCCTTGAGAGAATCATGGGATTACAAGGACAAATCAACTAGAAGCAAGCTTTGCTTAGTGAAGCAATTGGATGTTCCTCAACACTGTGGAATGCTATAAGAGGGGAGACTCTCTAGAGAATATGGAAAGAGAGGTGTGCAAACAACTTTGGAAGCCCTCCTAAGGAATGGCCCATCAAAAAATCTTTTTTCCTTTTAGGCAAGAGAATGTCCAATATTAAGAAGTCCCTACCCTTTAGACATCATAGTGTTCTTCTTAGAGAGCAACAAGATCAAAGAAAAGTGGGCCCCACATGAGGGGGATGAGAGGGTTATCAATGTTCTTTATAAAATTCTCTAGTAGTATATAAGTAGTCCCTACTTTGTGGGATACAGTGTTGGAGAATTCCTCTCCTATTTGCAGTGGAAAGTGTAGAAGACATTCTCAGGATCAAGACTTTTACCAACAGCTGAACCTTCAAATGAAAACTGGTATCAATTGAAAAATGCAATGAATGTGAAACTTTGGTCACTCAAACTAGATATGTATAGCTTTCAAATGAGCTATCAAACACTCAAGTTGGAGTATTTGTGGTTTGGCAACTCTTTGCCTCAAAACAAGCTACCTATCCACTCAGTTATGCTAAAAACTGGAATTCACTAAGAAAAGAATTAAATCATAGAGCATAAAGAATTTGATAAATCTATTTTCTAAAGAGGAATTAATCAAGATAAAATTTCCAAAAAATGTTTAAACTCTAAAAATGGATACATATATTGAGAGATATGACTCTCACAATTAGGCTACCCAAAAATTGGTACGTGGCTGGACATAGTCTATGAGAGTGAAGAAAACGAAATGACTCAAACCAAATGAACTACCTACAAGGGGACTTCAACACCTTCTTCCTCTATTCTTGAGTGTCCTCCCTTGCCTCTTTTATAGCCAAGTGACCAAAAACTCGCATGATGAGCATGAGATCTCTTCTCCATAACTCTTCCACTACTTTGAGTAGCCACTCCTCTTCGAGTTAAACTTTTTTGTATTTGATTCTCTTTTGACCTCCACTACTTGCTGAAGTAAATGCTTCCATTTTGCATTTTTGCATTTTACTTCCATTTGAAGAAAATCCTTCTTTTGCAAAAATATATATGACCTTGCTTGTTTCTTTTTTAACTCTCCCCCTCAATCTCACATGTGAGCTTGCACCTTCAACCATATCCTGCAAGTTGATTTCATCCTTGAACCTCTTTAGCTTAGAAGCATCTAAGGACTTTGTAAACATGTTTGCAACCTTGTCATTAGTTCTAATGAACTTTATATCCACATCCTTTCTCAAAACTTTCTCTCCAACATAATGATAATGCACTTCTATGTGCTTACTTCATGCATGAAACATTGGATTGTCTGTCAAGTGAATGCTTGAAATGTTGTCACCATAAATTGGAATGGTCTCTACCTACACATCAAGATCAACCAAAAGCTTCTTAATCCACAGAGCTTCACAAGTTGCAAAGGCTAATCCTTTATATTCAGCTTCTGTAGATGATAGTGCAACAGTAGGTTGCTTCTTGGAGCTCCATGTGATAGGTTTGCTACCTATCATGAATACATAACCTGAAGTGGATCTTATATCTTCCTTCGAACCAGCCCAATGAGCATTACTGAATCCCTTTACCTGTAATTTTTCATCATATCTATAAAAGAAGGCATGATTGGCTTTGTGCTTCACATATCTTAACACTTGTTTGGCTGAATTTAAATGTTCACTCATTGGAGTTTGCATAAATTGTGAAAGAACTCCAACAATGTAACACAAATCTAGTCTTGTGATCATAGCATAGATCAATGGACCTATACTTCTCCTTTATGTAGTTACATCATGTAACTTCTCTCCATTATTTGTAGCTTCACATTTGTGTCCATAGGTTGAGTGAGTGGTTTGCATTCACTCATTCCAAATCTGAAAAGAACATCCAACAGGTACTGTCTTTGCATCAAGTAGATGCCATCTTTCCCATAGACTACCTCAATGCCTAAAAAGTATTTCAGCTCACCAAGATCTGAAATTTTAAACTCCTTGTCGAGTTTTCTTTTTATCTCTTGTATTCGTGTAACATTACTTCCTATTATGATGAGATCATCAACATATATGCAAATGTGTACCTGTTTGCCTTCTTCTTTCTTCATGTAGAGAGAGGGATTTGCACTACTTGGACTATACCCACACCTTGTGAGGTACTCAACCAATCTTTGGTTCCAAGCACGTGGTGCTTGCTTCAGCCCATGCAATGCTTTCTTCAATCTATAAACAAAATCAGGATGCTTTTTATCTTCAAATCCAATTGGTTGACTCATGTATACCTCTTCTTGAAGTTCACCATTGAGAAAAGCATTTTTTATGTCAAGTTGGTACAATGGCCATCTCCTTGCTGCACTCACTACAATCAAGGTTCTAATTGTTCCCATCTTTGCAACCGGGCTGAAAGTATCTTCATAGTCAATGCCGTGAGTTTGCTTGAATCCGTTTGCTACTAGTCTAGCTTTATGCCTAGCTAGAGAACCAATAGCATTTCTCTTTATTTTAAACACCCATTTATTTGGAACAATCTTCATACCTTCAGCCTTTCGAACTAGCTCCCATGTGTGATTGTCCTTGAGAGCTTTTATCTCTTCTTGCATAGCTTCGTGCCATTCTTTTTGTGTACATGCTTCTTCATATGCATCCGGTTCTTTGTCTTTGACCACCTATGTCATATATGCAAAATGCTTTGCAATAAAACTATCATAGCTCAACCTTTGAATTGAATAACTTGCTCCTAAAAACCTCCTTTCATTTCCTTTTGAATATTGCTTCTTCAACTGGTTCAACTTTACCTTTGGTGTAATCACCTCTTCATACTCTTCTTCACTTGCATTTGAATCACTATTTTGGGAAGCACTTTCAGCTTCAAATCTTTCATAACCTGATGTTGGTGATGAGGAATGACTCCTTAGTCTCTTCTTCCATGTTGAGCCTTCTCCATGTGATGTAGAAGCTTCTGGACCTGACATTTGAGTGCTTGTTTGCTGAAATTCTTCTTGGACAACACCTCCATCATCTTCACAATCTTCTTCAAGAATCTTCTCTTTCCCTTTCTCTTCAAACTATGGTCCTAGCTCATCAAATACCACATCATGAGACTCGTATCTCCTTTGTCACCAGATTGTAGCATCTGTATCCCTTTTGCTCCAATGAATATCCAATGAAAATACTTTTTTTTGACTTTGCCTCCATCTTTGTCCTCACTAAAATATATAATAAATAGGTTAAGCCCCACTTGTTTCATATTATATAAATGGATACTTGTAGGACCCAAGGAACAATTCAAGGTTCATCTTTAAGTATTCTTGAGCAGAATCTAGTGGTCTAGACAAAGGGATGGTTATAGGACCCAAGGAACAATTCAAGGTTCATTTGTAAGGAACAATTTAAGGCTCATGCAAGAAACACTCCTCGTTGAGTTGAGTTCTTCAACATTCTACACTCTTCATGTGCCCAAGGAACAATTCAAGGTTCATTTGTAAGGAATAATTCAAGGCTCATGCAAGAAACACTCCTCGTTGAGTTGAGTTCTTCAACATTCTACACTCTTCATGTGCCTTAAACAAATAGAAGATCTATGGTCGCCTCTTGGCTTCAATTCTTCCTTCTCAGAGAGATATAGAATCCCCATGTGTTTGGTGTCTTGTGAAGGATTGATCTATTCATAAAGATCAACATAGGCATTGTTTTGATAACATACCCAAATTCGTAGTAATGAGAACATCACACAGCTTGATGGATTCATGTTAAAGCAACCTCAACAATCAATATTAATGCACAAATCTTATATTACTGTTGAGATATGATAAACACTTGAATTATTCCAAATTCATAACACGGTAGAGATATCGTGTTACAAAATCTACAGAGCAAAAAAAAAAAAAGGAAACTTCCAGAAAACGTATTCAATATACAAAACGCATTCTTCAAAATTAAAGAAACCATGAAACACAGAAGTTCTCAAGTAGTATTTCTATTCATAACAGATCCTATGGCCTTCATAATACATTTAAGCGCGAAAAATGAGAGCTCCACTTTTGATGCCTCATTTGGCTCCATGAATGTGTTCTAAATTCTGGTGATTAGTATTGCTCAAAAGCATTTATTCAAAGTAGGCTAGGCGCTACCAAAACCATGAGAAAGGTGTTCCCCACATTAAGTGGTCTACTTGCATTTGCCAAAAACAGTGTGGAGGGCATTACGGATATCGAAGGCATGGCTGACAAGCTGGCAACAAAATGGATCGTCAAGGCTTGGTGCAACTGTGAGACCTCTTGAGCCAAGCTCATTTTCAAAAACATGACTATGATTATGCAGGTGGGACTGCTGGCCGATTTCCCCTAAAGGCTCGAACCTTGTGTGCTCCTTGTGGAAGAGTTGGAACAAGTTCAAACATCTTATCAGAGTCAAAGAAGATTGGAAATGGGCGGCTGACATCAAGCAAAATGACTCTATCTGGTTTCCCATTGCGAGCATCAGGGGGGTGGCCTCTTGGAACCTTCAGCATGCCAAGAAGCTTTGGAATAGGGGTTTGAGACAGTGGAAACACCTCTGGAAATAGGAAACTAGCCACTAGATTAGTTTTGAGGATATAGACCCCGAAATAAGAGTGACCTATGAAGAATAGACTCTCCTGCAGAGCAGATGCCTTGCTTGGGAATGCTCAAAAACTAGATTCCTCATTGGGAGGGATCCATCATGCCATGAGGGTCTTATGTGGTACAATGGCAATAAACTATCCAAAATTCCTACTATCAAGGAGACCTTGGACTATCATACCACACTTAGCAAGAAATGGATCCTGACTTGGACTAGGCTCCGATGGTATCTGAAGTTCATGTCTATCTGACATCCCCTCATTGAGATCAAGAAAACGGTTCTCATGTGGCAAATTCTCCACCGTGGCATTTGGGCCAACCTAAAGGCTAACAAGATTTGCGGGGCTCCGCCATAGTGCAAGTGATGCCACTACAAAATCGAGGACCTAGGCCACATCTTCTTCGCCTGCCCCAAGTTTCTCCAGCTATGGTGGATCATTGGAAATATTTTGAGACTGCCAACACAAATCACATTGAAACAAGCCCTCCATGGGGAAGCAATCGGGCCCTTTGTGGCACTCTCAAATGCTATAATAAGGGAAACCCTCTGGAAGATTTGGAGGGAGTGGTATGCCAGAAATTTTGGACACCCTCCTAAAGAGTGGTCGATCGAGAAGTCATTATTCTTCCTGGACAAAGAATCTCCAATTGTAAGAGGTCCCCACCTTTTAGACATCATAAAGTGTTTCTTATTGAGAACAACAAGCTAAAACACAAGTGGGCCCTGCACGAGGGGGACGAGAGAATTGTTAACCTCCTTTGTAACACTCTCTAGACTTGTAGCCCCTGCTTTGTGGGATTCGGGGGCTCCCATGGGCATTAGTCCCATTCACTTGTAATCTCTTCTTCTTTCTTCAATTAAAGTTTGGGAGATTAGGCCAAGGCCGAACTTCCTTTTGAAAAAAAAAAACCATGAGAGAGGTCATTGGATAAGATTTGAGGACATAGCCCTTGTAAGGAGAGCTGAGTATGATGACGGGTGCCTCCTTAGACATAGAATCAAATCTTTAGAAAATTCAAGGATTCATCTCCTTCTCGGAAATGATAAGCCCCACATTGAAGGGTTATGAAGGAACAAGAGTAAAAAATTAGATAAAACTCTAAGGATCAATAAGATTCTTGACTTGCATATCTCCCTTAACATGAGGTGGTGTCTAAACTAGTCTATCATCATATGACTATTTATGTGTGGGGACTTGTGGCATCCTCTCAATTGCAAACAAAAAATTGGTTCTTATGTGGTAAATCCTTCATCATGGAATCTGGACCAATGCCAAAGAAAATAAAATGTGTGGCACCCTTCACTAGTGTAAGTGTTGTGTGCGGCACAGAGCGGACATTGGACATCTCTTCTTCTTGTGCCCCAAGGAGTTGCCCAATCTTGCAATCACTTACCACGGTTTCGAGTTTCAAAAGCATATCAACTAGAAACAAGCATTACTTGGAAAAACAATAGGCTGCTCTTCTCCCTTATGGAATGCCATCATAGGAGAATCACTTTGAAATATGTGGAAAGAAAGATGTGCGATCAACTTTGATGCCCATCCGAAAGAATGGTCAATAAAAAAATCCCTCAACTTGTTAGGCAGAAGGATATGTAATTGTAAAAGATCACCACATTTCAAACACCATAGAATGGTTTCCTTGGAAGACAAAAAGCAAGTGGGTTGCTCATGAGGGGTGATGAAAAAACGTAACTCTATTTAAAATTGTAAGCCACCTATTGGATATGAGGTCTCCTATCGGACTGTCATAGCTATTTTGCCTTCGATACACCCTACCACTAGTTTATGGGATACAAGGGATCCCAAGGGCACTAAGCCAATTCGGTGTATGATTTCTTCTTGTTGATATATTTAGGTAGTGATGTGTGTGAACACACTAGGACCGCCGGGGCACTTTTTTCCCTCTTTAGGAGGTTTTTTTCCCCCGGCTTGTATATATGCCTATTGCCCTAATGGGCTATTTATCTTTGTAGATTTTCGAGTAATACATTGAGTATTGTGTGTTGTGCTCCAAGCTTCTTCTTCTTCCTTGTGTTGTTCGCGTGCTTCCGCAGACATCTATCTCCAACAATTGGTATCAGAGCAGGTCGTCGCTTCATCTAGGGCACCGTCGACACTCCTCCATTTGCAGTCTCAGAATTGCACAAATTTTGGTGAGCATACTCAGCGTGTTTCCGAGATCTGAGCTCGTTTCGGCCTCCGAATGCATTATTGCAGCGCTTGTGTAGGCTATTTTGTCTTTTTGTGCCAAAGGTATATACCAGTTTCTGTTCGCCAGTATAAGCATCTCAAAGTCTGCTACAGGTCTAGCAGAATTCATCAGGGCAGTTCTGTTCAACTTTTTGAGATACAGTCAATTCTCTGCATCAAGGTATTTTAGTCACCGGCCATGGCTGAAAGCAGTGATGTATTCCGTATGTTGGCTGTTGAGGATAAGTTGGATGGTACCGACTACCCATTATGGGCTTATATGATGCGACATGTATTGGTTGCAAAAGGATTGTGGAACATTGTGCAGGGTGTTGAAAGACGTCCTGTTACACCTCTGACTATAGGTACTACAAATACAAGTGCTGGAGCTGATGAAGATGGTGTCAAAGATGATATTCTGCAGATTCCTGTTCGTGCTGCTATTTCTGCTGCACCTACTGTAGAGAAGATTCGTTGGGATGGCAGAGATGCCCAAGCACATGCATTGATAGCTTTGTCTATCAAATGTGCCATTATTCCTCACATTCACTCTTGCAGAACAGCAAAGGATGCTTGGGATACACTTACCACATTGTACCAGGCTAGGATGAGGCTCGTGTTGCTTACCTCCGAAAACAGTTGGAGAGTGAGCACATGAATGAAGGTGATTCTATGGATAGTTTTTTGACAAAGATCAAAGACTTGAAGGAACAGTTGATTTCTGCTGATGAGGTTATACCAGATAGCTCACTTGTGCAGACCGTTCTGAATGGTCTTCCTGATTCATATCAGAGTTTTGTTTCTACTCTTCGATTGATGATGAAAGGCAATCCAAATGCCTTATCATTTGAGGAGTTAGTCGCTGTTATGTTGTAGGAAGATCAGTCCAGGCAAAACAGGTCCATTATGCGAGTTGCAGATCAAGCTTTCCTGGCTAGTCAGAAGGGCAAAGGAAAACAGAGCTCTTCAACTAGTAAGCAAAAATCTGCTAATTCTGCATATTCGAAGAAGGAAGATATAGATGAGAAGAAATCAGAAAAGCAGAAATTGTTTTGTAAGTACTGTAAAGGGAATGCTCATATCATAAAGAACTATCCAAAACTAGCTGCTAAAGAGGCAAAGAAGAAAGAGGCTGGAATGGTTGTTGCAGAGGCCTCTACACCAAAAACAGAGCCTGCAAAACTTGTATGGGAAGAAGAATAGGCGTTTTCTACTGTCTGCAGTTTTGACCCATCTTCTCATGATCAGTGCATGTCTGCAGTAGACTCAGGTTGGTATTTTGACAGTGGGGCAACCAAACATATTACCTCGCAGCGCAGTTTCTTCTCTTCACTTGAGCCTAGCCCTACAGGGAATACTGTTACATGCGCCAACAACTCCTCTTATCCTGTTATGGGAGTTGGTAAGATCATTTTGACTACTGCTGATGGTAGTTCTTTTACTTTGTCAGATGCTTTATTTGTGCCAGGGATCAAAAAGAACCTGTATGACATAAGACTCTTTTGCTTCAGCTTGCGTCCGCGAACGCCGATCACACAGAGATTCTTAATTGTTCGAACCACCCGACCACGCCCGAGCTGCCCTATTCTCATTATGAGACTCTCTTCTTAGTCACTTTGTCCATATGATATTACTCCAATTAGATGCCATGTGGCACGAGTGCCACCTCATCCAAGAGGATATACATCCATAATATGACATTTCCTTCCCCTTGAAAGCATTTTCGTCCTCGAAAATGTAGATGAAATGTCCACAATGGTAGAAGAAAGTGCTCGGACTCCCCTGAACCCCATGTACTCTATGTACATGGTCATCTCTGTGTATTGTTTCCCCGTATCCTTCCCCTTAAGAAGTCTCATATGAGATCATCTGAAAAGTGGGAAACCGTCTGAGTGGTGCCTACTATCTCCCATGTACACTTCACCTCCATACTATCACTCCCATAGCATACTACGTCATCCAAATGACCTAAGTCCATATGATGTATCCTCTATGGAGTAATAATATGAAAAGAAAGTGTAAAGTGCCAAACTTATAAGTTTGACTGTATTATAATGGAGATAATAAACCATAAAATCCTCTGAAGTATAGAACAAAGTCCCATAACAAGTGACTTCAAACCCATCTAAAACTAAATGATAGATTGCCCTCATACCACTCTAGGTCTTCCTAACCTTGAGTGTGCTCACAAGTAATAGTTTCCTCTAACTACCTTGTGACCATGCAATTCCATCATCTAGCTCATGGTAGTAAAATGCAATCTCTACATTTCACCAACCAAGAAGTCTGTGGTTTTTCGTCCATTACCTGTGGACTAAGTTCTATTGGAAGAGCATCTATTGGCACTTGTGCAAACTGTAATATTTCTCTTCCCTCTAGTTTGCCAGATGAATGCAAAAGCATTCCCCTTTTGAGATTCAGATAATCCCTAAGTACCGATCCTCCTAACTGATGTTTACTCATCATACTCATGATGTAACATCAACTAAGAGTTTGGTACCCTAATAGGTTAGATATATCCCTATCTCCTGGAAACTCAAAAGAGAAGTATCATCAATCTACTCCCAGGCTAACTAATGTCAATAACTAGATCATCTCATCTAGTCAAAGACCATCACTGGAAATAAACATAACTACTTCTCTCTAGAGTCTACAAGTGAGACTCAATCTAACCATCATGACTAACTGATCTCTCTCTTGTCTTTGATAGAAGAGTGCCACTTCTATCTAGACAACCTAAACGAGAAAGCAAAACTCTAGCAGTGGAAACTATTCCACTTTCCCTTTCCCTTTGAAAGAGATTGTGTTGAATCCATTTTCTCTACTGATCCATAGGTGAGAACATGCACATAAGTTCTCCATACTTTTCCTTCCAAAATAGTGGAGAATCATACTCCCATATGAAGGAAAATTAGATGGAAAAGTAGAGGAAATTAATTCCTTCTCAAATATAGATTAAGAGATGTTTTCAGAACACCTCTTCTATCTAAAGAAAAACATACTCTATTCTTCTCCTATGAAGAAATTATGTTTTCCTTTCCTTCTTTCTCTCCCAAAGTATAGGAGCTAAAGTGAGAGTACTGAACTAAAGTAAGATCCCTCATGGATCTCTGAGCTGATTCCCACTTTCTCCTTTCCTTAAAAGAGAAACTCATGAATTTATTTAGTCCTCTCTTCCATAACTAATGCATAATCCCTCATCACATATTCCTATGAAGATGGAGAACAGATCTCCGCTAACTAATGAAGGTGTATGTAGTGAAGAGTGGAGAAAATAAATTCCTAATAAGGGTCAAAGCCCTCTACTAAAATGGTAAGCAATGATGTGACATGATACCGTAAACATATGTGTATCCATAGTAAAGAACTATCTCTGCCAACCATAATCTGTACATGGATCTATACGATCCAGTCAACTAATGGAATTATCTTTCCTGAAAACACAACATGAGTATGTGATATCCATGGTGATAAAATCACCTACCACATTCTCTACTGGAAGAATAAATCTTCCCATATTGTGAAAGATAACTCCCAATCTTAAGGAGATGTCCACTAAGAGCTCTCCTCTGATCTAGTGAGACATGATGCTATGAATGATGAGTCCTTTCTTCCTGGCCATAGAAGAAGAGTGCTCAAAGGGAAGTCATTTCCACCGTCCCATACCAGTGAACACTTCTTCCAATTCACAGTACCATACCTACACTAAACCGAATATATATATTCCATGTATACGTAATGGAATATATAGGTGGATTCTAATGAATCCCGTATACTGAAATCATATCAGTGGACTGAAATGAGTCCCATGTCCTCGAACTAGTTAGTTTGGTTCTAGTCAGTACGTGACCATGGATATCCCTTTCTGTTCCAAACCAACTTGTTGCTAGGTACAAAGACTGAGTCTAAGTACCTGTCTGTAGATCCCAAGATACATATGTATGTATTGGGTACCCCAACTATTTCTGACTAAGGGATCTATGCTCTGAGTCATAGAGCCAGTGCCATGCCTGTGGCCTTGCTAGCCATCACTCGAATCACATAAGCATCCGTCGATGCTATCTTATGAAACCCATCTTTATGATCCCATCCATTTGGTTTCCTTAGTAGTGTAGCAAAAAATGCTTCACTACTTAGTCAAGTGATGTACCTGAGTGAAACTAGTCACTCTTTGGGTATTCACCATGATACCCCATAGTCTCCTAATTCTACTGTGAGACTCTTGTGAAGATAAATAAATCTTCACTACCTTGGAAATTATCCTAAATGTATTTCCCGAGCCTGAATGCAACTTCCTGAACCTATAGGATTGCTTGTGCACATTACTAATGGTGAAGGTGTAGCTCCTTCCGTTACCAATCCTATGGTCTAAATCCATAAGGATTATGTATAGGGATCCTGCTACTACCGAAGTTGCCTTACATAAAATACTCTGATGGTCCTAAGTCCATCAAATACATGCTATAAGCATGCCTAAAACTTATTGATGCTTGCAGAAAGGGCATGCTACGATGCCATAACATTCCTACCTAAAGGCAAGTGCGTATATAACGCCATGCGGTAAGAAAAATTTCGACAGCATTTCCCCAGGAAATGGAATCCCAAAAAAATTAAACCATAGCTCAGTGGCACTCAGGCCACCCAAAAACATAGGGCTTGACAGGCCCATGGCATGCACGCCATAAACTTATATATGGATTCCATGACCTGCAAAAACACAAAAGTATTTGCTAGCAACCATTCCCGGTGTTGCATAGCCATATGGTTTCTGTAATCTTCTTTCCTGCAAACAATCAAAAAGTATACTTCCTGCATGTTGATCCATACTTTTAAGAGCTTAAACAATGATCAACATTTGATGTATGCAATTCCCTTCATGCATGTAGATAGAGAACATGCCATAACATAAATAAAATGCCAGAAAGCATAAAATATACATCCCTGAGTAATCTGATTTTGGAATTGCACGCATCCAATCGCTCTCGACAAGCTTCGAGACCTCTGCACCTTCCTCCTCAGGTCCTAACATACACTTTGAAGTGTCCGAAAACATCGGAACACTCCCCAAAACATAAAGCATGGTCAGGTGATTACAAAATTAATGCGAATTTAGCCAAAAAATGCATTAGTAATCCTTCTTTAGACCTGCAAAAATCACTTTAGGACCTGCAAATGTTCATAAACTGAATTATATAACATGTGCAAAGAAATCGAAGTGAAATTACTCAAATCGCCTTCCCGGTTTGAAAGATATGGCTCTGATACCAATATGACATAAGACTCTTTTGCTTCAGCTTGCGTCCGCGAACGCCGATCACACAGAGATTCTTAATTGTTCGAACCACCCGACCACGCCCGAGCTGCCCTATTCTCATTATGAGACTCTCTTCTTAGTCACTTTGTCCATATGATATTACTCCAATTAGATGCCATGTGGCACGAGTGCCACCTCATCCAAGAGGATATACATCCATAATATGACAACCTGCTATCAGTTTTTGCATTAGCCAAGATTGGCTTGGTTGTGAAATTTGTTGATGACAGGTGTACTGTTCATGATCTGTGAAATGGCGATGTGATTATTGCTTCTAGCATTTTATGTTGTGGGCTGTATAAGGTCATAGACTATGAAAGATCTATAAATGATTTGGCATGTGTAGTTTCTCAGGCTATGTCAGATGCAAAGCTTTGGCATGCACGCTTTGGTCATCTGAATTTTGCTAGTTTGCTACGCTTGCAAAAATTTGAAATGGTGTCCTCGTTGCCCAAACTTGAGGCACCTCGAAAACATGCTTGTGAAGGCTATATTTTGGGCAAAATGCAGCGTTCATCCTTTCCAAAAGATGGTTCAGTTTGGGCTACTCAGAAATTGCAGCTTGTACATAGTGATGTCTGTGGTCCTATGCAGACACCTTCTTCTGGGAATTATCTTTACTTCGTGACTTTCATCGATGATTTTTCCAGGCATGCATGGGTATATCCATTGAAGGCAAAGTTCCAAAGTGTTCATGTGCTTCAAACAGTTTTTGGTTTTGGCTGAAAATCTGTCAGCATGTAAAATGGGCACCCTCAATTCTGATTGAGGCGGGGAATATATGTCTTCTAATTTTAATGCATTTCTGGCTGAACATGGGATAAAACACCAGTGTATAGTTCCGTATACACCTCAACAGAATGGAGTTGCTGAACAAGAGAACAGGTCACTCATGGAGATGGCGAGGTGTATGGTCAAGAGTCAGGATTTACCACATAGTTGTCATGTGTGCAGCATATGTACTTAACAGGTGTCCCACTAAAGCACTACAGTCTATCACTCCATATGAGGCTTGGCATGACCGCAAGCCATCTGTTGCTCATCTGCGTGTTTTTGGTTGTTTGGCATATGCACTAGTGCCTGAACAACATCGTAGAAAATTGGATGATAAGGCAGTAAAATGTATTTTTGTTGGGTACAGTTCTGAAAGTAAAGGCTATCGTCTGTATCATCCACAGACTAAATGCATTCTGGTTAGCCGTGATGTTGTCTTTGTGGAAGATGCTATTCAGCCATTGCTTTCATGTACTAAGGAGACATCTGTTAGCTCCAAAGACATGTATGATACTTTGATGCCTCTTTTTACAGGTGGACAGTCTAGTGCTGGTCCTAATGAGGCAACTTCTCAGCCCTTGTAGGTTTCATATGATGATGCAGATCATTCCATTTCTGATGCAGATTTACATGATGCACTTTTTGATGAGAGAGCTGATATTGAGCAAGCAAAAACTATGCCAAAATGGTTGGTGCAGACCTTGCGTGACAGCAAATTAGATGCACCTTTGTCATATCGTACTTGTTCAGGCTCTCATAGTGCCTCCTTTGCTTCAGATTGCTATGCTATGGCTGCGTCTAGTCTCTCTGATGAGAATGAGCCTGTTTCTTTTGATGAAGCACAGAATTCAAAAAATTGGATGGCTACTATGCAATCTAAATATGATGTTATAATGAAGAATGGTACATGGTCTTTATGTGACTTGCCTCCTGGCAAGAAGGCCATTGGCACTAAGTGGGTATGCAAGCTGAAGCGTAAACATGATGGTACAATTGACAGGTATAAGGCTAGGCTTGTTGCAAAGGGTTATGCGCAGGGAAGAGGCATTGCTTTTGATGAGGCCTTTGCACCTACATGCCATATGACTACTGTTCGGAGCATTTGTGCACTTGCAGCCCATCATGGTTGGAATGTACATCAGTTGGACATTAAAATAGCATTTCTGAATGGTGACTTGCCTGAAGAAGTGTATGTTTTTGAGCCCCGTGGCTTTTTGCAGAAAGGGCATGAAAACCAGGTGTGCAGGTTAAAGAAGGCATTATATGGTTTAAAGCAAGCACCACGTGCTTGGTATGAGAAGATACATGCCTATCTGGTTGCACATGGTTTTGAGAACAATCCAACTGAAAGCACCTTATATGTTAAGCGTGGTAATGATGTGCTTCTGATCATTGTTGTCTATGTTGATGACATGCTGCTCATTGGTCCTATTGAGAAGCATATTGCTGATTTCAAGGCTGATTTGCATGCCTCATTTGAGATGTCTGATTTGGGGCATTTGCATCACTATTTGGGCATTCAGTTTATGCAAGTTGATGGTGGAATGGCTTTGTGTCAAACGAAATATATTGACATATTATTGCAGTGTTGTGGCCTTGAAGACTGTAAGCCTATTGCCACTCCTATGGAGACAGGTTTACGATTGAGTCTTCATGATGCTGGAGATGCATTTGATGTTGTTCTCTATCAGCAGGCTGTTGGATGCTTGATTTACTTATGCATTACTCAACCAGATATTCAGTTTGCTGTCTCACAGATGAACAGATTTATGCATTGCCCAGGAGTCACGCATTGGAAGGCGGTTAAGCGCATCTTTCGCTACTTGGGTGGTACTCAGCTACTTGGGTTGTTTTATCCCAAGGGGGGATAACTACCGCCAGATTTGCATGCTTTTTCTGACTCAGATTGGGCTAGTTTCTATGACACTCGTGTGTCCACCAGTGGTTTTTGCTTCATGCTTGGTAGCTCATGTATATCTTGGTTGAGCAAGAAGCAGCCTACTGTGTCCACTTCTAGTTGTGAGGCTGAGTATAGGGCAGCTTTCATAGCGACTGTTGAGTGTGTGTGGCTCAGACGCCTTATGGCTGATTTGGGTGTTGGCCAGTCTTCTGCCACCACCATCTTCACTGACAGTCAAAGCATGCTCGCACTAAGCACATTGAGGTGCATTATCACTATGTCAGGGAGAGGTTCTCTGCTAGGGAGATCAACTTGGCATATGTGCCCACACAAGAGAACATTGCAGACCTTTTCACGAAGGCTCTTCCAAGGGAGAAGTTTGAAGCTTTCCACAAAGTTTTGGGCTTACTTTCCTTTGTGAAGTGATTTCCACATGTAGTGATGTGTGTGAACACACTAGGACTGCCGGGGCACTTTTTTCCCTCTTTAGGAGGTTTTTTCCCTTGGCTTGTATATACGCCTATTGCCCTAATGAGCTATTTATCTTTGTACATTCTCTAGTAATACATTCAATATTGTGTGTTGTGATCCAAGCTTCTTCTTCTTCCTTGTGTTGTTCACGTGCTTCCGCACACATCTATCTCCAACACTTCTATTAATTCAAGCATGGAAGACTAAGATACGAACGAACTTCCTTTTTATATAAAAAAATACACACAACTATCACATTGTGAAGTGCAATGAGACTCATGCTTGGAGAGTACTTCTATTTCCGAAATGGATGGAATTGATAATCAATGCACTCCCTGAAAATTCAAATAATCTTCAGAGAAGGTGATGAAGACATGACTTTTTTAGTTTGTAATCAGTTTTTGTCCATTGTGCAACTTCTACAATTACTATTTTTTTGAAGAGGAAGTTTGGTTGAGGCCTAGTCTCCAAAACATAAATTAATTAAATAAACAATTGTACAATGAAAGGGCATAGTGCCCTTGGCATCTCCCATATTCCACAAAGTAGGG
Organism: Ceratopteris richardii; assembly: GCA_020310875.1. Classification (NCBI taxonomy): domain Eukaryota; kingdom Viridiplantae; phylum Streptophyta; class Polypodiopsida; order Polypodiales; family Pteridaceae; genus Ceratopteris; species Ceratopteris richardii. Next base: position 123,997,061 of record CM035439.1, on the reverse strand, counting down.
TAGGACTGTCCAAAGGCACAACACTATGAAGGGTTGGGATTTGGCCCAAAAACTAAGTATAAGCAGGAGTTACAGAGAAGGTTAATGATCTTTTCATCGCTCTCATGGGTAGTTCATTTAGTTATGATATGCTATTATGCAAGACAACAATTATATGGTGTGCGAAGGGAGGAGAACTCTTATGATTACATATTCTTGTGCCTAACTCACGAAGAGATTTATCAATAGGTCATTCTTTTGGATGACCATCGAAGTTGGCTGCACATCTTTCTACAACGACTTTTATCCATGACTCAACACATGAAAGTCAAATAACTCCTAATATTTTTTCATTGTTTCTAATATTTCAAGGGTTTCTCTTGTGCATTTGATTAGAGTATTATTATTTTTATTGTTATTGTTATTGTTATTATGAGTAGCATTACTATTAGTATTATAATTGAAATTATGGTTGTACAAGTGAATGGGCCTAGCACCCATGGGACCCCTTGTCTGTTAAAAAATAAAGAAGCAAGGTCATATATATTTTTGCAAAAAAGGATTTTCTTCAAATTAAAGTAAAAATACAAAAATGAAAAATGGAAGTGTTTACTTCAGCAAGTAGTGGAGGTCAAAAGAGAATCAATCAAAAGAGAATCAAATCCAAAAAAGCTAAACTCGAAGAGAAGTGGCTACTCAAAGTAGTAGAAGACTTATGGACAAGAGCTCTCAAACTCATCATGAGAGTTTTTGGTCATTTGGCTATAAACAAGGCAAGGGAGGAAACTCAAGAATAGAGGAAGAAGGTGTGGAAGTCCCCTTGTAGGTAGTTCATTTGGTTTGAGTCATTTCGTTCTCTTCACTCTCATAGACTATGTCCAGCCGCATACCAATTTTTGGGTAGCCTAATTGTGAGAGTCATATCTCTCAATATATGTATCCATTTTTAGAGTTTAAACATTCACTAGAAATCTTATCTTGATTTATTACTCTATCTAGAACAATGTTACCAAATTCTTTATGCTTTGTGAGTTATTCAATTTTTAGTGAAGTCCTGTTTTCAGCCTAACTAAGTGGATAGGTAGCTTGTTTTGAGGCACAGCGTTGCCAAACCAAAAACTACTCCAAATTGAGTGTTTGATAGCTCATTTGAAAGCTATATGTGTCTAGGTTGAGTGACCAAAGTTTCAAGTTCATTGAAGGTTTTACTCGATACCAATTTTCATTTGAAGGTTCAACTGTTGGTAAAAGTCTTGATCCTGAGAAGGTCTTCTACACTTTTCGCTGCAAATAGGAGAGGAATTCTCCAACAATTGTTATCAAAGCATTGGAGGTTGAAGAGGAAAAGCATTGGAATTGAATTGAAGCAAAGAAGAAGCTGCAAATCAAGGGGGAGCTTCATAAAGTCAAGAAAGAGCACCACAACATATTTGAGGTAAACTTCAATTTTGGAAGTTTTCAATGGCTGATTTAGGATAGCAAGTTGCGAAGTTAGACAAAGATAATTTTCATTCCTGGAGGTATAGAATGAAAAAATACCTTAAAGGTAAAGCTTTATGGAGTCTAGTTACTGGAGATTATCCACAATCGAACATTACTCCAGCACAAAGGATACAATTTGCTGATTGGGAAGAGAGGAATCAAAGGGTGATATTCCTCATTTCACAAGTTATTTCTAACACTATGATTGGTCATGTGCAAAGCTTAGAGATAGCCAAGGAAGTTTGGGAAGCATTGGAGAAGGTGTATGCTACCTCAACAAGATCTCGGAGGATGCAACTCAAGAATGAGCTCAACAACATGAACAAAAGCTCAAACCAAAGCATTAGTGAGTATACATTGAAGATCAAGGATCTTTGAGATCAACTAGCATCAGTTGGATGCAAGATAGAAGAGCAAGACATCATCCAAATAGCCCTCAATGGATTGAGGAGTGAAGAGAAGTGGTAGCCCTTCATCACAAACATTCTTTATAGAGACATTCTACCAACATTCGACGAGTTTATACCAAATCTTGTGGCTGAAGAGGTTGCTGAACAAGGAGAAGGCAACAAAGGTAAGGACAACCATAGTCCAATGTTATATGCAGGTCGAGGTAGAGGAAGGAACTCAAGATGAGGCTCAATAGGAAGAGGAAGAATCTACAAACCCACAAATTCTAGCCAACACAACTCGGAGGACAACAATGACAACTCAAATGACAACACACATGGAAGAGGTTGAGGAAGAAATAGAGGAAGAAATAGAGGAAGAGGTCGAGGTTCATACAATCCTCATAAAGGTATAACATGTTATCATAGTGGTAAACTAGTACATTATGCAAATGATTGTTGGCAAAAAGAATGGAAGGTTGAATGGAGGCAACCAAAGGAGCCAAAATAACTATGCGAGTACATCAAGTGAAGGAGACAAGCAAACCATGCTTGCCATGAAGCATGAGTACAACAGTTCGAGAAGTGATGATCAAAAATAGTTTATAGATTCAGGTTGGAGCAACCATATGACATGCCAAGGAGATTTATTCACAAAGCTACAAGCTCCAAGTGGAAAAGGATGCGTGGAGACCGGTGATGAAACTCAACACACAATTTAGCATGATGGAGATATCAAGCTTGGAGACAAGAAGGTATTGACTGATGTTCTTCATGTCCTTACTATTGCAAAGAATTTGATTTCAGTAGGACAAATGGTAGAGAAAGGATATCATGTTATCTTGAATGAAAAATGTTGCTTTATAAAGAATCCAAAAGAAGGATTCAAGCTTGTTGTCAAGGCAGGAAAGAAGGTAGGATGTTCACTTTGGACATTCAACAATCACATGGAAAGGTGATGTATATACAGTTTGGAAATAAGAGGATTGTTGAAATTGATTTGTGGCACAAAAGGTTTGGACATATCAACATTCCCAAGATCAAAAAAATGAGCAACCATGAAGTGGTAAGAGGTCTTCCAAGATTCAATGATGCTTGACTACATGAGTTTTGTGAAGCATGCCAACTATGAAAGCAAACTCGACAACCATTCAAGAAAAGCAACCATGTGGCAAGGAATGTCCTCAACTTGATACACACAGATGTGTGGGGACCATCACAACAACCATTAGTGGATGGTAATAGATATTTTGTCACTTTTATTGATGATCATTCAAGAAAAGTATGGATGTTTTGCATAAAACAAAAATAAGATGTGTTCTCCATGTTCAAGAGATTTAAAGCACAGGTAGAAAAGGAAACAGGATGCTACATAAAGACCTTGAGGTTTGATGGAGGAGGAGAATATTTATCCAAAGAATTTTAAGATTTTCTTTATGAAAATGGCATCAAGCGATAATTTACATGTAGGTACACACCTCAACAAAATGGAATAGCTGAAAGGAAAAATAGACATATCACAGAAGTTGCAAGATGCATGCTCAAGGAGATGAAGGTGTCAATAAACTATTGGGCCAAAGCAGTTAGTACGGCTATTTATTTGATAGACAAGTGCACAATGGCTCGAGTGCATAATTTAACTCCCGAGGAGGTTTATTCTGGTAAGAAACCTAAACTTATGCACCTCAAAGTTTTTGGATGTGTGTGTTATGTTCACATCCCTCAAGAACTAAGCAATCAAATCATCTATTTCGCTTGATTTACTTTCGACGCTTTGAAGTTGGCGACTCTCCTATGAATACCTTATGACAAGACCCTTTGCATATTTATTTATTTATTTTTTAAAGGAAGTTTGGCATAGCCTACTCTTTCAAAATTTAATTAAAAGAAATTACAGTTGTACAAGTGATCAGGCCTAGCACCCATGGGACCCCCCATATCTCACAAAATCGGGGCTACTTATAGATTACTAGAGAATTTTACAAAAAAGGTTCATAAGTCTCTTGTCCCCCTCATGTGGGGCCCACTTGGTTTTGATCTTGTTGCTCTTTAGGATGAACACTCTATGATGTCTAAAGGGAGGTGGCTTCTTACAATTGGAAATTCTGTTGCCTAAAAGGAAAAGAGATTTTTCAATTGACCATTCTTTAGGAGGGCTTCAAAAGTTGTATGCACACCTCTCTTTCCATATTTTCCATAGAGTCTCCCTGCTTATAGCATTCCATAGTGCGGAGGAACATCCGATTGCTTCACCCAGCAAAGCATACTTCTAGTTGATTTGTCTCTATAACAACATCATTATCTCAAAGGCTTGCCAGAAAAATATTGATTTGGGGCACGAATAGAATAGGTGTCCCAATTCTTCCATGCCATGAAGGCATCGTTGGCACCACAAGGGGGACCCCACAAATTTTGTGAGTTTTTCATTGGTCCAGATTCTATGGTGAAGGATTTTCCACATAAGCAATAACTTTTTTATCTCGATGAGGGGGTGCCAACACCACTTCCTATTGAGCATGACATGAAATTTCACATCCTTCTTCAATCTCCAAATTTCCTCAAGACTATTGCCATTGTACCATCTCAAAACCTCAAGGTGAGGAGAGTCTTGACCAATGGGAAGCCAAGTTCTCGAGCATTCCCAAGCATTGAATCTGCTCTACAATAGATGCCATTCTTTATAGTCCACTATTTTGGCTGGATCAATGTCCTTGAATCTAATCCATTGACAAGTATCATTCTTCGCTCTACTTCAGCTCTATCCTCTAGAATCAATATCTTGAGAAAGTGAATAATAAGAAGCTGAGCAAATCGTCTCATAACCTCGCCATGAAGATGAGTTAGAGACTCATTAGTCTTAGGGGAATTCACCCATCTGAAAAATCCTTCTTGGATGTGCTGACTAAAATCCTCAAGAAAATACGTTTTATGCAGTTTATTCATAAATTCAGCCCAAGGTTTGCTAGCATGCACGTGGATGCTTTCAACTATGGATCCAGTGACTACACGGCCGAAGTACTTTACTAGTACATCGTCAGCCAATTTGCACTTGCTCTTCAAAAGCATCCAGGTATTCAATGATATTCAATCTAGTGAACTTACCCTTTTCTCGTGGGATTGTTTGTACAATCCATGTCCCTTGTTTCTCTATCATCATATTTTTAAACATTTCCTCCATCTTGTGCTCTTGCTATCTCCTAGAATGTAAGTCTGTAATAGCAGGCTCTAATCTCTCTCTAAACTGTCTAAAACTATCTCTAGATCATAAAGCCAGGAATTTTAACTTTATTAAAACCTAGACTTTTCTAATTATATTTTCGTTTGTCAATATATTTAAAATATTCAACTTTTTACTTTGTTCTCGAGATTGTAATTACTCTAGCCTGAATTGATATTTTGTTTTTGTATTTTTCTTTCTATCCTTTGCGTTTTTTGATGGAGAGTGTTAATCTCCAAAACAACAAGTTATCCTTGATGTTACAGCAGCTCTATATCAAGAACAACTCAAAATCTCAACCAATTTCGGAATACTAATGCCAAATTATCAATCTTCACACTAACTATGAAGAAACTAATTATTCAAGAAAGTCTATTGCACTCAACTCACTCATTGACTGGCCAAATGTGTAATGTTTTCAATGAAACTTTATACAAGGTGTCTCCTAAAGGTTTCACACCTTCTCCAAGTTAAATCTCTCCAAACGATTTAGTAGATCATGAGATTTTATTCAAACATTGTACCTATGTCTGAAACTACTTCACTATGTAGTTGACTTTGACACCTGCAACGTCTAATGCATGGTTCTCCCAAAGTAGAACCCGTTTATTCAAATGCTTTTAGCCACAAGTAGCTTACCTTCCAACTTAAAGAATGAGTGCTTATTTGCTCAAAACTTTACACTGTGGAGGGAGATTTGATCAAAACATTGATCACTAGGATTGTGCCTATTTCTATCTTTAGTTTCTACATTTACACATGTAAATGTTCCTACTCCCAATTCTCTCAGCCTAATTACAATTAGGCTCTCAAAACTTGTATAGATGTCACTCTAATATAGATATAGACCTGTAGAAAAGCATTCCTCAAGAGGATAAACACAGAAGGAGCACTGAGCAAAGGATCAAGGTGCAACGTTTTCAGATTTTCTTCTATTATGAGAAAATGTATATTTGATGGATAGATTACATTCTTCTTACTCTCTAATTCTTCTAATGACTTCTAATTCATATCATACATGATCACCTCTACTCTTAATACATCTATATCATGTATATATAGCTGTTTACATCCTGACTTATCAAAGATACAAAGTTTCTATAAAGTAATTTAAAAAATTAGAGTACATGTATATACAAGTCTTCAACTTCTGACCATGCACTAACTTTAAGCCTCATATGTTGATCTTTGCTTCATCCTTTGACTTGAAATTGTTTTCCAAGTCATCAATTGATGATTGTCCTACACCAACAGCTCCCCCTCAATAATCCATTGTGATTTTCTCCATCTTCTTTATACTTGCCATGTCTTTGAACCTCTGAAGCTTTGGTTCCAATTTATGCCTCAACTGAGATGGCACATATGCATAATCCAAGCATCCAAACACTTTGCAATGATCTAAGGTAGGTCTCTTACCCCAACAAGCTTCATATGGTGTCATACCGTGCAAAGATTTACATGGTAGCATATTAACCAAGTATGTGGCTGTATTTTCATCCTTAGCCCACAAATAATTGGGGTGATTCTTTTTTTTTTTCATCATTGATCTTGCAAACTCAACAAGAGTTCTATTTCTCCTTTTTACTACACCATTTTGTTGAGGAGAGTACCTGCAAGTAACTACTTTTTTTATACCTGCATTCCATAAGTACACCTTTTGAATCTTCAAAGGTTGATTTTTGTATAGCTACAATAGTCGGGGTCCTCCTTTCTTCAATTTTGATGATTCCATCTCTGATACCACTGGTGGAGAGTGTTATTCTCCAAAAGAACATGTTATCCTTGATGTTAGAGCACCTGCATATCAAGAAAAACTCAAAAACTCAACCGATTTTGGAAGACTAATGCCAAATTATTAATCTTTGCACTAACTGTGAAGAAATTAATTATTTAGGAAAGTATGATGCACTCAACTCACTCATTGACTGATCAAATGTGTAAATTTTTCAATGTAACTTTATACATTGTGTCTCCTAAAGTTTTTACACCTTCTCCAAGTTAAATCTCTCTAGAAGATTCATTAGATCTTGAGATTTGATTCAAACATTGTACGTATGTCTGAAACTACTTCATTGTGTAGTCGACTTTGGCACCTACAATGCCTAATGCATGGTTCTCCCAAACTAGACCCCGTTTATTCAAATGTTTTTAGCCACATGTAGCTTACCTTCCAACTTAAAGGATGAGTGCTTATCTGCTCAAAACTTTACACTTTGGAGGGAGATCTGATCAAAACATGGACCACTGGGATTGCACCTGTTTCTATCTTCACTTTCTACATTTACACATGTAAATGTTCCTACTCACAATTCTCTCAGCTTGATTACAATTAGGCTCTCAACGTGTGTACACAAGTCACTCTACTATAGATTTAGACTTGTACAAAAGCATTCCTCAAGAGGATAAACACAGAAGGAGCAGTGAGCAAAGGATCAAGGCACAACGTTTTAAGATTCTCTTCTATTATGAGAAAATGTACATCTGATGGATAGATTACATTCTTCTTACTCTCTAAGTCTTTTAATGACT